>SMJT01000019.1:1169708-1218893 GCA_004349715.1 Crucihimalaya himalaica
AAAATCCTAAACCAAATTTCTTTGCGAGTAGGTCTTTTGCTCACCAAACACTAGTTCAGGAAACCAATCACACTTTCGTGTCAATTAATCAACCTAACATCAAATTCTAGTTCGCGAAGCTAGAATAAGTATTAATCTCAAGTCTAGGTGAAAAGCTCTACAGATATTCCTTAACAAGTAAATCAGATCTAATAATTCATCAAATATCCTTAAACAACCCTAAACCTAACAGGGAATCTACTCAGACATGGTGAATGAGACAAACATCATGAAATAAATAGATATCATAAAGTAAAATAGAGTAAGAATACAAAGAGGGTTCAAGGTTCTTCTCCCAAAAACTCAATTGCAGAATACTCTATCTCCAGAAAATCAAGTGTCCCTTCTGGAGGCTGAAAAACCTAATTATATACCTAAAAACACGTTTAGGAGTCGATCTCGGAAAATAAGGAAAACTTCTGGTTAATTTTCGGGTCTTGATGCGCGTTCTGATTATTGGTATCGACCGATGCTGTAAATGGTATCGATCGATACTGGGATCTTTAATCGTGTCTATTCCAAACGAATGGTGTCGATCGATGCTCCTTAGGTGTCGATCGATGCTGAGCTTCAGTTCTCCAAACTGCTTCAGATCCAATATGCTTCAAAAACTTCCATAAATCCAATCTAGCTACAGATGTGCCTACATCTTGAAAAGAACCTGAAAGATTCTAAAACTAGTAAAAAGACTCAGAAAAAGGACTTATATCATGGTTGAAAGTGGGTAAAAACTATGATATATCAGTCTTCCAAGAATCAAAGGTGTACTAGATCTTGCACTCATTTCCACAACCTGAAAATCAGTAGGAACCAGACAATCTCCTACTTTGACGAGCAAATACGGTATTGTACAGTATGGGAGCGAGGTGGAAGAGTTTGCGAATGTAAGAGGTGTCTTCGGAGATCTAATAGCAGCTCCCAATCTCTCTGCAACTACCCTTGACATGACATTGACGCTAGACCCTGAGTCAACGAGAGACTCTTTGAAATCAACTCCAGAGATAGAGCATGGGAGTAGTAATCAAGCTATCTAAAAGCATCATCTTCCCACGATTCGGTGTACCTCGGGTGGTCATTAGTGATGGGAGATCTCACTTCGTGAACAAGATTTTTAGACCTTTAATGAAGAAGCACGGAGTTCGCCACAAGATCACAACACCATACCATTCCTAGACGAATGGACAAGCAAAGATTTCAAACCGTGAGATTAAAAGCATATTGGAGAAAACAATAATCTCTACACGGAAGGATGGGTCGCTAAAGCTGGACGACGCCTTGTGGGCTATCAAAAAGCGTATTAGACTCCCATTGGGACGATGCCTTTCAACCTTGTATATGGAAAGTCCTGTCACCTACCCATTAAGCTAGAATACAACTCACTCTGGGCAACACGGAATATGAACTTCAACCTAAAAGTAGCAGGAAAGAGGCGCCTCATACAGTTGAATGAAATTGATGAACTTCGTATGGCGTATGAGAATAACCATATTTACAAGGAACGAACAAAGGCATGGCACGCTAAACGACTCGTTCGTAAGGAGTTTGCTGTAAACAACCAAGTTTTCCTTTCCAACTCTCGCCTTTAGCTTTTCCCTGGGAAACTGCTATCACGGTTGTCTGGTCCATTCGTCATTAAGGAAGTAAAACCATACAGAGGAGTTTTTTTGTGGGGAAATGACGGGAATGGACTCACTGTCAACGGGCAACGTCTGAAGTCCTAATTAGGTTATTACGTTAAAGAGACATTTCCCAGCATTGACCTCGCAGAACCTAGTTTGCAAGATGGCTAAGACGAGTGAGCCTTGATACGACAGCCGATCGATTTATGGTTTTGATCTATCAGTTCTGGATAGGTTAGTTACTGATCGGTTGCAGCTGTCACAGCGATCGATATGCGTTTCACCTGAAATCTCTTTATCCTATGTATTTTTTTTCTAGGATCTTTTTCTTGAAAATTTTCACCCGGCTTCGTTCATTCTATTTTACACCGAGACGTCGTAATTTATTTGGTGATAATTTACATTTTTAATCAAGTCATTTTTCAGTAGTTTTAGGGGACAATGAGCTTTTTCAGGAACTTACTTGGGAACGACTTTCCAACGAGTTATTCAGGATTACATCAGAAGCAGAGCAGAAGCTTGGAACAACCATGAGCAGACACAATATCCAGGAAAGTCCCTATCCCTTTGAAACTTCAACGATTTGAGCTTAGCCTTATCTAGTGAACATTGAACATGCATTTAGTATATCTCACTTAGGAGTTTGGTATGATAGATATTCAGAGCTGCCTTATTTTTAATTAGGATCATACCATACATTATATCCTGAAAACCTCTTTTTATTCAAACCCCATGCATTCTTCTGATCATCGCCATATGTGCATTCATGTGCATAAATTATGGAGTATACGGACCAACATAGCTAACCTTTCACTAGGATTAGGGATGTTAGACGTATGGTTTGGGAATGATTAGTAACCTTATGTAGGATTAAGTCTTGTTGACAGATTTTTAGGAGTTGTTAAAGAATGCTCAAAAATGTTTAGAAAATTGTTTTGATGCTTAAGTTTGTATGACAGAACCGGTTCCATCGTTCCCTTTAAAAAATAATAATAATAATAATAAGAAAAAGGGAAGTAGGAACGAGAAAAAGTCAGATTTTTATTGTAAAAGCATCAAAAGAATTTCTTGGTGTTTTCTCTGGGATTTTGACGGGTTTTAAGAAGAATGAGGAAGTCTTAGTGAAAGGAAGGCTATGTATGCATCAATTGGTCTGTATCTCACTATGATTATGCATTATGATTTTCACCCTAGATTTTTAGGAAAAAGCCATAAACATTTGAGTCATCCTAAATGCTTCCTTTACCAAGACCCTACCATGTTCGATATTCCTCTGTGAGAATGTACGCCTGTTAAAAGGCTAAGTTAATTTAGAGTTCTTCAAGATCTTGGGATTCAAAGTATGGGATATTGAAGAGTTCATGGTTAATTACATAAAGTAGATTTTGCTCTAACAAGTTTTGATGCAGTTCGCGGAAGGAGGACCCTTTGTAAGTGTTCTAGCTCATATCCTTCTAACCATTTCTCCGGGCTCGAGTTTTTATTGTTCTTTACTTGAGGATAAGTAAAGATTCAAGTCTGAGGGAATGTGTTAACCCCAATTTTATGGATTTATTTAGGTCTTTTTGTGCCTATTCTTGCGTCTTTTAACCGAGAACAAGATATTTTTGATTCTTTTTTGTATTTTATTAGGAAATGGGCTTGAGGACCAAAGGAAAGGGTTTTAAAGATAAAATGGGCCTCCAAAAGATTAAGTGGACTTCCAGAGGAACAAACAGACTTCCAGAAGATCAAACGGGCTTCAAGATGGACCAAAAGGAAGAAGAACTCAGAGCTGTGTACTGATCAGGTAAGACCATAACCGATTGGTTGGAAAACCCTCAAGGACCGATAGGTCGTGTCCCTGCACCGATCGGTAGGCGTGGATTTGTCAAGTTTCCATTTTCTCGCTTTTGGAAGTTTTACATTTTTTCTTTACTCCCCAAACACTATATAAAGGGGGCGCGACCCTCAGTTGTAAACACACCAATCCATTGAGCAATAAACTCATTGTAAATAATCGTCTTCTAGTTTTATGTTTCTTTTAAGAGTATCGTCCTTAGTTTTGTAGTAGACTTAGTAGTATGTTTATGAGTTCTTCATATTTGTGCTACTCTCTCTACCTTGCTAGATATGATTCTCTGTTAGGTTATAGAGTTCCTGTTAGGTAGTTTTAGGTATGCAAATTACATGATATTGAGATTGCTGCCTTGATTCTTCGCCTAGGTTGATATTAATGCTTATTCTAGACGGGAGTCTTAATATGCCTTTAGATGTTTCTCGATAACGGTAGTTGCAATGGAACATTTGATTGTAGCCTAGGAGAGCAAAGTATTCATAGACAGCGAGAGTCGCTAGGGAGCTTCGTGAACCTATCAATCCTAAACATAATACTTGCTTTAATTCTGATAGTAAACGAGAATTTATGTTAGGATTGGTAGCATAGTAGTTATTAATAAGGGATTAGGATAACTAATATTTATGATTGAGTTCAAAAATGATTTTGTAATGCTTTCTCTTATGCATGTATATTGTTTGCTTAGAATTTTTTAGGGTTCTCGGTGCCTAATTTTTCTATCTTTGTTCATATTAGGTAGTTAGAACACATAAAGACCATAATTAATTAATTAATTTCTCTAGCCAAATTTAAGTTATTATAATCTATAGTGTAGTCGTTTTGGTCTCTGTGGATCACTCCCTAAGTACTATAGCGGTGTATCGTACACTTGCGATAATATTTGGGGTAAAATTTCTGCACAACAAGTTCACTTTCCTTCCTCCTCTGGTTGAACCAAAGGTAAAATGGCGGTTGATATTTCCTAATTTTCCTTCCCTAAGACCACTTGTTTGTCAACATCATTCTTGTGAAGATTTAGATCACCTTGTATTTCTACATTTTGTTTCTTCAAGATTATAGATCCCAACCCTATTGTCGTTGTGATTTCATCATGTGTTACAATTTATGTTGCCAACCCTAATGGTTGATCTTGTTCAGTGACCCCCTCCACTTTCACCACTACACCTTCCACTTTCACCTCTGAATTCTTATCTTCCATCGACTAAGTACCTTTATTCAGAAGGCATACTTCCTTCAAGTGTCGCTATTTTGAACATGTTTGACATTTTGAAGGTATTCGTGGTTACTAAAGTCCACAACTGCGTTGACGCCTTTATTAGAGTGGAACCGAAAATATTTTGGTAGTGGTTTCGATAGATCTGCTTTGACAAACACATTTTCGTCTTCAAATATTTTTTATAGTTCTATATCTAGATGGAGTCGTTTTGGATCCTCGACAACACTTGCAATGAATCTCAACCCCTTCCATGAGAACATCTTCTGCGGAACATTTTTGATGATAATCCACATGGGAATAGTATTATATCCGGTTGAGACTCCTCAATGATTGGGGACCATTTATGAAATATCAGCGGACTATCTGCTATATTCCACATTCCTCATCGTAAGACCTTTTCACAGATGGTACGTTCTTTTATTCGAAATTTGATAGTAGTTGCATTAACCTCAAACACATCAATCTTCATTGTTTTTTTCCCTCAAGGACAAAATCTTGTTGACGATGACATGAACCTTCGCCAATTAGAAAGAAATTTGCTAATTAGAAAGTTCTCCCATATGAGAGCAGAATCTCTGAAGATTTCATCAGGAACATGAACTGTTTGATTACCATGGACCTCTAAGATATCAATTTGATGTCTCGAGAGAGTTGGCTTGTCCTGAACAATTGCAGAGTATAATTTCATTTATTGTGTTTGTCGAGAGTCTCCCACTATCGGCAATGAGATCAACAGTGGAGAGGACATGGTCGATGACGATGGCAGTCCCATTGAGGCAGCGAAGATTGAGTTGCACGCCAAAACCATGGAATCGCCTTTCTCGTCACCTTGCCACATCACCAAATTGAAATAAACTTTCCCTGTAAAGCACTTCTAAACTAATTTACACATAAAAGAAAGATTCCAAAATTATTATGAAACCCATATTCATTTGTAAATCCATTAAGGCAAATATTTTAATTGGTGACGTAAACAAACTTTCTCATGGATTTAAATTAATATATTTGATGTTTTAATAGCTCCATATAAGTGTATAATCGTAACATCCCCACCAGTTGTGGAGCCTTAACATCCGTTCTTGGTCCATGGTCCTATCCCCTCTAATGGTATATGGGCTATTTCGGAATTTCTGAAAGACTTCAGTTGACTCTTGAAATCACCAAGAGATTGTTTTTGTGTTTTGTCAATTTAGTATTTTAGTGTGTTTATCAAATATTGTTTTAATTGTATAATGTGTACAATAAATAAAAATTAGTTAGTTCTATATGTGTTTTGTGTTGCGTAAGTTTTACTAAAACTACATGTAATGACACTTTTATCAATTGTTGATATGTTTTAACATCAGTTTAAAATGCTTACAACAGTTTGTTGGAAAAAAGCATGATGTGACAAGTTAGAGTATTGATAAGATTTAACACCGTGAAAATGAAAGCATGAGCTCCTCTTGCGTGACGTCATGATTTGACCATGGACAGCAGCACTATGGACATGGAGGACGCTTTACTTGTACCAGAAGGACAAATGACTCGTTCTAGAGCCAAGAAGTTCAACAAAGCACTAGGAGGACTACTTAACCACATTTGGGAGAAATCAGAACTCTTGGACCAGGATGGAGAAGGTGTCATTCAAACCTCTTTGGTTTTGATACAGGTCCAAGACAATCAATAAATGGACAAGTGATCCATTTGTGCTCTTTTTCCCTCATCTTTGGTTTTGTCCCAATGGGTTTTCCAAAGAGAGGTTTTTAATGAGGCATTTGGATTACTTTCAAATCACCCATTTTGTTGATTCCAGCCCAGCCCAAAAAGAGAATTCGAATTCTTGAAGGGGAAGAGTTATTTTTCAAGTTCAAACTCTATTTTTATTCTGTTTGTTTCCAAGACAGTCTTGGGTGTGTTTCCAAGACATGTCTTCTTCTTCTTCTTCCTTTATAATTTCGTGGCTCCCTTTGTAAACACTCATCTATCTTTTTATCAAAAACTCTTTCAAGTTAGATCATTGTTGGTGTGTAATATCCAACAAACAATTTCGATTTCTTTGGTGTGTAATATCCTTAGAATCGATCTAGGTAAATCAGAAGTCATTTCGCAGCTTCTGTGTGACCATTCAATCCACATCCCTTGTCTTTGAAGCTTCATGGTTTCATAGCAGCAAGGCCTATCCCCTTTTCTCAAATTTAGGAGTGCCGATCTTAGGAGAATCTCATCACGTCACGTCCATTGTCCCCAAATCAATTTGACCTAGATTTTTAAGTGTTATGTGCCGCCCATTGTCCATTTTGTCCAGATCCATTTTGTCCATGTCCATTGAAGACCATGTTCATTTAAACCTGCTCGAAAACGGGCTTGTCCATAACGTCATAACAATTATAATTATCTATATACATCTTAAGTGTATAGAATTATTGTAAAATTCATAATATTTTATATTATATAAATATATATATATATATATATAATATATATAAACTTGTTTCATTTGTTTTGGATACAGAAAAATATGTAACACAAAAACGAGTTGTTATTAATAATATGTAATCACAAAAACAAAAATATATAAAAAAATAAAATTATGAAATAAAATTTGTGGGGTATGGTGTTGTAATTTTATTATACAAAACAATTATAGAGGGTAAAAATTAAGTGGATATTGGATTATGGTGTGGAAGAGAGAAGATTATGTTGAGTGTTGAAAAGTAAAAAAATGGTGTTGTAACATTGAAACCAATGTACATAGTCTAATTGTGAAATTAAGTCTTGGTTTGGAACAATGCGAAAGGTAGAGCCGATTCTTAATCCAACCAAAGTGATTTAATCATAAAGTCTTGAGTTTAAGTTTCACATACGATATAATTAGATTTTGAGGGGCCATATTTGATAAGAACACCTCGATAATGTTTTATTAAAAGACAGAAAATCTCGTTGGTTGAGTAAATTTAAGTATTTAGTTGCTATCTTTTCTCTATTAGTTAATACTGCCATCTTTTCTCTATTAATATAACTAAAGGTCTCAACACCAAATTTTCTTGGAGCCTTCGAATTGTCATTGCCGCCTTTAAGTCAGCAGAATGTTTGCAAAAAGAAGTAACTAAAAGACTACTTAAAAGTTAAAACACTAGTTACTTCAATACATGTTTTAATTTGAACCAAATATCATTAGTTAATAATGCAATATTATAGCTCGGTCAAGGTTAGATGGAGTCAAAGTGTTGGTGCCAAAATTGGCGAGTAGAATATATGAGAGCACATTATATAATAATATAATGGAATAGTATAAGATGCAAATGGTGGATCATGAACCGTGACACCGTGTATATAAGTTTGCATAATAGACACAAAAAGAAGAGTGAATTAGGACAATACATATTTGAGAAAAGATATGAATACCCATCAACTTTTTTTATTTGGGAGATAGGAGAGAAAAAACGTCGATTATGGGGGTGTGAATTTTTTCAGACGAAACTGTCCTCGGGGGAATGAGCGGGAAGACTCGAGCTCCAATTCCTGTAGAGAACACAATAGACTGTAGCGCGTTAGGACTGAGTCCAACGGAGTTGCCACTTTTGCATCTCATTAATGCTCGTCATCATCGTTTCTGCTATGTAAATATAAACGAGATATTTGAGAGTACACACAAATACATCAATTCTCTTCTGCGGATAGTGGAGCCCACTTTAATCTTTGATAAATGCAAATCCTCCTGCCCAATGCAAACAATGATCTGAATACTCAGAACATTTAATACAAACGCCATCATGATGAACGACTACGTCATTTCGTATCTAGCTATACTAGCGCCAAGCGGATTTAACATAACTTTGCTATATATCTCTCGTTCCACCACTATTACCAACCTTGGAAACAAAACTATAACGACTTCAACCAAAATTACAAAACCGACATTAATACGCTTGAGAATCTTACATGTAAGATGGTTATACTGCGAGAGATAATAAAAAGGGTGGTGTCCGTCGAGATGGAACACTGGGAATGTGACGGCGTAGGGGTGTGGGACTTCCAAGCGGACCGGCATGAAAGACTAAGAAAAATGAAGCTCTGGGAGGGTGATGGAGTAGAGACTATAAAGGCTCTTCTAAAAGAATAATACAACATCAACGAGGTCACCTCCAGACTGAAACTGAGTTTTCAGTGGCCATCCTGGATGCTCAAAGGAGACGCCGTCACTACGAGGCCATAAACAATCAAATGAGACGACCACATGGATCTCTTCCTTACCATGAAAGTAGATGAGCCCGAGATAACACTTTCTGTAACACAGAAGACTTGTCATGAGGCTGGAGGATTACCTACACGCATCCCTGGGGTTGAAACTTCAAGTCCAAGGCTGGAATTATAAAAAATAGTTGGCAACGGAGTCGAGTTTATTGACCTAGCTCCTAGTGATTCAGACGAAAACAATGGTGGTCCAATGGTGCTCTATGAATCTAGTTACAATCAGGGTGAATCAAGCTCTAATGTCTCTCCTCCACGGATAAACGATGACAGGTTTTTCGGCTCTAACTTCCCCATGGGAAAGTTTGAGAGAGACGTAGCCCCTATTTTAGATGACCACATTGATGGAGGTATGAAATCTAATTCCCCATAATGTTTTGGTACGTAGATCTACAAATATTTATGTCGTGGTATAATTACATGTGTCAAATGTATATAATATTTTGATACATAGTTTCCAACTCTATCTCATATTTAATTGATCCTACGAATTACATATACACAATACTGCAGGAAACACTATGGTGGACAAGGCCATTGATGATGCATTGTATCAGGGGGACGAAATATTTGTCGGATGTGTTTATAGAAGCAAGGAGGACTTGAAATTCAAGGTGTCCATCCACGCACTGGAAAGCAAGTTTAGTTTCTGGCACACAAGATCAGACATGAGAGTAGTTCTTCTCAACTGTATAGAAGAGACATGTCCTTGGAGGGTGTATGTGGCCAGACTCGAAGACAATGAAAACTATCAAGTACATCAGGCTTGCCTAAACCATACCTGCAGCATCGAAGCCCGCAGTATCTACCACAAACAAGATACAACAAGGGTTGTGACTCAGTTAATACATGGTAGTTTTAGTGGAGTAGTGACGTGTCCAACTCCAGCCGAGGTGCAAAAAAATATGTTTGAACGCCCACAATGTCGCTATATCTTATTGGAAAGTTTGAAAATCCAGGCTAATGGCTATTGAAGGAGGTAAGGGATCAACAACAGGAAGCTACTCCTTGCTTCCCGCTTACATGCACGCCCGTAAGCTAGCAAACCTGGGGTCATTGACAGATTTGAAAACAACACTCGACAAATCTGGAAACCAAAGGTTTAATTATCTGTTTTTTTGCACTGGGTGCATCAATAAACGGACTAAAGTTTATGAGAAAGGTGGTAATAATCGATGAGCACATCTTAGAGGGCAGTACGGAGGGTGCATAGTTACTAAGAGCGCACAAGATTTTTCCTCTCGATATCGGAATAGCTGACAGTGAGAACGATCATGCTTAGGAATGGTTTCTGACAAGGTTAAGGCAAATACTACCAAATGGACCAGACGTGACATTTGTCTTCGACATGCACTCATCCATATACTCGGCTCTAAGAAGGGTAATATCAAAAATTTTTAGTTTATTGCGTGTTATACAACGATGTAACTTGTCATACATGTTTATATCGACACTGATACAATGTCACACTCTACACACACCTTAGGTTTTCCCAAATGCAACACACGCAACTTGCATAGTACATTTGCAGAGGAACATTGTCTCCATCTTTAAGGCTAAAATCTTATCTTTCTTGGTGTCCAGAGCTGCCTGTGCATACTGTATAATTGACTTCCATATTGTCTTCTGAGAAATTTTTCGGGTTTCACCTAAGTGTGGAGCCTATCTCAGGTCAATAAGATTTGGCCACTTGAGTTCCCAATACTCTACATAGTTGAGTTTGTTAGGAAAACTCTTATGACCTAGTTCACATTATGTCGAGAAAAGGCGGGTCGGAAGGCCACTATTTTGACGCCCAAGATTAAAGAGCTGCTCAATGAAAACTTTGAGAACTCGAGAGGGTACACCGTGCGGTGATATATGTATATATTGCATGCATTTAGAGTATATTTTCATTCTTTTTTGTGCACATATAAGTTAGTTTTGTATCATATTGCAGTGATTTTATCCTTATTTGGATCATGAGTCTCATCTTAGAGTCCTAGGTGTATATATTTCCATTTGCCTTGTGTCTCATCTTGGATCATGAGTCTCATCTTGGATCATGAGTCTCATCTTAGAGTCCTAGGTGGATCATGAGTCTCATCTTAGAGTCCTAGGTGTATATATGTCCATTTGCCTTGTGTTTTCTTTGTTTTTATGTGTTTAGGACTTGGTGACACTTGGATGAACCAATTTGGAGCATGAAGGAGTGAAGTCAAACCATTAAAGAAGAAACAAATCAAGGAGGAAGTTGATCAAAAGAGACAACAACTCGGAGGAGTCATATCGAGTCAGGTATCGACCACATACGGGTCGATACCTGTCATACCGACCCACTTATCGACCTCATACAGGTCGATAACGCTGAAATCAGAAGATGGTCAATTCCAGAAAAGCTTATCGACCCAAGTATCGACCAAAACCAGGTCGATAACCACGTACCGACCGGCGTATCGACCCCATATGGGTCGATAATTCTGAAGACAAAAACTGGAAATCACCGAGTACCATACCGACTGACGTATCGACCAAACACGGGTCGATACGGCTTTATCGAGCCATGTATCGACCGCAAACGGGTCGATACCATTGTAATAATTCGTGTTTTCGTTCTTTTAAAGACACTTTTGGACCACTTGAGACATATCCAATATCTCATATCTTTAAAAAACGAAAACAAAACATATTCCTCTCTAGTTTTGAGAGTTTGTAATGATCATATCTTTTTAATCTATGGTTTGATTTTAATTTCTTTCTAGATTATGCTTAATCTTGTCTTTAGCTTCATTTCTATGGTTTTATCTTTGGATTTGAGTCAATATTCATGAGTTGACTTTTTATGTTCTTGAGTAGATTCTGGTTTTTCATGTTTGTGTTGTTTTTCTTAGCTTGAATCATCTTGTTTTCATCTTGTAAGCATGTTTAATTCTAGACTTTTTATGTATTTAAGTGTAAAAATTATGGTTAGTGAGTAGTCTTTTAAGAATTCTTGGGTATGGTAGATTAGGATGGTTCTTGGCTTGTTCTTGGTGTTTAGGAGCTAGATTCTTTGTATTCTTTACTCATTGAGTGTTCTTAATGCTAAAATAGCCTTGATCAAGTTATTTTTTGATACTTAGAAGTTTTAACCATTGGGAAATGTTGTTAGAATTTTGGAATGAATTCAATGAGTGCTTTTCATACCTTAGCCAATGGGAATTGATGTTTAAGATGAATTGTGGCTATTTAGACTTGAGTTTAATGCTTCATTGTCTCTGAATTACGAACGGGAGTTCTTGATAATTGATAGACATTGAAAGGGATCTTTACCACGGGAGTGGATTGATCTTTAGAAGTGTTCTTAGGCTAAAAGAATGAATTTGGTTGAATGTTTGAATGTCTCGAACAAGTTAGGAATCATTCGAAGTCGATTACCTTACCCAAGGATTCGTTTGTGTATTATTGTTTTAAACCGAATATCGTAATTTGCTCTTGTTTGATCATTAGAACCTTAACTTGCATTGTTAGAATAATGTCATTTATATTTTGTTATATCTTTAGTTATGCCACGTTTTAGTTTATTTTCGTAATTGCTTTTAAGTTTACATCTTTAATTTTTATTAGTTCACTTAAGCATAACAAAACCAAAAACTTATTCCGCTTAGATTAAACGAGATTCTGTAGTTTCGGTGTGTTATTCTTGTTTTCCTTTGGATCGATACCCTAAGTGCTATAACGATACACCATTATTGTGGTATTAGCACATCGGGTTAATTGGTGTGCTAGAGCCTAAAAACTCGGCTATCAATTTGGCGCCGTTGCCGGGGAAACTAGCAATAGCCATTGAGATTTGGATTTTGTTGGAGACTAAGCTTCGTTCTAAGAAGAAGCTAACTTGTGAGCTTTGGTTTCTTTCTTTTTCAGGTGTATGAACTTGAGAAGTCAGGGTCAAGAAAATTTGATTGATACTGTGCAAGATCTTGGTCGACTTGAAAGGTTGAATACACGAGCGAGAAGAGAAAGGGAGAGACTTGAGCGATTCCATTGTCTGGAGATGGGTGATAACAATGAGCAAGCAGCAGCCCAAGGGGTTGGTGCTGAAGGTATTCCACGCCCAGCTCAAAGAGCACCAAGAGTGATTGGAGCATTTGATGAACCCCAAGTCCACGGAAACCGAACTGGTATCCAAGCACCTGCTGTCGAAAATAACAACTTTGAGATTAAGGCAAGCTTGATTAGCATGGTGCAAGGGAACAAGTTCCATGGACTACCCGTAGAGGATCCTCTTGACCACTTGGATCAGTTTGATCAAGTGTGTGGACTTGTTAAGATAAATGGCATCTCTGAAGATGCATTTAAGCTGAGGTTGTTCCCATTCTCACTTGGAGACAAGGCTAGGCAGTGGGAGAAGAGCTTGCCAAGAGGTTCAATAACTACTTGGGATCAATGCAAAAAGGCGTTCTTGGCTAAATTCTTTTCCACGTCTAGGACAGCCCGCCTCAGAAATGAAATATCGAGCTTCACTCAAAAGAACAACGAGAGTTTCAGTGAAGCTTGGGAGAGATACAAGGGATATACGACTAAGTTTCCTCATCATGGATTTTCAGATGAGTCACTCTTGAGCACATTATATAGAGGAGTGGTTCCTAAGATAAGGATGCTCCTAGATACGGCAAGCAACGGTAACTTTCTCGGAAAGGATGTCGAGGAAGGATTACAGCTTGTAGAAAACTTGGCTCAAAGTGATGGGAGCTATGGTGAAGACTATGATAGAGCCTCTAGAGGAGGTGGAGAAAGAGAGGAGCAGAGAACTAAAGAGATGAAAGCTTTGCACGAACAGATGGACCAAGTTTTGCAAAGCACTCAAAGGCAAGTTAACTTTGTTGGAGAGTATGATGGGCAAGTGTGCCAAGAAGCTTTTTTGGGGGATTGTGCTGAAGCTCAAGAAGAGATGAATTTTGTTGGGAACCAAGGAGGGTTCCAAGGGAATTATCAAGGCAACTTCAACAAAGGATACAATCCGAATTTCGGAAATCAACAAGGACGAGGGAATCAACCTAGACCTTTTGTCCCTACAAACCAACAAAATCAAGGAGGTAATCAGCAAGGTTTCATACCTAGACCGCAATACTAACAAGGGAACCAAGGAGGGTTCCAAAACCAAACTAATTACCAAAGTAAAGCTCCATTTGTGCCAAACTACCAACAAGGGTACAAACCACCACCACAACCGAGTTCTTCTCAACAACCGGATTTTGATATGAAGGGTATGCTCCAGCAATTGCTAACGGGGCAAGCAACTAACTCCGTTGAGTTAAACAAGAAGATGGCTGAAATCCACACCAAGGTGGATTGCTCTTATAACGATCTAAACGCTAAATTCGAAGCCTTATCGTCTAAGATGAAACACTTGGATCAACAAGTAGCTCAAAACACTTCTTCATCGAGTAGACAAGCGGGACAACTTCCCGGAAAGCCCGAACCGAACCCTAAGGAATACATCAATGCTATATCATTGAGGAGTGGAAGAAAACTCCCACCAAGGGAAGGAAAGGTTAGTGTTGAAAATGGTGAAGAAGAAGTAACCATAGAGCTTGATGATGATGAAGTAGGAGTTGAAAAAACGAACCTTGGAGATGAGACTGAGATGAAAGACAAAGCTAAGAGCAAGACATTGAGTAGAGAGGAGACCAAAACGTCCATAGAAGAGCCTCAAAAAAGTCGAGCAGTTTTGACACAAAAGGAAACTGTTTTTGTGCCAAAACCGTATGAGGCGAAGCTACCTTTTCCTGGACGCTTTAAGAAGCAATTGTTGGAAAAGTACAAGGCCATATTTGACAAGCAAATCAATGAGGTACAACTTACTATACCAATATTAGATGCCTTCTTGATGATGCCTCAATATAGCAAATTCTTGAAAGATGCTATAAAGGAAAAGGCGAAAGAAATGGAAGGGATGGTAATTCTCACTCATGAATGTAGCGCCATCATTCAACGAAAGGTCATCACTAAGAAGTTAGCTGATCCAGGTAGTTTTACACTACCATGTGCTTTGGGACCTTTGGCGTTTGAGAGATGTTTATGTGATCTTGGGGCTAGTGTGAGCCTTATGCCGCTTTCAGTAGCTAAACGTCTTGGGTTTAAAAGGTATAAGCAATGTCGCATCTCCCTAGTATTAGCTGATCGCTCAGTGAAGTTTCCGATTGGTATGCTTGAAAACTTACCGGTGATGATAGGGAACTTCGAAGTTCCAACTGATTTTATCGTCTTGGAAATGGACGAAGAGCCAAGGGATCCTCTTATCTTTGGGAGACCCTTCTTGGCTACAGCTGGAGCCATCATCGATGTTAAGAGAGGAAAGATAGACTTGCACTTGGGAAGTGATTTAGTACTCAAGTTTGACATTAATGAGGTGATGAGAAAACCAACCATTGAAGGCCAAGCTTTTTGGATCGAAACAATGGATGAGCTAGCGGATGAACTCTTGGAAGAGCTAGCTCTAGAGGACTCTCTTCAAGTAGCTCTCACTTGCAAGAAAGGAGATCATGGTTTTCTTGATGAAGAGAGCATTATTTATGCGAGAATGCTTGACACGAGAAAGACAAGAGACGACAATGTGATGTTTTTGGAGTTGAACAGAATCGATGGCGAAGTGATTCATGAAGAAACCAAAAACGTCCAAACAAGTGAAGCTAGCTATGGTGAGACTAGCTTGGATGAGGATTGGAGTGAATTAAAAGCTCCAAAGGTAGAACTCAAACCTTTGCCAATCGGTTTAAGGTACGCCTTTCTCGGCCCCAACTCTACATATCCTGTCATTGTAAATGAAGCACTCGAACATACTGAAATTTCCGAACTTTTGAATGAACTGCGGAAATATAGAAAAGCAATTGGTTATTCTTTAGAAGATATTAAGGGAATTTCCCCAAATCTTTGCATGCATAGGATTTATCTAGAAGAGGAATCAATGACATCAATTGAACACCAACGGAGGCTAAATCCGAATTTAAAAGATGTCGTTAAAAAAGAGATTCTTAAGCTTTTAGATGCTGGGATTATCTATCCTATCTCAGATAGTACTTGGATATCTCCAGTGCATGTAGTTCCTAAAAAGGGCGGGATAACCGTGATTAAAACCGAAAATGATGAATTGATCCCATCTAGAACAATTACAGGTCATCGCATGTGCATTGACTACCGTAAATTGAATTCATCAACTAGAAAAGATCATTTCCCATTGCCCTTTATTGACCAAATGCTAGAGAGGCTTGCAAACCATTCATTTTACTGTTTTCTTGACGGGTACTCGGGATTCTTCCAAATCCCCATACATCCGAACGATCAAGAAAAGACAACGTTTACATGTCCCTATGGAACCTTCGCCTATCGAAGAATGCCGTTTGGACTATGTAATGCACCGGCTACGTTTCAGCGGTGTATGATGTCAATATTTTCTGATCTAATTGAGGATGTTGTGGAGGTGTTTATGGACGATTTCTCGGTGTACGGAGATTCGTTTGCCTCTTGTCTCTCTAATTTGTGCAGGGTGCTAAAGCGTTGTGAGGAGACCAACCTTGTGTTAAATTGGGAAAAATGCCACTTCATGGTTAAGGATGGTGTTGTACTTGGTCATAGGATCTCTAAAGATGGAATTGAAGTTGACAAGGCTAAAGTTGAGGTGATGATGAGTCTTCAACCACCCAAAACGGTGAAGGATATTCGGAGTTTCTTAGGACATGCTGGATTTTATAGGAGGTTTATCAAAGACTTCTCTAAGATTGCAAGGCCTCTCACTAGGCTCTTATGCAAAGAAGTCGAATTCAATTTTGATGATGAATGCCATGCGGCGTTTTTGGAGATAAAAACGGCTCTTGTAAGTGCTCCTATAGTCCAAGCCCCGGATTGGAACCTTCCCTTTGAAATAATGTGTGACGCAAGTGATTTTGCAGTTGGAGCAGTTTTGGGTCAACGAAAGGACAAAAAGCTACATGTCATCTACTACGCAAGTAGGACGATGAATGATGCTCAAATGAAATACGCTACGACGGAAAAAGAACTCTTAGCAATAGTCTTTGCTTTTGAGAAGTTCCGCTCTTACTTGGTTGGATCAAAGGTGATTGTATATACGGATCATGCCGCTTTGAGGCATTTGCTAGCCAAGAAAGACGCAAAGCCGAGATTGCTTCGGTGGATACTACTTCTCCAAGAGTTCGACTTGGAAATTAAGGACAAGAAAGGGATCGAGAACGGTGTTGCCGATCACTTGTCAAGAATGAGAGTTGAAAACATGGTACCAATGAATGACTCTCTCCCCGAAGAACAGATAATGATGGTTACTATGTTTGAGAGAATAGAAAAAATGGGGAAGAAGATTGAAGAAGTCAGCGAGATTCAAGAGAAAGAACCTTGGTATGCCGACATCGTAAACTACTTAGCATGTGGGAAGGAACCCCCTAAGCTAGACGGTTACCAAAAGAAAAAGTTCTTCAAAGACATCAACCGATTCTATTGGGATGATCCATATCTTTACACACTATGCAAAGATAATCTCTACAGGAGATGTATCTCGGAAGAAGAGATTGATGGCCTTTTGATGCATTGCCACGGTTCAGCATACGGTGGCCACTTTGCCACATTCAAAACAGTCAATAAGGTTCTTCAAGCGGGTTTTTGGTGGCCTACGATGTTCAAGGACGCTAACGATTTCATATCAAAATGTGACTCTTGCCAGAGGAAGGGAAACATCAGTAGAAGAAACGAAATGCCACAAAACCCGATATTCGAGGTGGAAATATTTGATGTTTGGGGGATTGACTTCATGGGACCATTCCCATCCTCTTATGGGAACAAATATATTTTGGTGGCAGTTGATTACGTGTCAAAATGGGTCGAGGCAGTTGCAAGCCCGACAAATGATGCAAAGGTCGTGGTGAAAATGTTTAAGAGTACTATCTTCCCGAGGTTTGGTGTTCCCAGAGTGGTAATTAGTGACGGTGGATCACATTTCATCAATAAGGTGTTTGAGAGCTTACTAAAGAAACATGGGGTCAAACACAAAGTCGCTACTCCGTACCATCCCCAAACTAGCGGCCAAGTCGAAATCTCAAACAGAGAGATAAAGGCCATTCTGGAGAAAACCGTGGGGATCACACGAAAAGATTGGGCAAAGAAGCTGGATGACGCTCTATGGGCTTATCGGACTGCCTATAAAACGCCAATCAGTACAACTCCGTTTAACCTTCTATACGGGAAATCATGTCATCTCCCGGTTGAACTGGAGTACAAGGCAATGTGGGCAGTTAAACTTCTGAACTTTGACATTAAAACGGCCACAGAGAAACGCTTCATTCAATTGAGTGAGCTTGATGAGATTCGCCTTGAAGCGTATGAAAGCTCAAAGATCTATAAAGAGAAAACGAAAGCGTTTCATGATAAAAAGATCATCAAGAGGGATTTCAAAGTTGGAGACAACGTCCTGTTATTTAACTCCCGTTTGAAACTGTTTCCTGGGAATCTCAAATCCCGATGGTCTGGACCGTTTAAAATTGCTCAAGTACTGTCGTATGGAGCAATTGTTCTAATGGGTAAAAGTGGGGAAGAATTTATGGTTAATGGACAGCGTCTGAAACCGTATATGGGAGAAGAGATAAACGAAGAGGGAACCACGGCTTTCTTCTCGGATCCCCAACAACCCTAAAAAAAAAAAAAAAAAAAAAGAGGGACGTCAAGCTTAGTGACATAAAACAAGCGCGCTTGGGAGGCATTCCCATGGTATCATTGTATATAGTTTGTTTTAAATCTTATATAACATATTTTGTGTGTTATATGATGTTTTACATGAATAGGTGGGTTCGGAATAAGGAAGATCATCATTGGGAAGGAATTTTCAGAAAAAGAGGTTCGGTATCGACCACACACGGGTCGATACACGCGTATCGACCAAGGTATCGACCGCAAACGGGTCGGTAATTATGCAGAAGAAAAACTGAAAAACAGCGAGTGTCGTATCGACCGAGGTATCGAGCAGAAACGGGTCGGTAAACTCGTATCGACCGACGTATCGACCGCAAACGGGTCGATACCGACCCAGGTAAGTGAAAATTTTCTGTTTTTAAACCAGTTTGACCGGTCAACCCACTTCCTTATCTCTTTTAAAATCGATTTCTTCCTCTCTCTTTCAACCTCTTTCACGATTTAGTTCTTTCAAAAACACAAAAACACACACATCTTTCTCAATTCTCAACCAATTTCAACGATTTTTGATTACCCAAACTCGAAAATCTTGTCTCCATCAAGATTTACCATCTTCATCTTCGATTCCTTGACGTTACCCATTCAAAATCCAAGGTATAAACTCGATTTCACTTCTCTTTAGATTAACTTTACATATCCGATTTTGGTCAAGGGAGGCTCGATTTAGCACTTGCTTGAACATTAGTGATACCAATTGATGCTTAAATCGAATCCCTAGGTTGAAATTGATGAGAAACATGAAAAATTTTGAATTTTGGTGAAGTTATGGTTCTTGAGAATATGGAAATCGAAAATTTAGGGGGAAACTTGATACATGTGGTTTCATAAGATTGAATTGAGTCCTTTATGCTTACTTGTAGAAGACTAGCAAGTTTGGAGATTGTTTGATCTTAAATGTTGTGTTTTGGACTTGGTAGAATGGTGAATTGGTGGTTTGTGTTGACATGGTTGTGGCTTATGCTGTGATGATATTATTGACTTGGTAACTTCCTATTGTATGCTTATCTTGTAGGTACAAATGGCACCACGAAAGAAGAAAGATACACAAACCTTAGCCCAAGCGGTAGCTGCTAAGAAAAGAGGAAAGAAAGTTGTTATCGAAGAAAGCGACAACGAGGATGAACATGAGGTTGAAATAGAGAATGAAAGTGAAGATGAAATCCCTATAAGCCCGAAAGGAAAGGGCAAGAAGGTAGATTCAAAAGGAGGAAAAGCTACAAAGAGTGAAGCGAAAAAAGGGAATAAGGCAAAACCAAAGAGAAAAGCAGGAACCTATGCCGAGTACCTTAAGAAATTCCGATCTATTCCATTCGAGCAAACAAGGTACCTCGATCAGACTTTGCTAGAGGAAATGGGATTGTATGAGGACGTGATGACACTCTTCAGAAACATGGGATTGGAAGTGGTTTGTACTAATGAAAGAGTATGCCTACCATGAGGAAACTCTACAATTCCTCATCTCGCTCAAATACCATATCAACAAAGGTTCGAGAGAAGAAGTAGACCAAGACCCGGGAGAGATAGAATTCAAGGTAAATGGCATTCAATATGTAGTGAAGCTGAGAGACCTACAGAGGGTGTATGGTTTCAGAGGAGGATACTATAACTTGATGAACTACAATAAACATCAAGCTGCTCATGTATGGGAGATGATTGGGAATGGACGGTTCGATGGGGCTAAAACTAGAGCAGCCAACATGAGAAATCCAGCTCTCCGGTACGTCCACAAGGTACTCTCAAACACCATGTTCGCTAGAAAGGAGAGTAGCGTCATAAAACAGGATGAGATGTCGTTTATGATAATGGGAATGAAGCAAATATCTAATTTGGCGCCGTTGCCGTGGAAACTAGCCAATAGCCCCCCCCCCCCACCCCCAAGCCCCCGCCCCATACCCCCCCCACCCCACGGCCGTCTCTCGGTGATGACGCAGCCCCTCCCGCTATGTCAATTCAGATTTGGATTTTGTTTGAGACTAAGCTTGTTCGAAAGAAGAATAATTTGAGCTTTGGTTTCTTTCTTTTCAGGTGTATGAACTTGAGAGTCAGGTCAAGAAAATTTGATTGTATTGTGCAAGATCTTGGTCGACTTGAAGGTTAATACACGCAGCGAGAGAAAAAGGGAGAGACTGAGAGATTCCATCGTCTGAGATGGGTGATATAATGAGCAGAAGCACCCCCAGGGTTGGTAGATGGGTTCCACGCCTCCTCAAAGAGCACAAGAGTGATTGGGGCGTTTGATGAACCCCAAGTCACGAAACGAACTGGTATCCAAGCACCGGCGTCTGAAATAACAACTTTGAGATCAAGGCAAGCTTGATAACATGGTGCAAGGAAACAAGTTCCATGGACTACCCGTGAGACCTCTGACCACTTGGATCAGTTGATCAAGTGTGTGGGCTTGTTAAATAAACGGCATCTCTGAGGATCGTAAGTGAGGTTGTTCCCATTCTCACTTGGGACAAGGCTAGGCAGTGGGAGAAGAGTTGCCAGGTTCAATAACACATGGGACAATGCAAAAAGGCATTCTTGGCTAAATCTTTTTCACATCTAAGGACGGCCGCTCAGAAAGAAATATCGAGCTTCACGCAAAAGAACAAGAAGTTTCAGTGAAGCGGTGGAGAGATTTAAGGGATAACACTAAGTTGCCTCATCATGGATTTCAGATGAGTCACTCTTGAGCACATTTATAGAGGAGTGGTTCCTAAGATAGGATGCTCCTAGAACGGCAAGAACGGTAACTTCTCGGAAAGGATGTCGAGGAAGGATTAAGCTGTAGAAAACTTGGCTCAAAGTGATGGGAGCTATGGAGGACTATAGATAGAGCCTCAAGAGGAGGGGTGAAAGAGAAGAGAAAGAGAGTAAAGAATAAAAGCTTTCACGAAAAGATGGACCAAGTTTGCAAAGACTCAAAGGCAAGTTAACTTGTTGGGAGTATGATGGGCAAGTGTGCAGAGAGTTGTTTGGAGATTGTGCTGAACTCAAGAAGAGAGAACTTGTTGGGAACCAAGTGGAAATTATCAAGGCAATTTCAACAAAGTATAACCCAATCGGAAATCAACAAGGACAAAGGTATCAACAGACCTTGATCCTACAACCAAAAAACCAAGGAGTAATCAGCAAGGTTTTTGCCTAAACCCAATAACCAAGGCGAACCAAGGAGGTTCCAAAACCAACTAATTACCAAGGTAAAGCTCCATTTGTCCAAACTACCAACAAGGGTACAAACCACCACCACAACCGAGTTCTTCTCAACAACCGGATTTTGATATGAAGGTATGCTCCAGCATTGCTAACGGGCAAGCAACTAACTCCATTGAGTTAAACAAGAAGATGGCTGAAATCCACACCAAGGTGGATTGCTCTTATAACGATCTAAACGCTAAATTCGAAGCCTTATCGTCTAAGATGAAAACTTGGATCAACAAGTAGCTCAAAACACTTCTTCATCGAGTAGACAAGCGGGACAACTTCCGGAAAGCCTGAACGAACCTAAGGAATACATCAATGCTATTCACATGAGAGTGGAAGAAAACTCCCACCAAGGGAAGGAAAGGTTAGTGTTGAAAATGGTGAAGAAGAAGTACCATAGAGCTTGTGATGATGAGTAGGAATTGAAAAACGAACCTTGGAGATGAGGCTGAGATGAAAGACAAAAGCTAAGAGAAGACATTGAGTAGAGAGGAGACCAAAACGTCCATAGAAGAGCCTCAAAAAAGTCAAACGTTTTGACACAAAAGGAAACTGTTTTTGTGCCAAAACCATATGAGCGAAGCTACCTTTTCCTGGGCGCTTTAAGAAGCATTGTTGGAGAAGTACAAGGCCATATTTGATAAGCAAATCAATGAGGTACAACTCACTATACCAATATTGATGCCTTCTTGATGATGCCTCAATATAGCAAATTCTTGAAAGATGCTATAAAAGGAAAAGGCGAAAGAGATGGAAGGATGGTAATTTCACTCATGAGTGTAGCCATCATTCAACGTAAGGTCATCACTAAGAAGTTAGCTGATCCAGGTAGTTTTACACTAACATGTGCTTTGGGACCTTTGCGTTTGAGAGTGTTATGTGATCTTGGGGCTAGTGTAGCCTTATGCCGCTTTCAGTAGCTAAAAGCTCTTGGGTTTAAAAGGTAAAGCAATGTCGCATCTCCTAGTTAGCTGATCGCTCAGTGAAGTTTCGGTTGGTATGCTTGAAACTTACCGGTGATGATAGGAACTTCGAAGTTCCAACGATTTATCGTCTTGGAAATGGACGAAGAGCCAAGGATCCTCTTATCTTTGGGAACCCTTTTTGGCTACAGCTGGAGCCATCATTGATGTAAGAAAGGAAAGATAGACTTGCACTTGGGAAGTGATTTAGTGCTAAGTTTGACATTAATGAGGTGATGAGAAAACCAACCATTGAAGGCCAAGCCTTTTGGATCGAAACAATGGATGAGCTAGCGATGAACTCTTGGAAGAGCTAGCTCTAGAGGACTCTTCAAGTGCTCTCACTTGTAAGAAAGGAGAACATGGTTTTCTTGATGAAGGAGATCATATTTATGCGAGAATGCTTGACGCGAAAGAGAAGAGACGACAATGTGGTGTTTTTGGAGTGAACAGAATCGATGGCGAAGTGATTCATGAAGAAACAAACAAAACGTCCAAACAAGTAGAGCTAGCTATGGTGAGACTAGCTTGGATGAGATTGGAGTGAATTAAAGACTCCAAAGGTAGACTCAAACCTTTGCCAATCGGTTTAAGGTACGCCTTTCTTCGGCCCAACTCTACATATCCTGTCATTGTAAATGAGCACTCGAACATACTGAATTTCCAACTTTTAATGAACTGCGGAAATATAAAAAGCAATTGGTTATTCTTTAGAAGATATTAAGGGAATTTCCCCAAATCTTTGCATGCATAGATTTATCTAGAAGAGATCAATGACATCAATTGAACACCAACGGAGGCTAAATCCAATTTAAAAGATGTCGTTAAAAAAAGATTCTTAAGCTTTAGATGCTGGGATTATCTATCCTATCTCGATAGTACTTGGATATCTCCAGTGCATGTAGTTCCTAAAAAGGGCGGGATAACCGTGATTAAAACCGAAAATGATGAATTGATCCCATCTAGAACAATTACAGGTCATCGCATGTGCATTGACTACCGTAAATTGAATTCATCAACTAGAAAAGATCATTTCCCATTGCCCTTTATTGACCAAATGCTAGAGAGGCTTGCAAACCATTCATTTTACTGTTTCTTGACGGGTACTCGGGATTCTTCCAAATCCCCATACATCCGAAGATCAGAAAAGACAACGTTTACATGTCCCTATGGAACCTTTGCCTATCAGAATGCCGTTTGGACTATGTAATGCACCGGCTACGTTTCAGCGTGTATGATGTCAATATTTTGATCTAATGAGGATGTTGTGGAGGTGTTTATGGACGATTTCTCGGTGTACGGAGATTCGTTTGCCTCTTGTCTCTCTAATTTGTGCAGGGTGCTAAAACGTTGTGAGGAGACCAACCTTGTGTTAAATTGGGAAAAATGCCACTTCATGGTTAAGGATGGTGTTGTACTTGGTCATAGGATCTCAAAGATGGAATTGAAGTTGACAAGGCTAAAGTCGAGGTGATGATGAGTCTTCAACCACCCAAAACAGTGAAGGATATTCGGAGTTTCTTAGGACATGCTGGATTTTATAGGAGGTTTATCAAAGACTTCTCCAAGATTGCAAGGCCTCTCACTAGGCTCTTATGCAAAGAAGTCGAATTCAATTTTTGATGAGATGCCATGCGGCGTTTTGGAGATAAAAACGGCTCTTGTGAGTGCTCCTATAGTCCAAGCCCCGATTGGAACCTTCCCTTTGAAATAATGTGTGACGCAAGTGATTTTGCACGTTGGAGCAGTTTTGGTCAACGAAAGACAAAAAGCTACATGTCATCTATACGCAAGTACGATGAATGATGCCCAAATGAAGTACGCTACGACGAAAAAGAACTCTTAGCAATAGTTTTGCTTTTGAGAAGTTCCGCTCTTACTTGGTTGATCAAAGTGATTGTATATACGATCATGCCGCTTTGAGGCATATTGCTAGCCAAGAAAGACGCAAACGAGATTGCTTCGGTGGATACTACTCTCCAAGAGTTCGACTTGGAAATTAAGGACAAGAAAGGATCGAGAACGGTGTTGCCGATCACTTGTCAAGAATGAGAGTTGAAAACTGGTACCATGAATGACTCTCTCCCCGAAGAACAGATAATGATGGTTATATGTTTGAAGAATAGAAAAAACGGGGAAGAAGATTGAAGAAGTCAGCGAGATTCGAGAGAAAGAAACTTGGATGCCGACATCGTAACTACTTAGCATGTTGGAAGGAACCCCCTAAGATAGACGGTTACCAAAAGAAAAAGTTCTTCAAAGACATCAACCGATTCTATTGGATGATCCATATCTTTACACACTATGCAAAGATAATCTCTACAGGAGATGTATCTCGGAAGAAGAGATTGATGGCTTTTGAATGCATTGCCACGGTTCAGCATATGGTGGTCACTTTGCTACATTTAAAACGTTGCAAGTTCTCCAAGCAGGCTTCTGGTGGCCTACTATGTTTAGAGACGCTAACGACTTCATCTCTAAATGTGATCCATGTCAAAGAAAGGGAAAATTAGCCGAAGAAACGAAATGCCTCAGAATCCAATTTTTGAGGTAGAGATCTTTGACGTGTGGGGATTGATTTTCATGGCCATTCCTCCTCTTATGGGAACAAATATATTTGGTGCAGTTGATTACGTGTCAAAATGGGTCGAGGCAGTTGCAAGCCCGACAAATGATGCAAAGTCGTGTGAAAATGTTTTAAGGTACTTCTTCCCGAGGTTTGGTGTTCCCAGAGTGGTTATAGTGAGGGTGGATCACATTTCATCAATAAGGTGTTTGAGAGCTTACTAAAGAAACATGGGTCAAACACAAAGTCGCTACTCCTACCATCCACAAACAGCGGCCAAGTCAAATCTCAAACAGAGAGATAAATAGCTTGTTCTTGATGTTTAGGAGCTAGACTCTTTGTATTCTTTACTCATTGAGTGTTCTTAATGCTAGATTGGCCTTGATCAAGTCAGTTTAGAGCCTTAGGGATTTTATCCATCGGGAGATGCTTGATATTATTTCGGAATGAATTCAATGAGTGCTTTTCATACCTTAGCCAACGGGAGTTGATGTTTAAGATGAATTGTGGCTAGTTAGACTCGAGTTTAATGCTTCATTGTCTTTGAATTGCGAACGGGAGTTCTTGTTGATTGTTAGACATTGAAAGGGATCGTTACCACGGGAGTGGATCAATCTTTATTAGTGTTCTTAGGCTAAAAGAATGCGTTTTGTTGAATGTTTGTACATCTTGAACAAGTTAGGAGTCATTCGAAGTCGATAACCTTACCCAAGGATTCGTTTGTGTAATATTGTGTTAAATCGAAAACCATCATTTGTACTTGTTTGACTATTTGAACTTTAAATCTTGTCGTTAAAATTATGTCATTTGCTTATCACCATATGTTTTAGTCTCGCCCTGTTTTAGCTTATTTCTATCCTTGCATTTAAATTTCCGTCTTTACTTATTATTAGGTAGTTAAACAATTCACCACACACAAAAACCCCTATCCACCTAGATTAAACGAAATTCTGTATTCTTGGTGTGTTATTCTTGTTTCCCTGTGGATCGATACCCTAAGTGCTATAACGATACACCATTATTGTGGTGTTAGCACATCGGGTTAATTGGTGTGCTAGAGCCTAAAAAACTCAACTATCATGCGGAAGATTACTAAAGGGGAGAATGAGGTTGTTGGAGTTCAAGGCAGGGGATACAACGTGAAACTGGCTGAAAAATCATGCTCCTGTGAGGAATTTAATATGCTGAAATTCCCTTGCTCACACGTGATAGCTGCTGCCGTTGTAGATGGAATACCGATGCATACACCGGTGGATGAGCACTAAATAACTGATTATTGGCTAATGGCGTACAAGGACTTGGTTAACCCCGTCCCAGAATTAAGTTTAACATACCAACTGCCTGTGGAGATTGCCTCTATGTCATTGTATCCACCACGCACAAGACAACCACAAGGAAGAAACGATTCTTCTCACGCGGTGAGGTCAAGGTTAGACAATAATTTGTTAAGTAAAAGGACGGATAAAACTAAACATAGCAAGCTAATAATTAATATTGCGGTATATATTCACATCTCTTGACATAACGATACATATCTTGACATAAAAATTTATGTCGAGAAACACAGGTTCAAATGTACAGACTAATGCCTAATAGTATTTGTGTTTTTATAACAAGCGCAAAACCCAACACTCATCAAACCAACTTAGCTAAACGTCTTAACCTCTACCTATTACATCTATTAATGAATGAGGTGGTTGGAAAGCTAAACTAATAAGGTATTCATTTACTAAGCAATATATATACTACATTTTCTTAGGCATAAATAAAGCTAAAAACATCACCTAGTTCGTCCTCCACATAAGGAGTGCCTCCAACAGGTTATGAAACCCAAAATGCCATACATACCAAAACCTCTTATAATCGGCATAATAAGGAGAGTTGGGAATCAAGGCTTTCGTGACCTTGGTCCATTCATAGCAGCCAGACCAGAATTCAAGGAGCTCGTCTTTTGCCCCGAAGTGTTGTCGTAGGTTGATATCGATGAATACATTTTCGTGGGGTGGCTTGTTAACGAAGGGTCAATTTACCGCCCGTTATTTACTTAGGTGCTTTCCTGAGGGAAATACTACATCCCAATATGTCAAAACGGTGAGCCGACTAGTCCAGGAAGGACCTTTTCAAGAAGTGTTGGATATGCTGGGTGAACTTGCACCTGATTCCATATATGCTCAGTTTGCTTTCGTTATTTTCTTGATCTGTTGTGGCTCCCAAGATCAAGGCATTCTTGTCAAACTCTTTTGTAAACATGTTCGACAACTTTACAAGTGCATTGGAAATCAAAAATATAGTTAGGGCACAAGTAAGAGAGATGGGAAGACGAGGTGTTCGTGTGTTCGCACGCCGTTATAATTTTACTCTTGACTAAATTCCTTTATGTTGTATAGTCCTCTTCACTAAGATAGACATATGTGCCCATTGCTTTGCTTTTACTTATGCTTTAACTATCGCTAGCATGTGCCAATGCTTTGAATTCCTATTTCATATCCTAATGTTTTGCACCTATTGCTAGACAAAGTTGCAATAAACACTACAATAGCATATACATACGAAAAATGATCACAAAAAGAACAATAATAAAACAAGTATCATAACGGCCTATCTCTCGATATTAAATAAGTAACAAATGACATAGTTTTGGATAACGCAATATATCGAGCAATACCATGACATAAGATGCAAAACATAATAAAATGAAAAAAAAAAATTAATGAAAAAGAGTCTAACTCAATCTTCATTGTGGCCAGTTGAAAACCTTTTCAGGAATCCATCTATAAAATCAGAAACTCTGGATGATCCAAAAGCACTATTCACACATGCTTCCTTCTTCACCTCCTTTTAAGTCCTTATCCTCGTCTCACTCCCACTGATTTAGTGGAGCACACATACAAGTTTCGAGTTTCCACCCATCAATTTGAGTCTCTCTCTCCCAAAATAGAGGAGGGAGTTCACAAGGTCATTGTCGAGTTGAAAGGTGTTTATTACAGAGTTTCCTTCTAACTCCTCTAACCAAGTCCCTACTCGGATTGATAAGATGGGAGTCATAATGATCTCCGGGGTTGACGATTCTTTGAAGGTGTGCGTAAGTGCAGATAGCCATACCATATCCCTTGCTGACAGCTTCTCTAATAGTTGAAAGCCCTTGTTCTAAATCCCATTCTCCAAAGAACTTATAAAGACCTCTCGTGAAAATAGCTGATGCATTGTGGTTTTGAAAAAATGTTACCCTAAGCATGTCTAGATGTGGCACAGAGTCCCATGGAGTTTCCGTATGAAAACAATCTTCAGGTATTACTCAAAAATCCCTGCAACTTGTTGATAGCCTTAACATATCCCGGTAAGAGTTTTGAGAAACAAGCAAGAGAATTGTGGTGAGAACATCTTTCGACAGATCGAATATAGTTGTGGTAGTATATTCTCTTATTCTCTTGGGCGTGCAAGAATTTCTTGTTATATAAGATTTTATCTTTCCGTATAAGGTTTATGGAAGAAGAAAGAAGAATGATGACTTTTATTATAGTTTTATCAAAAGACACACCTATTAATAAAGCACCTCTTCCAAAAACTCACCATTGAATCTCAAATATATTACCTTGAGTGAAACCAAAGAGTCAAGTAATGTGAGATAACTAATTCACTCATTTCGAAACGTTGCCAATAGATAATACTATGCGTAAATCTATGCATAGCCGAAGAGTTTTTGCGTAAGGATATGGAATAGTAATGTATCGAACCATCGTGACATAACGTAAAAACAAGATATTAAAGGTTATTAAGAACATATCAAGATATCGTATTTAATGTATTTTTAACTCAATCTTGCCAGGATTTGTATACGTGAATGTATGGCAACATTGACTTGTCGTGTGATTCTTTACTGAACCGTATAACCAATTAATCTAAAATCTAATTTTATGTCATTCAGAAATTGGGAACATGTAATATATATATACAAGAGTCAAGATATAAATCCATATATCAGGATATGTTAAAAAAGTTACGATAGAGATTTTCAACAATGAAGTTATACTAAAAAAAAATTGATATATGAATAAACCCAAGACATATATATTAATGTCACGACAGTTAAGCCAATACTCAAATAACATTCAACAGAACCAAAATATAAAACATGTAAATGAAACACTTTACAAAGGCCATTCAAAAATAGTTTTGCGGAACACTTCACAAAACCATAGACATTGGATGATCCAAAAACATGAATAACACATTCTTCCTCCTTCCCCACCCTTGCACCCCTCATGCGAGTTTGGAAGCCATTGATTTATTGGAGCACACTTACAACTATCGACTTTCCCGTCATTGAATTGAGCTTCTCTCTCCAAGAGCAATGGATGATGTTTGTAAGGCCATGTTGTTCGAAGGTGTGCATCTTGGAGTTTCCTTCTTACTCCTCTTACAAGATCCTGGCTTGGACTAATAACTTCAATGTCAAAATGTTCCCCATGGGTGAGAATCTGGCGAAGAATGGCATAGAAGAAGATACCAACATCTTATCCCTTGTGTGCACCATATCTAAAGGTTGACAAATATTAGTATCCCTTAATTCAACTCTCCTCCCTGATAGAACTTCAAAATACCTTAGGCAGACAAATATTAGTATTTTTCAACAAACTTGGCAATAAAATTTTTAACTTTGCTAGCCAAGTCCTCGAGGTTAAATGACCTACACGCAACATCACCATCTAAAACGTGCAAATCCATGAAGACAAGACTCATCATACCACTGCGGCCAGGGTGCAGACATATTGGATACAGGGGGTTCCTGATTATTACGAATGGGTTGGTAGGGACAGAATCTTGGAGTTGGAGGAATACTTGACGGCTAACATGAGGTAGCATCTCTGCCAGCGGTTTGAGCTCTTTGCGAAACCTGGTTTCTCAACAAACCCTCTAATTGCAATAAAAAACATAAAGAAGTCTTGCATGAGTTCTACTTGTAGGGAGTGAATCTTTTTCTTCGAAATATTTTCTTGCTTCATTTTTACGTTTTTCAGCTTCTACTTGTTGGCATGTGTTCAACTGGTTGATTTCTTCCGCCTTTGCGTATGAGTTTGAACCTTCTCAGTTATGCTTATCGGGGCAAGAACTGTCTTCATGCAGTAAGCCGATGCACTTACAACAGTGCTTTTCAAGACAATCATATTCAAAGGTCACCCATACTGTATCTCCTTTAGGTGTTTAGTTAAATGTACAAGTTACTAGCGGCTTAAAGGCATCTATCTCCTCTCTGACCGAGCTTCAAAGGCATCCCGATCAACCGTGATACCGAGTTTGTCTCCAATAGATATCAACGCCGCATGATTCCAGTATTGTAATGGAATACCATGGATTTTAATCCAGAAGGGGATCTTCGATGCAAAGGAGTTAGATACAATAGGTTTTTAATGCTCTAGAACAAACATCCAGCGTTTATAGTGGAATGGTGCTCTCTTCAATACAGTTTGAAGATCCTCCTCAAATTTTAGTTTGAAGATAAACTTTTCAGATTTGAGTGTCCATATCGACGATATAAAGCTAAGAATGCCTTTAGTGTTTTTCACTTATGGATTAGTAACACGTCTGAATTAGCGTGGAACGATTAGCTTCTATTAGGCTACTATTCACATCATAGATTTTTATTGGTTCCTCACGGTGCCATGTTCTAGTGTTTCTAGACCAAGATGGACGAGAAGGAAGAGAGTGTCGATGACTATGAAGGTTCATCATAAACAGTGATAAAAAACAACAACATGATTCAATATACGAGTAAAAGAGAACAAAAGAACGCAACACAAAGAGAACATCCGAGCAGATTCAAAACCAAAGCAAACACATGCTGCAGAATACCTAAGAAAATACTGAAAACCAAAGAGAATAAAAGGATGCTGAACAAAGAGGACATGATACTCAAAACTTCGAGTAAGAGAGTCCTAAGAACTGCATAAAATAGTAAGAAATCCTCAGATGTATAACACCAGTGCCATGAGCACGCATGAGGTAGTAGAATAACAAAGATTAGAGTAGAGGATCATCAAACTCCAGGAGCCACGAAGTGATCTAGAAAGTTGATACAGCTGACCCTAATCACCATACTAGAGAGAGAGAGCGACGGCATGATAACTCATCTAAAACATCGTATTAGAAACCCAAAACCCAATAGAGAATTACTCTACCATAGAGATAGAAGAAAAGCAAATCAAATAAGAACACATAATTGAATTGCAAATAAGATAAAGGGTTTAGAAATCTTCTCCAATTGTAACGAGGATAGAGATCTTCTCGTAAAAGTGTTACAAAGCACATAATTGAGTAATGAGGCTAGACCTAGGTGTAAAATTCGAGTCGAGGGTTTATTAGTGAAGGGCATGAGTTTGGACGACTTGGGCTCGTTCTGGGCTTCAAAGTTCGTATCTAAAAACACTTTTTAACTCAAGAAAAAACTCACAACATATATCAAAACACATAAACCTGATAAAAATAGGGGTTATCACATTTCCTCAGACTTAAATCTTTGGTTGTCCTTAAACGAGAACAACAGAAAAAAAACTCGAACCTGGAAAAACAATTTGAAGAACGGGAGCTTACATATCCTTGGAAACTTTACTTAGAGAAGGTCTTCCTTTCGCAAGCTAAATCAAAACTGTTAACCCCAATTTTTACTGAATATTAGAGTTGTTTTTATTATTAATCTTGCGTCTTTTCACCAAGAACAAGATAGTTTTAGAGTTTTTTTTTTGGTGTTTTACAGGATTATGGACTTGGTAGATGAAATAAAGAGAATTGGGCTTAAAATGGGCTTCAAGTGGATAAGAAGAGGAGAAAATCAGAGACGACAACTGATTAGTTGCACTTTGCACGATCGGTTGAGAAGACCTTGAATATCGATCGTTTACACCTTGAACCGATCAATTGCCGCATTTAGAAACCTTCATTTTCTCGAATTCTATGGCTTCCCTTACATTTTAAATAAGAGAGCTCGTCCCCAAGTTTAAAAAGCATCNTTCTTAGCTTGTTCTTGATGTTTAGGAGCTAGACTCTTTGTATTCTTTACTCATTGAGTGTTCTTAATGCTAGATTGGCCTTGATCAAGTCAGTTTAGAGCCTTAGGGATTTTATCCATCGGGAGATGCTTGATATTATTTCGGAATGAATTCAATGAGTGCTTTTCATACCTTAGCCAACGGGAGTTGATGTTTAAGATGAATTGTGGCTAGTTAGACTCGAGTTTAATGCTTCATTGTCTTTGAATTGCGAACGGGAGTTCTTGTTGATTGTTAGACATTGAAAGGGATCGTTACCACGGGAGTGGATCAATCTTTATTAGTGTTCTTAGGCTAAAAGAATGCGTTTTGTTGAATGTTTGTACATCTTGAACAAGTTAGGAGTCATTCGAAGTCGATAACCTTACCCAAGGATTCGTTTGTGTAATATTGTGTTAAATCGAAAACCATCATTTGTACTTGTTTGACTATTTGAACTTTAAATCTTGTCGTTAAAATTATGTCATTTGCTTATCACCATATGTTTTAGTCTCGCCCTGTTTTAGCTTATTTCTATCCTTGCATTTAAATTTCCGTCTTTACTTATTATTAGGTAGTTAAACAATTCACCACACACAAAAACCCCTATCCACCTAGATTAAACGAAATTCTGTATTCTTGGTGTGTTATTCTTGTTTCCCTGTGGATCGATACCCTAAGTGCTATAACGATACACCATTATTGTGGTGTTAGCACATCGGGTTAATTGGTGTGCTAGAGCCTAAAAAACTCAACTATCATGCGGAAGATTACTAAAGGGGAGAATGAGGTTGTTGGAGTTCAAGGCAGGGGATACAACGTGAAACTGGCTGAAAAATCATGCTCCTGTGAGGAATTTAATATGCTGAAATTCCCTTGCTCACACGTGATAGCTGCTGCCGTTGTAGATGGAATACCGATGCATACACCGGTGGATGAGCACTAAATAACTGATTATTGGCTAATGGCGTACAAGGACTTGGTTAACCCCGTCCCAGAATTAAGTTTAACATACCAACTGCCTGTGGAGATTGCCTCTATGTCATTGTATCCACCACGCACAAGACAACCACAAGGAAGAAACGATTCTTCTCACGCGGTGAGGTCAAGGTTAGACAATAATTTGTTAAGTAAAAGGACGGATAAAACTAAACATAGCAAGCTAATAATTAATATTGCGGTATATATTCACATCTCTTGACATAACGATACATATCTTGACATAAAAATTTATGTCGAGAAACACAGGTTCAAATGTACAGACTAATGCCTAATAGTATTTGTGTTTTTATAACAAGCGCAAAACCCAACACTCATCAAACCAACTTAGCTAAACGTCTTAACCTCTACCTATTACATCTATTAATGAATGAGGTGGTTGGAAAGCTAAACTAATAAGGTATTCATTTACTAAGCAATATATATACTACATTTTCTTAGGCATAAATAAAGCTAAAAACATCACCTAGTTCGTCCTCCACATAAGGAGTGCCTCCAACAGGTTATGAAACCCAAAATGCCATACATACCAAAACCTCTTATAATCGGCATAATAAGGAGAGTTGGGAATCAAGGCTTTCGTGACCTTGGTCCATTCATAGCAGCCAGACCAGAATTCAAGGAGCTCGTCTTTTGCCCCGAAGTGTTGTCGTAGGTTGATATCGATGAATACATTTTCGTGGGGTGGCTTGTTAACGAAGGGTCAATTTACCGCCCGTTATTTACTTAGGTGCTTTCCTGAGGGAAATACTACATCCCAATATGTCAAAACGGTGAGCCGACTAGTCCAGGAAGGACCTTTTCAAGAAGTGTTGGATATGCTGGGTGAACTTGCACCTGATTCCATATATGCTCAGTTTGCTTTCGTTATTTTCTTGATCTGTTGTGGCTCCCAAGATCAAGGCATTCTTGTCAAACTCTTTTGTAAACATGTTCGACAACTTTACAAGTGCATTGGAAATCAAAAATATAGTTAGGGCACAAGTAAGAGAGATGGGAAGACGAGGTGTTCGTGTGTTCGCACGCCGTTATAATTTTACTCTTGACTAAATTCCTTTATGTTGTATAGTCCTCTTCACTAAGATAGACATATGTGCCCATTGCTTTGCTTTTACTTATGCTTTAACTATCGCTAGCATGTGCCAATGCTTTGAATTCCTATTTCATATCCTAATGTTTTGCACCTATTGCTAGACAAAGTTGCAATAAACACTACAATAGCATATACATACGAAAAATGATCACAAAAAGAACAATAATAAAACAAGTATCATAACGGCCTATCTCTCGATATTAAATAAGTAACAAATGACATAGTTTTGGATAACGCAATATATCGAGCAATACCATGACATAAGATGCAAAACATAATAAAATGAAAAAAAAAAATTAATGAAAAAGAGTCTAACTCAATCTTCATTGTGGCCAGTTGAAAACCTTTTCAGGAATCCATCTATAAAATCAGAAACTCTGGATGATCCAAAAGCACTATTCACACATGCTTCCTTCTTCACCTCCTTTTAAGTCCTTATCCTCGTCTCACTCCCACTGATTTAGTGGAGCACACATACAAGTTTCGAGTTTCCACCCATCAATTTGAGTCTCTCTCTCCCAAAATAGAGGAGGGAGTTCACAAGGTCATTGTCGAGTTGAAAGGTGTTTATTACAGAGTTTCCTTCTAACTCCTCTAACCAAGTCCCTACTCGGATTGATAAGATGGGAGTCATAATGATCTCCGGGGTTGACGATTCTTTGAAGGTGTGCGTAAGTGCAGATAGCCATACCATATCCCTTGCTGACAGCTTCTCTAATAGTTGAAAGCCCTTGTTCTAAATCCCATTCTCCAAAGAACTTATAAAGACCTCTCGTGAAAATAGCTGATGCATTGTGGTTTTGAAAAAATGTTACCCTAAGCATGTCTAGATGTGGCACAGAGTCCCATGGAGTTTCCGTATGAAAACAATCTTCAGGTATTACTCAAAAATCCCTGCAACTTGTTGATAGCCTTAACATATCCCGGTAAGAGTTTTGAGAAACAAGCAAGAGAATTGTGGTGAGAACATCTTTCGACAGATCGAATATAGTTGTGGTAGTATATTCTCTTATTCTCTTGGGCGTGCAAGAATTTCTTGTTATATAAGATTTTATCTTTCCGTATAAGGTTTATGGAAGAAGAAAGAAGAATGATGACTTTTATTATAGTTTTATCAAAAGACACACCTATTAATAAAGCACCTCTTCCAAAAACTCACCATTGAATCTCAAATATATTACCTTGAGTGAAACCAAAGAGTCAAGTAATGTGAGATAACTAATTCACTCATTTCGAAACGTTGCCAATAGATAATACTATGCGTAAATCTATGCATAGCCGAAGAGTTTTTGCGTAAGGATATGGAATAGTAATGTATCGAACCATCGTGACATAACGTAAAAACAAGATATTAAAGGTTATTAAGAACATATCAAGATATCGTATTTAATGTATTTTTAACTCAATCTTGCCAGGATTTGTATACGTGAATGTATGGCAACATTGACTTGTCGTGTGATTCTTTACTGAACCGTATAACCAATTAATCTAAAATCTAATTTTATGTCATTCAGAAATTGGGAACATGTAATATATATATACAAGAGTCAAGATATAAATCCATATATCAGGATATGTTAAAAAAGTTACGATAGAGATTTTCAACAATGAAGTTATACTAAAAAAAAATTGATATATGAATAAACCCAAGACATATATATTAATGTCACGACAGTTAAGCCAATACTCAAATAACATTCAACAGAACCAAAATATAAAACATGTAAATGAAACACTTTACAAAGGCCATTCAAAAATAGTTTTGCGGAACACTTCACAAAACCATAGACATTGGATGATCCAAAAACATGAATAACACATTCTTCCTCCTTCCCCACCCTTGCACCCCTCATGCGAGTTTGGAAGCCATTGATTTATTGGAGCACACTTACAACTATCGACTTTCCCGTCATTGAATTGAGCTTCTCTCTCCAAGAGCAATGGATGATGTTTGTAAGGCCATGTTGTTCGAAGGTGTGCATCTTGGAGTTTCCTTCTTACTCCTCTTACAAGATCCTGGCTTGGACTAATAACTTCAATGTCAAAATGTTCCCCATGGGTGAGAATCTGGCGAAGAATGGCATAGAAGAAGATACCAACATCTTATCCCTTGTGTGCACCATATCTAAAGGTTGACAAATATTAGTATCCCTTAATTCAACTCTCCTCCCTGATAGAACTTCAAAATACCTTAGGCAGACAAATATTAGTATTTTTCAACAAACTTGGCAATAAAATTTTTAACTTTGCTAGCCAAGTCCTCGAGGTTAAATGACCTACACGCAACATCACCATCTAAAACGTGCAAATCCATGAAGACAAGACTCATCATACCACTGCGGCCAGGGTGCAGACATATTGGATACAGGGGGTTCCTGATTATTACGAATGGGTTGGTAGGGACAGAATCTTGGAGTTGGAGGAATACTTGACGGCTAACATGAGGTAGCATCTCTGCCAGCGGTTTGAGCTCTTTGCGAAACCTGGTTTCTCAACAAACCCTCTAATTGCAATAAAAAACATAAAGAAGTCTTGCATGAGTTCTACTTGTAGGGAGTGAATCTTTTTCTTCGAAATATTTTCTTGCTTCATTTTTACGTTTTTCAGCTTCTACTTGTTGGCATGTGTTCAACTGGTTGATTTCTTCCGCCTTTGCGTATGAGTTTGAACCTTCTCAGTTATGCTTATCGGGGCAAGAACTGTCTTCATGCAGTAAGCCGATGCACTTACAACAGTGCTTTTCAAGACAATCATATTCAAAGGTCACCCATACTGTATCTCCTTTAGGTGTTTAGTTAAATGTACAAGTTACTAGCGGCTTAAAGGCATCTATCTCCTCTCTGACCGAGCTTCAAAGGCATCCCGATCAACCGTGATACCGAGTTTGTCTCCAATAGATATCAACGCCGCATGATTCCAGTATTGTAATGGAATACCATGGATTTTAATCCAGAAGGGGATCTTCGATGCAAAGGAGTTAGATACAATAGGTTTTTAATGCTCTAGAACAAACATCCAGCGTTTATAGTGGAATGGTGCTCTCTTCAATACAGTTTGAAGATCCTCCTCAAATTTTAGTTTGAAGATAAACTTTTCAGATTTGAGTGTCCATATCGACGATATAAAGCTAAGAATGCCTTTAGTGTTTTTCACTTATGGATTAGTAACACGTCTGAATTAGCGTGGAACGATTAGCTTCTATTAGGCTACTATTCACATCATAGATTTTTATTGGTTCCTCACGGTGCCATGTTCTAGTGTTTCTAGACCAAGATGGACGAGAAGGAAGAGAGTGTCGATGACTATGAAGGTTCATCATAAACAGTGATAAAAAACAACAACATGATTCAATATACGAGTAAAAGAGAACAAAAGAACGCAACACAAAGAGAACATCCGAGCAGATTCAAAACCAAAGCAAACACATGCTGCAGAATACCTAAGAAAATACTGAAAACCAAAGAGAATAAAAGGATGCTGAACAAAGAGGACATGATACTCAAAACTTCGAGTAAGAGAGTCCTAAGAACTGCATAAAATAGTAAGAAATCCTCAGATGTATAACACCAGTGCCATGAGCACGCATGAGGTAGTAGAATAACAAAGATTAGAGTAGAGGATCATCAAACTCCAGGAGCCACGAAGTGATCTAGAAAGTTGATACAGCTGACCCTAATCACCATACTAGAGAGAGAGAGCGACGGCATGATAACTCATCTAAAACATCGTATTAGAAACCCAAAACCCAATAGAGAATTACTCTACCATAGAGATAGAAGAAAAGCAAATCAAATAAGAACACATAATTGAATTGCAAATAAGATAAAGGGTTTAGAAATCTTCTCCAATTGTAACGAGGATAGAGATCTTCTCGTAAAAGTGTTACAAAGCACATAATTGAGTAATGAGGCTAGACCTAGGTGTAAAATTCGAGTCGAGGGTTTATTAGTGAAGGGCATGAGTTTGGACGACTTGGGCTCGTTCTGGGCTTCAAAGTTCGTATCTAAAAACACTTTTTAACTCAAGAAAAAACTCACAACATATATCAAAACACATAAACCTGATAAAAATAGGGGTTATCACATTTCCTCAGACTTAAATCTTTGGTTGTCCTTAAACGAGAACAACAGAAAAAAAACTCGAACCTGGAAAAACAATTTGAAGAACGGGAGCTTACATATCCTTGGAAACTTTACTTAGAGAAGGTCTTCCTTTCGCAAGCTAAATCAAAACTGTTAACCCCAATTTTTACTGAATATTAGAGTTGTTTTTATTATTAATCTTGCGTCTTTTCACCAAGAACAAGATAGTTTTAGAGTTTTTTTTTTGGTGTTTTACAGGATTATGGACTTGGTAGATGAAATAAAGAGAATTGGGCTTAAAATGGGCTTCAAGTGGATAAGAAGAGGAGAAAATCAGAGACGACAACTGATTAGTTGCACTTTGCACGATCGGTTGAGAAGACCTTGAATATCGATCGTTTACACCTTGAACCGATCAATTGCCGCATTTAGAAACCTTCATTTTCTCGAATTCTATGGCTTCCCTTACATTTTAAATAAGAGAGCTCGTCCCCAAGTTTAAAAAGCATCCAGTTCTGAGTGTAAAAACAATTTCAAGAATACATTGTAAATGTTTCAGAGTTTTATTTTAGCTTTTTGTAGTTTATTTGCAATTTAATTACATTTTGATCTTTGTCTTGCTTGAGTAATTTTTTGTTGGGGCTTTAAGGTTTCTATTAGGAAAGTTATATGAGTATTTATGCATGCTTCGATTGAGAATGATGTTAGGATTCTTCACCTAGGTTGTTAGTAATGCTTATCTAAGGCGAGAGCCTATATATTGCAGCTTTCAACATCATGCCAACAAGCATCGCACGTGCCCTTGGATACACAGACCCGCTTCCATCACAAATGAAGCACGCGACTAATGATCCTACATACCTCCCAAAAGGAGAACATTACAATACCATCGTTGAGATAAGTTGATGCGAAGATGCGGTAGAGTTCCAAATTTGCAAGATAATGGCCACATTTTTACTTCAGACGAGAATTACTGACCTCTGTGGGGGCCGTAATGGATTGGCCAAGGAAGAGAATGTGCTTCACTTAAGTTGAAAAGGATCTTTACTATCACGCTGTTCCATTAGTGCTCCATACTTACTAGTAGAACGCGAGCAACGTGTTCACTTACCTCCTCCGCCAAACAATCAAGAGAACATCAATTCAAATCCAGAGTAGACGCAACAAAGTCAAGTTAAAGACTCTAAAAAGCGCTGAATGGGAGGCAACCCAGTAGATTTTCCACCCTTTCCTTTTGTTCTTTTGTTTCTTTTAAATTTTACAATTTCATTTTGAGATTTTTATTAGACTTGAATTATCCAGAACTGTTATGATTGAAATCTCATATTTTTGGCCTTAGAACACCTTTGAATCAAGTTCTAAATGCAGAAATAGGAATTAAAAGAAAGCCAAACGATCGATCAACATTATCATCGATTGGTAGAAAGTACATTAGGGAACTGACCGATGCACTTTTGCACCGATCAGTTAGATCTTGGATCCGAACCCTGTATCCCTTTTATTTCCATTTTTCTTTTTCTTTTGTTATTTTTCTTTAAAATTTCAACCTTTCCTTCTTCCTTCTTAATACACCCAGGACGGTGCAGTTCAAGTCTGCTGGAGGGTACAGATGTACCATTGTATGGTTATTAGGTGAAAATTTTTAAAAATTTTAATCGAGTCATTTTAAGTAAATTCAGAGAATTATTAGCTTTTCAAGGTACTTGCTCTGAGAGGAGTTTACAACAACCTATTTGGGACCGCGTCAGAAGTAATGCTCAAGTGTGAAACAACCATGAGGAACTGCAATAATCTAAAAAGTTCTTAGCACTCTGAAACTTGAACGATTTGAACTTAGTCTTATCTAGTGGAACATCAAATTTGAACTTAGTATATCTCACATAGTGGCTTGGTAATCATGTTATCGATTAGATATTTTGAGTTATGCCCTGGTTTACCACTCTTTTGACCTCTGAATAGCGAGGCTCACTTTTAGTCTAGTATCACACCTTGCACACTACCCCTTCATTCATACTTCATGTATTTTTTTAATCATTGCCATTATGTGCATTCTTGTGCATAAAGTACAGAGTATTCAGACCGATATAGCTAGCCTTTCATTAGGATTAGGCATGTTAGACATATGATTTTGGAATGATTAGTAAGCTTCTGTACGATTAAGTCGTGTTGATAGATTCTTTACAGCTTACTTAGAGAATGTTAAGATGTTATGAATTTTGTTTTAATGCATGATTTTATATGACGAGAACTGGTTCCACATCCTCTCACAAGTATATATCCAAAAAATAAAATTCGGAAATTGTGAGGAAAGGAGAAGTAAGGAACTGGAAAAGTCTACGTTTTATGGAAAATGCATCAAGAAACTTTGCTCTCTGAAACGCATCGGCGGTAGAGATTATCAGATCATCACTTGTAGAGATAAGGATCATCCTAGAAGTTTCAATATATACGGATAGATAGTTTGCAAAATAAGCATACATAGGGAGTACATCATCAACTTACACCTTATACTCTTTATTTAGACTCATGTCTATCAAGATGTTGTAAACATTTTCTTCAGGGAGTCGTTCATCAATAGGAATGACCTTTGTAATCTTTATCCGATAGCGATGATCTGCGGCTACATTTTCGATCCCCTTCCTATTCTTGATTTCCAAATCAAACGCTTGTAGTAGGAGGATCCAACGTAACAAGTGCAGTTTGGCATCTTTCTTGACCATCATGTATCGCAGGGGCCACATGATCAATATGCACAATCACCGTAGAACCCACCAAATAAGATCTGAACTTCTCAAAGGTGAAGACAATAGTGAGGAGTTCCTATTCTATCGTAACATACTTTGCATGCATCTCATCTAAAGTTCGACTAGCATAGTAGATGACATGAAATTTCTTATCCTTTTTTTGTCCTAAAAGCAAAGTCACTCGCATAACACATTAACTCAAAAAGTAGCGATGTGGAGGTTGGATAATGAGGGCTATCGCAACTGCTTGTTTAAGCATGGTGAAGGCTTCCTAACACTCTTTTTCGAAATCAAACGCGACCTCGTTATATAGAAGACGCGTCAGAGGCCTCGTGATCTTGGAAAAATCTTTTATGAAACTTCTGTATAACCTGCGTGTCCTAAGAAACCTCAAATATCTTTTACTGTTTTTGGTGGATGCAGGCTTTTTCATAACTTTCATTTTTGCTGTATCGAATTTGATCCCTTGGAATTTTTCCCAATTCAACACAAGATTAGTATCAATGCAACGATGCAGCACTCTGCTCATATTCGCCAAAAAACAATCAAACGAAGAACCATAAACTAAAATCATCCATGAAGACCTCTATGGTACATTCTATCATGAGTGTTGATATATCATGGTTTTTATCCGCTTTTAACCATGATATAAGTCCTTTTATTGAGTCTTTTGAGTATTTTTAGAGTCTTTCATAGTCTTTTCAGGAATTAGGCACGATTGGAGCTAAATTGGATCTATTGAAGTTTCTGGAGCATTTCGGAGCTGAAGCAGTTCGGGAGCCGATACAAAGCTCAATATCGACCGACACCACAGAGCATCGATCGACGCTAACATTTGGAGAGAACGTAACTCACCATTCCTCTATCGCTCGATACCATTTATGGAATCGGTCAATACCAATACCCAAGAAAGAGAACGCGCAATTCCTCAGCAAGTGCGAAGAAGAAACAGAAGATTTCCTTATTTTGCAATGAAATCCAAAGCGTGTAGGAGCATTATAATTAGGTTTTTCAGCCGTTTTTAGAACAACAACTGAGAACTGGAGATAGAGATTTTGCAACAGAGTTTTGGGAGAAGAATATTGAACCCTCTTTTTATTCTCTATTTTACTTTATGAAATCTATTTTATTCATGATGTTTGCTTCATTCACCATGTCTGAGTAGATTCCTTGTTATGTTTAGGGTTATTCAAAGGTATTTGATGAATTATTAGATTGAATTGAATTGTTAGGAAAATCTATAGAGTTCTTCACCTAGACTTGTTATTACTGCTTATTCTAGCTTCGCGACCTATAATCTGATATTAGGTTGATTAATTGGCACGAAAGTGTGATTAATTTCTTGAACTAGTGTTTGGTGAGCAAAAGACTTATTCGCAAAGAAATTTGGTTTAGGATTTTGTGAACAATTGAACCTGATCATTAATGCTTGTTTGAATTCATAGGATTTGCAAAGAAATTTGGAATTCTAGGTTTAGACATAGATAATCTTCGCAGCGACGGTTGGTTGATTTTACATTTGAGTTTCAATATCAAGAACGGTGCTTATTATATTCCTCACTTTTTATTTAATTAGCAATTATGATTTACTTGCGAATTTCCCTAGGCCTAGCGCTTTCCTGTCATTGATCTTACTACCTGTTTTTAATCGTTTTGCTATTTTCAATTACATTTATTTTACTTAGCTTGATTCATATTCTGAAATATATTCAGTGATAATCTTGAGTCTTTGTGGTTCGACCCCTAATATACTAAACCTGTTGCTTAGGTATTTTTAGGGTATTATATTTGAGCATATCAAATTTTGGCGCCGTTATCGGGGACTCTAAATTCGCCATTAGATTTTAGATTAGAGTTTTGACTAAGTTGTCGAGCATCGATCGACACCCTTCAGGTATCAATCGACACCCTTCAGGTATCAATCGACACCCTTCAGGTATCGATCGACACTCGTCTTAATTCTTGTTACTTACGTGCTTTAACTTCTGTGTTTCAGGTGTATGCACAATCGTGAGACCAGAAGAAGCAAGAACAAGCAGTTGACTAATCTATCCAACAAAGAACTAGCTGATTTAGAGCGCACGATCAGAAAGCAAAAGAAGCAAACAGAGATGAACAATCCAATTGTGCACGCTCGCAATGAGGTTGGGGTTTTGAGAGATCAGGAAGGTCATCTGTGTAATGAGCAAGGACAGAGGCTTGATGCAGACGGAAACATCGCTATCCCTGCACCGGTAGCCAACGAAGTTATCCCACCAGGTGTGCGTGGGAATGTTGGGAATGCTCTGGTTAATCGCGCCAGGATGCTTGGGGAGTACAACAGACCCGATCAGTTCAATGCCAATCGGTCTGCGATTCCTATTCCCACCTTTCAGAGGAATGACTTTGAGCTGAAGCCTGCATACTACACTCTCGTAGGCCAGCATCCTTTTCATGGTCTTTCTCACGAGCATCCCATGGATCACATTTAGAGGTTTTAAGATTTGGTCACTAGTATCAAGTACAATGGAGTGCCCAATGAGTTCCTCTTCTATAAGCTTTTCCCATACTCCCTTGGTGGGGATGCGGCTTACTGGCTGAAGCAGCTGCCTTCTGGTTCGCTGACTATTTGGGAGGAGACTAAGAATGCATTCCTGAACAATTTCTACGATGATGCTAGATCTGAGGAGCACAGGAAGAAGATCTCCTAGTTTTCTCAAGGAGCAACTGAGGCATTCAAAGTTGCTTGGGTGAGGTTCTGATCTTATCAGAGGGATTGTCCTCATCACGATTTCTCACAAGTTCAGTTGCTGGGTATTTTCTTCCGAGGGATCGATTGGAGATATCAGATGGCTCTGGATGCTTCGAGCAATGGGAATTTCAAAACGAAGTATCCTGAAGATGCTTATGTGCTGATTGAGAACTTGGCGTCTAGCAACAGCACCAAGAATGCCGACTATGAGCAGAAGAAGCAGAATGGGAACGTCGACGGATTGTAGATTGCTGAGGTACATGCGAAGCTGGATTCGATACACAATTTGTTGATGGGTGATATATCATGGTTTTTACCCATTAAAGACCATGGTATAAGTCCTTTTTATCGAGTCTTTCTAGTGTTTTCGTAGTCTTTTAGAGTCTTTTCAGGTTTTAGCATGTTTGGAGCTTAATTGGAGATATTAGAGCATTCTGGAGCTTTGTGGCATTCGTTGAAGACGTTTCCACCGATGGATTGAGCTCAAATTTGGACACGAGATAGATCAATGGATTAGCTTTCATTTGGAAGTGGTTTGAAGCCATTCCAACGGTGCGATCAAAAGTTATGCCAGTTTTCGTGAAGACAGTCCAGTCTGGCAAACACCAGAAATGTCCTGGTATCGACCGATACCAGCTGGTATCGATCGATGCCGACTGCAGGAAAGGAAAACGCGACTTTCTACGACTTAGAAGAATCTGCTTTTTGGCCCAGAAGACTTTATTATTTACAAGAAAGCCCAGAACGTGTTTTAGACTTATAAATAGATATCCCCGAGGATGCTTATGAGCTTGATTGAGAACTTGGCGTCTAGCAATAGCACCAAGAAGGCCGATTTAGAGCGGAAGACGCAGAACGGAACATTCCGAAGTGCAGATTGCTGAGTGCACGCAAAGCTGGATTCGGTGCATAAATCTCTTGATGGGTAAGCATCAGAAGGCTACCCACGTTGCTGATGAGGATGAAGTGAGAGGGGTTAACTACGTTGGAGGTGCTGGTTTTCAGAGCCAGAGATTTCAATACCAGCAGAACAACAGACCAGCTGGTTTTTGGTGACTACAATCGCACCTACGGGAACTCCTCTTACCAGACTCTGCCGCCTAAAACTCAGGAGAGTAAGGTGGAATCCATGCTTAACAGATCCTTGAGGGACAGCAGAAGATGACTGTTGATTTAATGGAAAGATGGATGCCATGTACACAGATCTGGATGGGAAGATTGAAGCTCTTAGATTGAAACTCAATATACTCAGACTTCAACAGCTGTCAAGGGAAAGATGGTCATGCACACAATGAACACGTCAATGCAATCACCACAGGAGTGATTTTGAACCTGATACGTCAGTGTCAACCGACTCCGACGCCAGCATTGACCGACTCCGACGTAGCATCGACCCGACACCGACGCAGCATCGACCACACCGACCAAATGTCGACCAACTCCGACGCAGCATCGACCGACACCACGCAGCATCGAACCGACACTGACCAAATGTCGACTGACACCGACGCAGCATCAACCGACACCGACGCAGCATCGACCGACACCGACCAAATGTCGACCGACGCCAACCGAGTGACGACACAAATGAGTAGTCTCGATCGATACCCCTCGAACTGAACCCGAAACTGTGATGCATCTGGACTGTCGAGGAGAGAGTCCACAGGCCCAAGCCGCCTTTCCCTAGAAACCCCTAGGAAGTCTAAGCAGGAGATGGAAAGAAGCCAGATGTATGGCAGTACTGGACAAAATCCTGATTGAACTCCCTGTGACTGATGGAGTCGAGATCTCACATCCACTGAAGAGGTATGTTAAGAGGGATGGTTACCAATGATGTGAGCCCTGAGGAAGCAGCATTGCTGACAAGGGACATTAATGTTAATCCTCCTGAAAAAGACCATCTCAAAGAAAGAGAGAAGGTGAAAGCTTCTGAACATGTTAGTGCTGTCATTCAGAGTAAGATTCCAGAGAAGCTACCGGATCCAGGAAGCTTTGTGCTAGACTGTTCTATCTCAGCTGGAAGGTTCCCTCATTCCCTCTGTGATCTAGGCTCTAGCATTAACCTGATGCCTCTCTCTGTTGTTGTACGCCAAAGGATGTCTAACTTCGTCCCAGCAAAGATGTCTCTCATCTTAGCTGACAGATCCAGAAGAGTTCCAGAAGTATTTTGGAAGATGTTCCACTAATGATCGAAGGCTGTATGATTCCCACAGACTTTAAGGTTTTGGACTATGTTGAGGAACCTCAGGATCCTCTTATTTTGGGAAGATCATCTGGCAACAGCTGGTGCCATCATTGAGTGAGAAAAAAGCAGGTAGAGCTTGATTGGTGGTGTAGTCATGAAATGAAATTTGACATGGACAAGATGAGGAGGAGAATCTACCATCGAGGGTCAGACCTTATTCTGTAAGAGATTTCCTTGGATGAGGACCAACCACAGAGGTTTCAGACGACATTACTGCTGGCCATGCTCCAAAACTCGACCAGAGCCAAGGGACATCGATCGATACCACTGAGGGTATCGATCGACACCGACTGCCACCTACACCTCCTGATGAGCAGTTTGTTGTTGCATCTAAGCGAGCTGATTCGCTTGGTGATTGGAGTGAGGACTTTTCTTTTCAATCCTAGGTTCGTGGAGGAGGAGTTTCTAATAAAGGCCAGTCTACTGGAGACTAATGCCTTTACATTAGAGGCAAGGATTTCAGAGCTTCACTGCAGAACAAGCAGTGAGATTCAAGTTTTGGACCCTACGCCGGTCAGTGTAGCACTATGTCCACCAGCTGAATCCAAGCCACGACCTCCACCTCTCACACGCCAGACACCTTGAGGAAGCAAAGGTACGTATTTTCTATCTCAAACTCCAAACCACAGGATGTCCTCGATCATTATACCTCCATCTCCTTCACACTTAAGCAAGCCGCGAGACTCTCGTTGAGCGCTTCTTGTTGCTTCTTTTGACAAACTGTGCAGGAAAACGAAGTGTTCCACCCAATCTTCCAACCCGCCCTGCTGCTATTCCTCATTTCCTTGGTAGACCACACACAGTTCATGCTTACACACCGCCTTGGATGAGACGTTTGTCACAGAGACACTCACCATCTCTCGGAAACCACCCGACACTTGAGCCCCGCCACCGTCAAGCTAATGACCTTAAACAAGCGCTTAGTGGGAGGCAACCCATTGGTAAGTCTCTATTTTAGTTTTATTTTCATTTTTGTTTTTGTGTCTTCACGTGGAGCAGGTTCAGATGACCAGCATCGATCGATACCAGTATGGATCGATCGACACCAGGACGAGCAGAGAACGCAATTTATCATGATGCCGAGTATCGATCGATGCCAGCCAATGTATCGGTCGATTACCCAGCGCACAAGGTATCTTCTTGCTTCTCATTCTTTCACTTGGTTCTTTGATCTCTTTTTACTGACTCTAGCTTAGATAACACTGGGGACAGTGTTGTTAAGTCTGGGGGATGGTAGTTGCTACAACGTGTTTGTTTCTCTTAGAGTCAGTTGCTTTTGTGTCAAAATTGTTTTATTGAGTCAAAATTGTCCTGGAGATTATGATCTTGTTTTAGAATCTCTGTGCTGACTTTACTTCTGAGTGTCCATTTACAGAACCAGTTTTTCAGAATCGACTAATGAAAAATCCAAAGGTTGACCAGTTGACTAGAAAACACACATGTTTCCAGTGGATTTCATCAAACCTGAGCATGATTTTTGCACTTCATCAATGTGGTTAAGTGTCTCTGAGCTTGATTCCTCACTCATATCTGACAAAAGAGACCCATGTGTTTAAAGTAATGGTATCTCTCTCCCTGTTAAAGTTTATGACAAAAGAGCATAAAAGATGAGATGATTTTTCTTCTGAGTAGAGGGCTAGGAAAATTTCCAGCGATCCCACTATTCTACTTGTGAAGGAATGATCACACAAAGGTTGGAAGCGAGTTCGCCTACACCTTTGATACACAGAGAGGAAAGAACCGGGGATTGGTGGCAACACCATCAATACTCGCGTCTCAGACCTTAATGTGTATATGCAGAGCTAAAAAGAAAAAAAAAGAGAAAGAACATGATCAGATATAAGTCTGGGGAGAGAACAAATACCAAAAAGAGTGAAAATTTCGGGTATTTCTTTTGTCATGATATTGTTAGGAAAGAATCTGGAAGTTCTTGGATATTGATTACAGCGATGAAACAGGCGATGATAGTTTTTATGGATGAAGCTGTGATACTATGTGTGGGTTCTGGGAAAACTACGAAAGTCTACGGAGAAGTACATGGTGGTTAGATCTGGGACTGGTTAAGTAATGAGAAGATATTAGGAAGAAGGATCATTGCAGTGTTCAGGAACAGGTGAGTCTCCGCGTTTTCAAACCTTCTTCTCCGTTTGGTTTTCTGTTTGCTTGAGGGCAAGCAAAGGCAAGTCTGGGGGAGTTGATATATCATGGTTTTACCCATTAAAGACCATGATATAAGTCCTTTTATCGAGTCTTCTAGTGTTTTCGTAGTCTTTTAGAGTCTTTTCAGGTTTTAGCATGTTTTGAGCTAATTGGAGATATTAGAGCATCTGGAGCTTTGTGGATTGAGCTCAAATTTGGACACGAGATAGATCAATGGATTAGCTTTCATTTGGAAGTGGTTTGAAGCCTTTCCAACGGTGCGATCAAAAGTTATGCCAGTTTTCGTAGAGACAGTCCAGTCTGGCAAACACCAGAAATGTCTGGTATCGACCGATACCAGCTGTATCGATCGATGCCGACTGCAGGAAAGAAAAACGCGACTTTCTACGACTTAGAAGAATCTGCTTTTTGGCCCAGAAGACTTTATTATTTACAAGAAAGCCAGAACGTGTTTTAGACTTATAAATAGGTTTTCAGCCACCTGTTTAGGCACGCTTTATTCTATGCTTGATTTTACATTATTCTGACTTTGATGATCTATTCAATCATGTTGTTTTGCTTCATTCTGCATGTCTGAGTAGATCCTTTTAGGTTTAGGGTTTCTCATTTTAGGATTTCATGGCTTGTTAGATAGATTGATCTGTTAGGGTTCATAATCAATTGAGTTCTTCACCATAGGTTGTTCTCAAAGCTAGTTCTAGGTTGACGAATCTGGAATCTAGATTTTAGGATTG
>SMJT01000019.1:1223063-1271040 GCA_004349715.1 Crucihimalaya himalaica
TTGATTATTCACGGAAGTGAGATTGATAACCTGACAGAACCTAGGGTGAGCAAAATAATTATCTGCAAAGGAATTTGGTTTAATTATTTTGTGAACATATCAAACTTGGACATTAAAGCTGGTTTAGATCTTTAGGATTTGCAAAGGAATTTGGAATTCTAGGATTTAGACTTAGATAGTTTTCGCAACGGAAGTTGGTTAATTATATCTTAGTGATTTGAGTTCGAGAACAGTGCTTAGCCTGAACCCTGTTGATTGATTTATCTGCATTCCTTGATTTCCTGAGAAATACCCTAGGCCTATTTCCTCTCCATTGATCTTACTGTTACTTTTGATTGATTGCCTTTTCTGTTTTCATTCTTATTACTTAGCGTAATTTGATTTTTGAAATCTATTGTGTGATTCTCTGAGTCTTTGTTGTTCGACCCCTAAAATACTGTAGCGACTGCTTAGATACTTTTAGGGTATTAATTTTGAGCATATCAATGGGCAAGCAGCAGAAGGCAGTACATTTTGCTGAAGAAGTCGAGAACATAGAAGAAGGTGAAGCAGAGGATGTTAACTACATTGGTGGTAATAGTTTTCAGAATTCGTCCTACAACCGAGGTTTCACCAACAACTCTCTGAGAGGAGGATTCAAGTCTGACTTCAAACCCACAAGTTTTGGAGCGAACTCATTTGCTTAGAAACCGTTTCAAAACAGCGGATATACTCGCACCTATGGAAATTCATCTTACCAGACACCACCTCCCAAGAGTCAGGAGAGCAAGGTTGAATCCATGCTTGAGCAGATTCTTGAAGGGCAGCAGAAGATGACTGTTGATTTCAATGGGAAGATGGATGCCCTGTACACTAACCTGAATGGAAAAATCGAAGCTCTTAACATTCATCAGAAGAAGCTGGAAACTCAAGTTGCCCAGAATGCAGAAACAGTTAAGAGACAGGATGGTTTCCTTCCCAGGAAGACTGTGAATCCATGGGAACACGTTCACGCTATCACCTTGAGAAGTGGAAAGGAAGTCCAGGAATGAATAAAACTTATTTTGCAAAGCAGCTCATCGATCTTGCTGGAAATGACGAAGATGAAGCTCCTGAGATTACTCCAGTATCGAACGACACTCACCCAGTGTCTATCGATACCAACCTACATCGATCGATACATGTTCAACGATCTGTAGAGGAAGTTACACGACCACCAGTATCGATCGATACTAGTCCGGATATCGAGAAGAAGCAAGCTGCGGTGAACACTGGAAGGATTTACGTGCCTAAGATACCTTTCCCTCGACCTCCTACCAAGACTAAGAAGGAAGTGGAAGAAGCTAGATGCAAAGCAATGCTAGAAAAAATGGTTGTTGAACTCCCCTTCGTCGATGCTATCATGACTTCACCAGCTTTCAGAAGGTATATCAAGCGAATGGTATCGAGTAATGTGATCCTTGAGGAGGGAGTGCTGAGGATTACTCACGAGTGCAGTGCAATCCTGTTCAACAAAATTCCAGAGAAGCTACCAGACCCTGGAAGTTTCGTTTTGGACTGCAGAATCTTTACAGAAAGGTTCGAACGCTTTCTCTGCGATCTCAGTTCCAGTGTCAACCTTATGCCATACTCAGTGGCTAAGAGAATGGGGATGACAGACTTCACACCCACTAGAATCTCTCTAATTCTAGCTGACCCCTCAATTCGATTTCCCGAAGATTTACTCGAGGATGTCCCAATAACGATAGGAGACTGTTTGGTCCCAACTGATTTCATAGTCCTGGAGTACGACGCGGAGCCAAGAGATCCACTGATTTTTGGCAGACCCTTTCTAGCTTTATTAGGCGCTTTGATCGACTGCAAGAATGGTAGGATATTCCTTAACATTGGTGATCTTATCATGACCTTCAACATGGAGAAGATGATGAAAAAGACAACCATTGATGGGCAGACATTCTTCGTCGACACCTTCAGTGATATATCGGACGAGTACTTCATGAGGTTACATCCTGAGAACCCGTTGGAGAGAGCACTGGTATGTTCAGCTGATTCAGTGGTGTATTCAAGTGAGGTTGCTGCTGGGTACGCGAAGATGCTTGATAACAGCCATGAAGTATCGATCGACACCACTGAGGGCATCGATCGACACCAGCCATTTCTGCAAAAGGAATTGGTTGTCACTCCTAAACGATCCGATTCATTTGGCGACTAGAGTGAGGAGAGAGCTCCTAAACTCGATCTTTAACCACTTCCAGCCAATCTAAGGTATGTCTTTCTTGGCCCTAACTCCATATATCCTGTGATTGTTAATTCTTCTTTAAACAACGCAGAAGTCGCCTTACTGCTGAGCAAGCTGCGCAAGTATCGCAAAGCTCTTAGTTATTCTCTTGATGACATTTCAGGTATATCACCGGACCTGTACATGCATCAGATTCATCTGGAGGACGAGTCAAAAGCTTCAATCGAACATCAGAGGAGACTTCTGGAAGCAGGGATCATCTACGCCATATCCGACAGTTCTTGGGTTAGTCCAGTTCATGGGTACCTAAGAAAGGAGGATTCACTGTGGTGAAGAATGAGAAGAACGAGCTGATCCCGACATGAAGGATCACTGGGCACTGGATGTGCATCAATTACAGGAAGCTGAACGCCGCTACTAGGAAGGATCACTTCCCACTGCCGTTCATCGATCAAATGCTAGAAAGTCTGGCGAGTCACCCGTACTACTGCTTCCTTGATGGGTACTCATGCTTTTTCCAGATCCCGATACATCCAGACAATCAGGAAAAGACAACATTTACATGTCCTTACGGCACATTCGCTTACAGGAGAATGCCATTTGGATTGTGTAACGCTCTAGCCACTTTCCAGAGATGTATGATGTCGATCTTCTCAGACATGATCGAGGAGTTTATAGAGGTGTTTATGGATGATTTTTCGGTTTATGGATCTTTATTTAAGGGCTGCCTAGACAATTTATGCAAGGTACTACAGAGGTGTGAGGAGAAACATTTGGTCCTGAACTGGGAAAAGTGTCACTTAATGGTTCAGGAAGGCATTGTTCTAGGACACAAAGTTTCTAAGGCTGGGATCGAAGTTGACAAGGCTAAAATTCAGGTTATGACAAGCCTTCTGCCACCAACATCTATGAAGGACATTCAGAGTTTCCTTGGTCATGCCGGGTTCTATCGACGATTCATCAAAGATTTCTCCAAGCTAGCTCGCCAGTTACTGCTCTTCTCTGTAAGGATGTCATCTTCGATTTTACACCCGAGTGTCTTGTCGCATTCGAACAGATTAAGAAGGCGTTGGTTAGTGCTCCTGCTGTTCAACCACCAGATTGGAACCTCTATTTTGAGATGATGTGCGATGCGAGTGACTTCGCAGTTGGGTCAGTTCTGGGTCAAAGGAAGGACAAGAAGCTCCATGTCATTTACTATGCCAGTAGGACGTTAGATGATGCTAAGAAGAACTACAGTACTACAGAGAAAGAATTACTCGTCCTTGTCTTCTCTTTCGAGAAGTTTTGTTCCTATCTGATTGGGAGTAAGGTGACCGTTCACACCGATCATGCTGCCCTCAAATATCTGCTGCAGAACAAGGGTCTCAAGCCTCGCCTTTGCCGTTGGGTTCTACTGCTCCAAGGTTTTAATATTGAGATTAAAGACAAGAAAGGTGTGGAGAATGGAGTCGCAGACCACCTCTCGCGAATGAGGATCGATGAAACCGTGCCTATTGATGATTCTCTACCTGAGGAGAAAATCTATTTCATCGAAACTGAGATTTTACGTAATCCTGCTGAGATTCTGACATTACAGAGCCTCAGTGTCGATCGACACTCACCCAGTGTCGGTCGACACTCTCACGAGACTCTGCAATCACCCCGTGTCCAGAATTTCAGTATCGATCGACACCCATCCGGTGTCGGTCGACACCCGTTATCTGCCGATGCTGCTTCGATTAGAGACGACTCTTCTGCTGAGGAATCAATAGCTGTTGTAACTACTCCTGCTGAACCATGGTATGCCGACATAGCCAATTATCTTGCTGCGGAGTACGAACCAAAGCACCTCAAAAAGTATGAAAGGAAGAAGTTTATGCGGGATGTCAGACGGTTCTTTTGGGATGAACCTTACTTGTACAAGCACTGTTCTGACGGGATGTACAGAAGATGTATCGTCGATACTGAATTACCCGAGGTGCTACATCACTGTCATGGGTCTGAGTATGCTGGGCACTTTACCACGTTCAAGACGGTCTCCAAGGTTCTTCAAGCTGGTTTCTGGTGGCCTACACTGTTCAAGGATACCCACGCTTTTATCTCACATTGCGATGTCTGCCAGAGGAAAGGAAAGATCAGTAAGCGACATGAGATACCACAAAACTTCATCCTCGAAGTCAAAGTTTTTGATTGTTGGGGCATCGATTTTATTGGACCGTTTCCTCTGTCGCGACAGAATAAGTACATCTTAGTTGTTGTGGATTACGTCTCCAAGTGGGTGGAAGTAATTGCTAGTCCTACCAATGACTCTTCAGTGGTCCTAAGGCTGTTCAAAACCATTAACTTTCCTGGATTTGGAGTACCTCGGATCATTATAAGTGATGGTGGCACTCACTTTATCAACAAGATTTTCGAAAAGCTGCTGAGGAAATTTGGTGTGCATCATCGCGTAGCTACACCTTATCATCCTCAGACGAGCGGACAGGTGGAGGACTCCAACAGACAAATCAAGGAGATTTTGGAGAAGACAGTTGGTGCTACACGGAAGGACTGGGCCACAAAGCAAGATGATGCACTTTGGGCCTACAGGACAGCTTTCAAGACACCACTTGGCACCACACCATTTCACTTGCTGTATGGGAAAGCGTGTCATCTTCCAGTTGTGATTGAACATAAAGCAGCATGGGCTACAAAATTGATGAATTTCGACATCAAATCTGCTGCTCAAAGGCGATTGGTTCAACTGAATGAGCTGGATGAGATCAGACACCTCGCCTATGAAAACTCCAAGCTGTACAAGGAAAGGACTAAGGCATACCATGACAAGAAGATCCTCTCTCGCCACTTTGAACCAAATGACCAAGTACTTCTGTATAACTCTTGTTTACAGTTATTTCCTGGGAAATTGCGTTCTCGTTGGTCAGGTTCTTTCACAATCAAGGAGGTCCGCCCACATGGCGCAGTCGTGTTGATGAATGCTGAGGGAAATGAGTTCACTGTCAATGGACAGCGGGTGAAACATTTATTGGGCAAAAGCTGCTATCCCCGATGGCCACATAATGCCTCTGGCTGAACCACCGGTTGCCTGAAAGATCACCATGTCAAGCGAATGACATTAAACAAGCGCTTTGTGGGAGGCAACCCACTGGTTAGTCTGTACATGGGTCTTTTCTTTCGTTTTCATTTTCCTTTTTTTGTCTTGTGTCTTCACGTGAATCAGGTTCAGATGAGCAGTATCGATCGACACCCGTCAGTATCGATTGATACCACGACCAGGGAAATGCAATACTATCATGTCACGAGTATCGATCGACACCACTTACAGTATCGGTCGATACCCGTCGCCCATGTAAGTTTCTCTATAAAACCCTCGGGTTTTTCGTCATCTTCTTCATTTCACCATCGCTCGACGTCGCACTCCATTTCCACACTCTCTCACAACTTTCTCATTTATTCACCGATTTGAGCGATTCCAAAGCCTATTATGTTTGGATTTTCATCCTCATTGTCATTATGGCATCCATTTTTTATATCTGCAAGGTATCAAACTTGAAATCTCAATCTATAGATTCGATGAGAGGTTTGAAAACTCGATTTTGGCTCCTCTGTTTTACTTTCTTGCATGGTTCTCACTTCCTGGATAGCTTTAGAGGCATTTCAACACCCTCCATAGGATTGAATGTGCTTGATTTGCATGTTGATTTTTCTGAGATATTCGTTTTCTGACAATGTGGAAAACGGATGTGATTTTAAATTAGTATCGAACTGGACGTGTATAGTCGATTGTTGCTGCTGTGATGTTTATTGTCATGGAACAGGAGATAGATATGTTGGTATGACTTATTGCTGGCTTATCTTTGTTCGCAGATGGCACCCCGAAAGAAGCAACGACACTCGGAAGCTTCAGGTTCTAATCCACCACGACACGAGTACAATATGCAGGATCTAGTGGAGGCTTTCGATGGATCATTTTAGCACGCCGACGTTGTGATAGCTTGCCTCACCAACGACCGTTACAAGGTCCTAAAAGGAGGTTTCACCAATAACATGGGCCCTCAGAGATTTGTTGTGGTCCACTCTAGCGACCTGCGAGGTGCACCACACCGCTTACCATCTCCCTCTGCACCCGCCGTTACTGCTAGGCCTCCCTGGCCTAAGTTAGAGGGGAAGAGGATCAATCCGAGGAGAGCTTGGGCATGTTTGCCTAAGGAGGAGACTGAGAGTGAGGCCTGCATCTACAGGCCTATCGTCGACGAGTGGGACGACTATGATACGTTGTTCTACAATGAATGGCTGCGCGTCGCTGTGGTTCCTACGCGCTTCATTGACCCTCACACTATGCGCCATCTGGGCATCGATGTGGAGCTTTCAGCCATGCTCGACAAGATCGGCTTGGGGACTTTGTACACGCGGCAGTACGACCTCTACCCCGACCTCGTTCTTCAGTTTCTTGTGACTGCACGTGTCTACTACAGAGACGAGGTCCACCGCGATGCACTGGAAGGCACTCTGACTTTCCTGATTCGGGGCGTACGCTACAAGCTGCCAATCCCTGACCTCTGCGACATCTACGGCTTCGACCGCGACCTCTGGCAGGTAGCTCTGCCCACTCAGTTTCAGGATGTCCAGGTCTTCTGGGGACACATCGGTCATGGAGCCTACTACTCCAAGACAACCACACATATGGACGTTCGCCACCCCACTCTCCGCTGCATCGTCCGCATATTGAGCAACACTCTCCTTTGCAAGATGGAGCCAAACAAGATGCGGATTTCTGAGCTGATACTCCTCTACAAGGCTGTCGGCGACCTCATTCCCGAGGATTGATATGAGTGGCCCGAGTTGAACCTCGCGGTCAACATGGGTGCCATCTTCGTGCACCACTTGGTCTCTTTGAAGACCAAGCCTTTCTCCGGACACAACTACACCACTGCATGGAAGACCGAGTCAGTCGGCAGTCTCCTAACTCCCATCTTCGAGCACTTTGGCATCTCCACTTCAGAGTGCTCGATCATCACAGCCTGCTCTCTCATCGATGAGCAGCATCTGCAGCACATGCGTTGGCTGAAGCCAACTCGGTGTTGGTGTCTTCCCACGACAGACGGCAAGCTCTTTGTGCAGCTCTCCAACCGAGCTCTGACCACTATTGGCAGCGATGCCTCCCAGCTGAGATTCGATCCAGATCCCAGCTTGCTCTCGGTTGCCCCAGCTACACGTGTACGCGCTCCGCCATGCATCCACTCTACTCTGACATATGCTGATGCCGCACCCACTCCCAACTTTCCTGGAAGTCAACCCCGTCGTTCACGACGCTGGCCTTTGTCTGTTCCTGCAACTTCATTTCCTCCACCTCCGGATCTGCCGGTGGAGACTGCCACCTTTCAGAGGTATGTCGTGGAGAGCTTACAGAGCATTTGGGCCGCTGCCTCTCGTTGCAGCTGCAAGTCTTCTACAGACGCTCGTTCATAAGCACCTCGCCCTTCCTCTCGTTTTGAACTCTCCGATGACGATGATTCAGATGATTAGACTCTCTGTTTCCTGTGGTTTCATGTTTTTCTTTCCCTGTTCTTTTTCTTTTCTTTTTCTTTTCTTTTTCTTTTCATTTGAACTCTTATGTCTCATGTCAGTACTCTATTTATGTTGAACTTGTGGCTTTATTATGAACTTGTTGCTTCTATATTCTGCTCCAGTGATCTAAAAGTGCTTCGATCTAAAATCTGGTTCTCTGGGCACGATTTTTGGGCATCAGTTTCACGACAAAAAGGTCCCTGTATCGATCGATATACTCTTGGTATCGGTTGGTCGATACCGGTTAGAATATCGGTCGATACCCACTATCACACACGGGTAACCTTTGTGCACTTCATTCAACCACTCTGTTCTTTTGCTTTCTTTTGCCATCTCTGGGCTTGATAACACTGGGAACAGTGTTGTTTAAGTCTGGGGGAGGTAGTTGCTGACATGGTGTTTGTTTTTCTTAGAATCAGTCATTTTTGAGTCAAAAATTTGTTTTATTGAGTCAAACCTGTTGGAGATTATGATCTTTTCCTTGAATCAATTGTTCTGACCTTGCTTTTGAGTGACCAGTGTTACAGAATAAGTTCTAGATCGACTAATGAACAATCCAAAGACAGACCAATCAACTAGAAGCGTCTCATATCTCTAGCAGAATCCTTCTAAAGCCTGAGCCAAATTATTTGCACTTCATATCTGTGGTTAGTGTTTATAGAGCTTGATTCATCATTCATATCTGACAAAGGAACCCATGTATCTAAAAATAATGGTATACCTCTCCCTTGACACACGTTGGTATATAAGATGCATAAAAGATGAGATGATTTCCGCCGAGTAGAGGGCTAGGAACACTTCATGTGTTCCCATTATTCTACTTGGAAAAGGAATGATCACACAAAGGTTTGAAGTGAGGGGTAGGAACATTTCCCAAGACCCCATTATTCGTTTAAGGCCTTTGATACATTGAGAGGGGAGAACCAAAATTCGGTGGCAAACACCATCAATACTCGCGTCTCAAACCTTGATTTGTATATGTGAAGCTAAAACCAAAATAAAGAGAACATAAAAAGAGAAACGTCTGGGGGAGAGGAAAGCAATACCAAAAATGTGTAATTTGGGTGGTTCTTTAGTCACGATATCGCATGAGGAAGAGTCTAGAAAGTTTTTGAACATTGGCTGCAGTGATGAAATTGGCGATGAAGGGTTCATTATGATGATGCTGTGTGGAGTCTGGGAAGTTGCAAATGTCTACGGAGAAGTACATGGTGGTTAGATTCGGAGCTGGTTAGGTGATATCTGAAAAGCTCGGGAAAAGGGTCATTGCAATGCTTCAAGAACAGGTGAGTCTCCTTGTTTTCAAACCTCTTCTTCTGGTTTGGTTTTCTGTTTGCTTGAGGGCAAGCAAAGACTAAGTCTGGGGGAGTTGATATATCATGGTTTTTACCCGCTTTTAACCATGATATAAGTCTTTTTATTTAGTCTTTTGAGTATTTTTAGAGTCTTTCAGAGTCTTTTCAGGAATTAGGCACGATTGGAGCTAAATTGGATCTATTGAAGTTTTTGGAGCATTTCGGAGCTGAAGCAGTTCGGGAGCCGATATGAAGCTCAATATCGACCGACACCACGGAGCATCAATCGACACTGGCATTTGGAAAGAACGTATCTCACCATTCCTCTATCGATCGATACCATTTATGGTATCGGTCGATACCGATACCCAAGAAAGAGAACGCGCAATTCCTCAGCTAGTCCGAAGAAGAACCAGAAGATTTCCTTATTTTGCAATGAAGTCCAAAGCGTGTAGGAGCATTATAATTAGGTTTTTCAGCTGTTTTTAGAACAACAACTGAGAACTAGACAAAGAGATTTTGCAACAGAGCTTTGGGAGAAGAACCTTGAACCCTCTTTGTATTTTACTTTATGAAATCTATTTTACTTTATGAAATCTATTTTATTCATGATGTTTGCTTCATTCACCATGTCTGAGTAGATTCCTTGTTAGGTATAGGGTTATTCAAAGGTATTTGATGAATTATTAGATTGAATTGAATTGTTAGGAAAATCTATAGAGTTCTTCACCTAGACTTGTTATTACTGCTTATTCTAGCTTCGCGACCTAGAATCTGATATTATGTTGATTAATTGGCACGAAAGTGTGATTAATTTCCTGAACTAGTGTTTGGTGAGCAAAAGTCCTATTCGCAAAGAAATTTGGTTTATGATTTTGTGAACAATTGAACCTGATCATTAATGCTTATTTGAATTCATAGGATTTGAAGAAATTTAGAAAATTCTAGGTTTAGACATAGATAATCTTCGCACCGACGGTTGGTTGATTTTACATTTGTGTTTCAAGTTCAAGAACGGTGCTTATTATATTCCTGACTTTTTATTTAATTAGCAATACCTACGAATTTCCCTAGGCCTAGCGCTTTCCTCTCATTGATCTTACTACTTGTTTTTAATCGTTTTGCTATTTTCAATTACATTTATTTTACTTAGCTTGATTCATATTCTGAAATTTATTGAGTGATAATCTTGAGTCTTTGTGGTTCGACCCCTAATATACTACAGCTACTGCTTAGGTACTTTTAGGGTATTATATTTGAGCATATAAACTGTGAAGATAGACATCATGCATCTTTGGAAGGTGGAGGGGGCATTGCACATACCAAACGACATTCTCCGGTAAGCAAAAAAAACCATAATGGCATGTGAAACTGGTTTTCTCTTGGTCTCCTAGGTGATCGGCAATCAATCGGTGAAGACATATGGCCGATTAGTTTTGTAGCATCTTTCGAACCGATCGGGGAGGCTTCCAAACCAATCAGTGAGGCTTTCGAACCAATCATTGAGGCTTTCGAAATGATCGGTTGTGCATCATTCGACTTTTTTCCCCAAGTTCTTCCTGGTAATCTAATGAGAGAAAAGGAACTTCCATTGCTAGAGGAGTAAAGTCAAATGTCCTAACTATCTCTATTGTTTCTTTATCTAGAAATTTGCACAATGATTCCTTTGTGCTTATAGCTATCTCTAGATTATCGTCCAAGCGAATTTACTAGTACATCTCAATAGCGATGTCTTCTAGACTCTCCACCCAAAAAGATTGGCCATCGATTGTTGGTTTTTTGACTAGCTTCTCTATGTTACATTTCATGACTAAATCATCGAGCTAAAGATCTATCTCGCCCTCTTTCACGTTAATTATGGCTCCGGCTGTTGCTAGAATAGGTCTCCCAACAATGATTGGATCTCTCGGTTCTTCATCGAGTTGAAGGACTATGAATTCAGTTTGAATCCAACACTCCTCCAAATTAACCAAAATTTTCTCAAGAAATCCTTGGGGACGTCTAATCGAACAATTAGCCAGTACCAAGGTTATCCTAAATGGCTTGAAAGTAGGGATGCCCAATCGCTTAGATAGTGACAAGGGCATCAGGCTTTCACTCACTCCTAAATCACATAAACAACACCCGAACTTCATGTCACCTATTAAGCGTAGTAGTGTAAAAGGTCATGGATCCCCGGCATTTTGTTCTGCGAAACCACACTGCACTCGTGAGTTAGATGCATAACACCTTCTTCTAACTCCATCTTTTTGGATCATCTTTAATGCTTCAACAAAAGGTAATCAGACCTGCAGCTCCTAAACCATGGTCTTCATTTTATCAAACTCCTTTTCGCACACATTGTTCTTTCTTCAGAAAGGGAATGGGATCCTTTGAGTTGGTTGTGAATGTTGTCTAACCAATGGTTCCCTCTCCTTTTCTTTAGGCTGTTCTGCATCATCATGTATGTAGATTACACGTTTGTTGGCCTTGGATTCATTTGCCAACCGATCCTTTGTAGAGTCGCACCGTCTGGACCTGCTCGTCTGGACCTGTTTCTCGTGCAGACTCAAGACACAAAATCAGAAATAAAATTGAAATCAAAACTTATGTACAGACTCACCAGTGGGTTGCCTCCCTCTAAGCGCTTGTTTCAAGTCATTAGCTTGACCGTGTCGGGGCTCAGGTGTCGGGTGGTTTGCGGAGAGACAGTGAATGTATCTTTGACAAACGTTTCATCCAAAGTGGTGTGTAAGCATTAACTGCATGTGGTCTACCAAGGAAGTGAGGAACAGCATCAGAGCGGGATGGAAGATTGGGTGGGATACTTCGTTTTCCTGCACAGCCATCAAAAGAAACAACAAGCGCTCGACGAGAATCTCGCGGCTTGCTTAAGTGTGAAGTAGATGACAATATATGATTGATGACATTAGGTGGTTTGGAATTAGAAAAAAAGGTGCGTACCTTTGTTTTCTTCGAGGTGTTTGGCGTTGTAGAGGTGGGAGTTTTTGCTTGGAATCAGCTGGTGGACAGAATGCTATGTCGACCGACGCAAGGTCTGAAACTCGAATTGCACCACTTTTTATGTAGTTTAGCTCTGCAATCCTTGCCTCCATTGTAAAGACATCATTTTCTAGCAGTCTGGCATTAACTGGATCCTCTTCCTCGAGCCTAGTACTGAAAAGACACTCCTCACTCCATTCCTTAGGCACATCGTTCATTTCAGAGCTCTCAACCAAATCTTCTTGAACAACCAGCTTGCTCATTTGCTCAGTAGCATCCAACACTTTGACATACCCAGTAGTAATGTCTTCTGAATGTTCTGTGGTTAGGTCTTCATCCATGGAAATCTCTATAGAAAAGGTCTGTCCATCAATGGTAGATCTCCTCCTCAGCTTGTCCATGTTAAAACCCATGACTTCATCACCCAAATCGAGCTTTATCTGTCCCTTTCTCACAACAATGATGGCACCAGCTGTTGCCAAAAATGATCTTCCCAAAATAAGAGGATCCTGAGGTTCTTCAACATATTCCAAAACCACAAAGTCTGTGGGAATCATACAACCTTCGATCATTAGTGGAACATCTTCTAAGACACCTTCGAGAAGCCTTTTGGATCTATCAGCTAAGATGAGAGAGATCTTTGTTGGAGCAAAATCAGTCATCCCAAGACTTTCAGCAACAGAGAGAGGCATCAGGTTAATGCTAGAGCCGAGATCACAGAGAGAATGAGGGACCCTTTTAGTTGAGATGGAACAGTCTAGTACAAAGCTTCCTGGATCAGGTAGCTTCGCTGGAATCCTACTCTGAATCATAGCACTGACATGTTCAGGGATTTTCACCTTCCTCTCTTTCCCTGAAACTGTCTTTTTTCAGGAGAATTTCACTGATGTCCTTTGTGATCAGAGCTGCTTCCTCAGGACTCACACCATTGGTAACCATCCTCTTAGCATACCTCCTGAAAGGTGGTGCAGTCATGATAGACTCTCCCAACATGTCCTGTAGTCTGCTTCTGGTCGACCTTTGGGCTGGTATCGATCGATACAGGGGGAGTGTCGATCGATGCTTGTGGTTTTGCAACTGGTTTCGTAGAACTCTGAATAGGCAATGATCGATAAACAGGGGTATCGACCGATACTGGGGGAGTTCTAGGAATCTCATCATCGTCATCTGCAGCAAGATTGATGAGCTGTTTGGGAGAGTAGGTTTTATTCAAGCTTGGAGTGACCTCTCTTCCACTTCTCACAGTAATGGCATGAACATGTTCCCTTGGATTCACCGTTTTCCCCGGAAGGAAACCATCCTGTCTGTTAACTGTTTCTACAGTTTGAGCAACCTGAGTTTCCAACTTCTTCTGATGGATGTTCAAAGCTTCGATTTTTCCATTCAAATCAGTGTACAAAGCATCCATCTTTCCATTGAAATCAACAGTCATCTTTTGTTGTCCTTTATTATTCTGTTCTAGTATAGTCTCATCTTTTCTTTCTTGAGTCTTTGGAGGTGGTGTCTGTTATGATGAATTCCCATAGGTGCGAGTGTACCCACTGTTCTGAAATGGCTTCTGACCAAAGGAGTTTGCAGACTTGAAATCAGATTTGAATCCTCCTCCTTGAGAGTTGTTGGTGAAACCCCGGTTGTACGACGAATTCTGAAAAGCATTACCACCGATGTAGTTGACATCCTCTGCTTCACCTTCAACGATGTTCTCGACTTCCTCAGCAAAATGCACTGCCTTCTATTGCTTACCCATCAACAGATTGTGAACTGAATCCAGCTTCGCATGTACCTCAGCAATCTGCAATCCATTTATGTTCCCATTATGCTTCTGCCTCTCAAAATCCGCATTCTTAGTACTGTTGCTGGATGCTAAATTCTCAATCAACACATAAGTGTCCTTAGGATACCTGGTGTTGAAATTTCCATTGCTTGCAGCGTCCAAAGCCATCTGATACCTCCAATCGATCACTCTGAAGAAGATACCTAATAACTGAACCTGCGAGAAACCGTGGTGAGGGCAATCCCTCTGATAAGATCGAAATCGAACCCATGCAACCTTGAATGCCTCAGTTGCTCCCTTACAGAACTGGGAGATCTTGTTCCTGAGCTCTTCTGATCTCGCATCATCATAGAAGTTGTTCAGAAATGCAGTCTTAGTCTCCTCCCAAGTAGTCAAAGAACCAGGAGACAACTGCTTCAACCAATAAGTTGCATCTCCACTAAGAGAGTATGGGAAGAGCTTACAGAAGAGGAACTCATTGGACACTCCATTGTACTTGATACTATTGACCAAATCCTCGAACCTCTCAATATGATCCATGGGATGCTCGTGTGAAAGACCATGAAAAGGGTGCTGGCCTACAAGAGTGTAGTATGCAGGCTTCAGCTCAAAGTCATTTCTCTGGAAAGTTGGAATACGAATCGCAGACCGGTTTGCATAGAACTGATCTGGTCTGTTGTACTCCCCAAGCGTTCTGGTACTATTAACCTGAGCATTCCCAACATTCCTACGCACAGCCGGTGGGATAACCTCATTAGCTACCGGTGCAGAGGCAATAATGTTTCCTTCTGCATCAAGTCTCTGCCCTTGCGCGTCACACAGGTGACCTTCCTGATCTCTCAAAACTCCAGCCTCATCACGAGCGAGCACAATCGGGTTGTTCATCTCAGCTATGATATCTATTCTATTCATGATGTTTGTTTCATTTAGCATGTCTGAGTAGATTCCTTGTTAGGTTTAGGGTTATTCAAAGGTGTTGATGAATTGTTAGGTTGATCTGAATTGATAGGAGAGATTCAATAGAGTTCTTCATCTAGACTTGTGATTACTGCTAATTCTAGCTTCATAACCTAGAATCTGATCTTAGGTTGTTTGATTGGCACGAAAGTGTGATTGATTGCCTGAACTAGTGTTAGATGAGCAAAAGACCTATTCGCAAAGAAATTTGGTTTAGGATTTTGTGAACAATTGAAGCTGATCATTAATGCATGTTTGAATTCATAGGATTTGCAAAGAAATTTGGAATTCTAGATTTAGACATAGATAATCTCCGTAGCGACGGTTGGTTGATTTTACATTTGTGTTTCAAGTTCAAGAACAGTGCTTAATATCTTCCTGACATTCTGTTTGATCTGCAATTCTGATTTACCTGCGAATTTCCCTAGGCTTAGCGTTTTCCTCCATTGATTTTACAACCCGTCTTTAATCGTTTACTATTGCTGTTTTTAATTACATTTATTTTACTTAGCTTAATTCAAGTCTTTATATCTATTGCGTGAATTCTTGAGTCTTTGTGGTTCGACCCCTAACATACTGCAGCTACTGCTTAGGTACTTTTAGGGTATTATATTTGAGCATATCAAATTTTGGCGCCGTTGCCGGGGACTCTAAATTCGCCATTAGATTTTAGATTAGAGTTTCGACTAAGTTCGTCGCTATCGATCGATACCCAGCTGGTATCGGTCGATACTCGTCGTAATTTTTATTTTTTGTTACTTAAGTGCTTTGACTCTTGTGTTTTAGGAAAGCAAAGGAGCCAGCAGAGATGAACAACCCATTGGTTTTAGTTCGTGATTAGGCTGGTGCTTACAGAGACCTAGAGGGTCATTTGTACAATGAGAGAGGACAAAGACTTGATGGAGATGGAAACATCATTGTCCCTCCAGCTGTTGTGAATGTTGGGAACGCTGTGGTTAATCGTGCTAGGACGATTGGTGAGTACAACAGGCCTGATCAGTTCTATGCCAATCGAGCAGCGATTCGTGTTCCTGCGTTTCAGAGGAATGACTCTGCGTTTCAGAGGAATGACTTTGAGCTGAAACCTGCATACTTCACTCTTGTGGGTCAGCATCTTTTTCATGGTCTTCCTCATGAACACCCCATGGATCACATTGAGAGGTTTGAGGACTTGGTCACTAGCATCAAGTACAATGGAGTGTCATATGATTTCCTCTTCTGTAAGCTTTTCCCATACTCTCTTGCTGGGGATGCAGCTTACTGGCTGAAGCAGTTGCCTCCGGGATCGCTGAGCACCTGGGAAGAGACAAAGAACGCATTTCTGAACAACTTCTACGACGATGTGAGATCCGAGGAGTTGAGGAACAAGATCTCCCAATTCTCTTAGGGAGCAACAGAGGCGTTTAAGGCTGCTTGGTTGAGATTCATATCCTATCAGAGAGATTGTCCACATCACGGGTTCTCACAGGTTCAGTTGCTGGGTATTTTCTTCAGATGGATTGATTGGAGGTATCAGATGACTCTGGATGCTGCGAGCAATGGTAATTTCAACACGAGATATCCTGATGATGCTTATGTGCTGATCGAGAACTTGGCGTCTAGCAATAGCACCAAGAATGCAGACTTTGAGCGGAAGAAGCAGGCTGGTAATTTGGGTGGATCACAGATTGTTGAGGTTCAAGCCAAGCTGGATTCAGTGCACAATCTCCTGATGGGTAAGACGAAGAAGGTTGTACACTTTACTGATGAGGTCAAGAATTTTGAAAAAGATGAAGTGGAAGACGTTAACTACATTGGTGATGCTGGTTTTCAAGGTCAGAGTTTTCAATACCAGCAGAACAACAAACTAGTTGGTTTCGGAACAAATTAGTATCTACAGAAACCGATGCAGAGCAGCGCCTACGGGAGTTCATCTTACCAGACTCCGCCACCTATGACTCAGGAGAGCAAGGTTGAATCCATGCTTGAACAGATCCTTGAGGGACAGCAGAAGATGACTGTTGATTTTAATGGGAAGATGGACGCCATGTACACCGAACTTAATGGAAAGATTGAAGCTCTCAGCATTCATCAGAAGATGCTGGAAACTCAATATGCTCAGACATTAGCAGCTGTCAAGGGAAAGATGGTTCAATCACAGCATGACTACGTCAATGCAATCACCACAGGAGGTGATTTTGAACCTGTTACGTCAGTGTCGACCGACACCAACCAAGTGTCGACCGACACCAACCAAGTGTCGACCGACACCAACCAAGTGCCGACCGACACCAACCAAGTGCCGACCGACACCACTACCAGTATCGATCGACACCCCCCGCAGACTGAGCTGAAAATTTTAAAAACACAGAGGATTGTTGAGGAACGTGTCTACAAGCCTAAATTGTCATATCCTTTGCCACCAAGACATCTCAGAAACCCCATCACTGTAGAGAAGTTGCTTGCTTTTGAGAAGATGGTGAGGAATGTTCCGAATAACATTTCATTTGAAGAAGTTGTGGAAAATCGCCCCCTACTTGGTTACTTCCGAGGTTGCAGAGAAACTGAGGAAGAGATTAAGGCACTCTTCATCAAGGCAAGAAGTACACCACCTCTAATGAAGCGGTTGACTAAAAAGGAAGACCCAGGAAAATTTTCAGTTCCATGCTCTATCTCTGGAGTTGAATTCAAAGAGTCTCTCGTTGACTCAGGGTCTAGCGTCAATGTCATGTCAAGAGCAATTAGAGAGAGATTGGGAGCTGATATTCGATCTCTGAAGACGCCTCTTACATTCGCGAACTCTTCCACCTCGCTCCCATACGGTACAATCCCTGATTTGCTCGTCAAAGTAGGAGATTGTCTGGTTCCTACTGATTTTCAGGTTGCGGAAATGAGTGCAAGATCTAGTGCACCTTTAATTCTTGGAAGACCGGTTATGGCTACAGCTGGTGCGATTATGGACACACCCATTAGGCGAATCTCGTTCTCCTACATTGACAAAGAGGTCCACTACAAAGCCATTCCTACTGGAGGAGCTCCCACACATGTCTCTTGCATCACTGTTGTCACGGGAGAGACGTTGGTGAATGATCTGTTGGACAAACCTTATGATGAACCAACTGTCATAGATGTTTTCGATGGTCCTCCTTTCATCACCAAGAAAGACGTCGAAAAGGCTAAGGCAAAGAAGAAGGTAAAGAACAAGAGAATCGAGAGTGCTACCCATGTGACTCTTACCCCTCAGAAGTGTGATGGAGATATGATTGAATATAAGGTGAAGTGCAAGGGAACCTCAAAACCATTCTCTAAGGTTAGAGTTATCCTCCCTTCAGAGCTGAAAGAGAAAGGAAAGGATGTTGTGGAGGGTATGTTGAGCAGAACTCTGAAGTTGGAGATGTCTGGTTGTGGAGCTTACTTCGGGGTTAGTTCTCGACCCAATCCTGACTGATAGCTGAGCCCCGACACGGTCAAGCTAATGATGTGAAACAAGCGCTTAGTGGGAGGCAACCCACTGTTGAGTCTGTATATAAGTTTTCATTTCAATTTTATTTCTGATTTTGTGTCTTGAGTCTGCACGAGAAACTATTCCAGATGAGCAGTATCGATCGACACCAGTCAGTGTCGATCGACACTAAATCCATGGAAAAGGAGCCTCTGTCGACAAACACCTGGTATCGCTCGATACCAGGCTGTATCAAGCGATACTGACCATCACTCGAACGGTAACTTCTTTGTGTTTCATTCGCAGTCTGTTTCTTTGATTTCTTTTGCCAACTCTAGACTAGATAACACAGAGGACAGTGTTGTTTAAGTCTGGGGGAGGTAGTCGCTGACATTGTGTTTGTTTTTCTTATAGTCAGTCTTTTTTGAGTCAAAATTTGTTTTATTGAGTCAAAACCTGTTGGAGATTATGATATTTTTCTTGAATCAACTGTTCTGACCTTGCTTTTGAGTGACATGTGTTACAGAATCAGTTCTAGATAGACTAATGAAAAATCCAAAGACTGACCAGTTGACTAGAAGATACTCATGTCTCCAGCAGAGTCCTTCCAAAGCCTGAGCCAAATTTTTGTACTTCATCATTATGGTTAGTGTTTATAGAGCTTGATTCATCATTTATATCTGACAAAGGAACCCATGTGTTTGAAAATAATGGTATACCTCTCCCTTGACACATGTTGGTAAATAAGATGCATAAAAGATGAGATGATTTCCGCCGAGTAGAGGGCTAGGAAAATTTCCAGTGATCCCATTACTCTACTTGGATAAGGAATGATCACACAAAGGTTGGAAGCGAGGGGTAGGAACATTTCCGGGACCCCATTATTCGTCTAAAGCTTTTGATACATTGAGAGGGGAGAACCGGGATTCGGTGGCAAACACCATCAATACTCGCGTCTCAAACCTTGATTTGTATATGCGAAGCGAAAAAATTATATATATATATATATAAATAAAGAGAACATAAAAAGAGATATGTCTGGGGAGAGGAAAACAATACCAAAAGTGTGTAATTTGGGTGGTTCTTTTGTCAAGATATTGTATGGGAAAGAATCTAGAAGGTTCTTGAACATTGATTACAGTGATGAAACTGGCAATGAAGGTTTGGTTGGATGATGTTGTGAAATAATCTGTGTAGTCTGGGAAGCTGCGATTGTCTACGGAGAAGTACATGGTGGTTAGATTTGAAACTGATTAGGTGATATCTGGAAAGCTTGGGGAAAGGGTCATTGTGATGTTTCAAGAACATGTGAGTCTTCGTGTTTTCAAACCTCTTTTTCTAGTTTAGCTTTCTGTTTGCTTGAGGGCAAGTAAAGGCTAAGTCTGGGGGAGTTGATATATCATGGTTTTTACCCATTTTTAGCCATGATATAGGTCTTGTTTTTAGAGTCCCTCTAGTGTTTTTGTAGTCTTTTTGACTCTTTTCAGGTTTTGGCACGTTTGGAGCATAATTAGAGATATTGGAGCATTCTGGAGCTTTTTGCATTCGTTGAATAACAATGGATTAGCTTTCATTTGGAAGTGGTTTGAGGCCATTCTAACGGTGCGATCAAAAGTTATGCCAGTTTTCGTAAAAAACAGTCCAGTCTGGCAAGCACAGAGTCCTGGTATCGACCGACACCAACCCAGTATCGATCGACACCGACTCAGGAAAGGAAAACACGTTTAGGGTTTTTATCCACTTTGAAAAAAAAAGAGCTTTTAATTGGATACTTTAGACATAATACCCTAAACTCTCTAAGCAGTAGCTGTAGTATTTAGGGGTCGAACCACAAAGACTCAAGATGTTCACTCAATAGAATTCATAATATGAATTAAGCTAAGCGAGATGAATGTAATTAAAGGTAACAAAACGATTAAAACGAGGTGATAAATCAATGGGAAAACGCTAGGCTTTTGGGAAGTTTGCATGCAATCAGAATTATCAATCAGATCAAATGTCAGGAATGAAATAAGCTCCGCTTTTGAACTTGAAACACATATATAAAGTAAATCAACTGTCGTTGCGAATACTAACTATGTCTAAACCTAGAATTCTAAATTTCTTTGCAAATTATATAAATTCAAACAAGCATTAACGATCAAGTTCAATTGTTCACAAAATCTTAAACCAAATTTCTTTGCGAATAGGTTTTTTGCTCACCAAACACTAGTTCAGGAAACTAATCACACTTTCGTGCCAATTAATCAACCTAACATCATATTCTAGTTCGCGGGGCTAGAATAGGCATTAATCTCAAGTCTAGGTGAAAAGCTCTATGGATATTCCTTAACAAATAAATCAGATCTAATAATTCATCAAACACCTTTAAAACAAACCTAAACCTAATAGAGAATCTACTCAGATATGGTGAATGAGACAAACATCATGAATAAAATAGATATCATAAATAAATATAGTAGGGTTCAAGATTCTTCTCCCAAAACATCATGAATAGGGTTCAAGATTCTTCTCACAAAACTCAATTGCAGAAAACTCTATCTCCAGAAAATCAAGTGTCTCCCTTGGAGGCTGAAAAACCTAATTTTATATCTATTACACGCTTTGGAGTTCATTGGAAAAATAAGGAAATCTTCTGTTTCTTCGCGTTCTGACTATCGGTATCGACCGACACCAATAGTGGTATCGATTGATACTAAGATTCTTAGTCGTGTTTCTTCCAGATGATGGTGTCGGCGAGACTGAATGGGTGTCGATCGATACTGGGTTGGTGTCGGTCGACACCAGAACTCTGTGCTCGCCAGACTGGACTGTCTTCACGAAAACTGGCATAAATTTTGATCGCACCGTTAGAATGGCCTCAAACCCTTCCAAATGAAAGCTAATCCATTGATCTGTCTTGCATCCAATTTGAGCTCAATCCAACGGTGGGAAATGATTCAACGGATGCCAAAAACTTCAGAATGCTCTAATATCTCCAATTATGCTCCAAACGTGCCAAAACTGAAAAGACTCAAAAAGACTACAAAAAACACTAGAAGGACTCTGAAAACAAGACCTATATCATGGCTTAAAACGGGTAAAAACCATGATATATCAACTCCCCAGACTTAGACTTTGCTTGCCCTCAAGCAAACAGAAAGCTAAACTAGAGAAAGAGGTTTGAAAACACGGAGACTCGCCTGTTCTTGAAATATCGCAATGACCCTTTTCCCAAGCTTTCTAGATATCACCTAATCAGTTTCAGATCTAACCACCATGTACTTCTCCGTAAACAATCGCAGCTTCCCAGACTACACAAATTATTTCACAACATCATCCAACCAAACCTTCATCGCCAGTTTCATCGCTGTAATCAATGTTCAAGAACCTTTTAGATTCTTTCCCATACAATATCTTGACAAAAGAACCACCCAAATTAATACACTTTTGGTATTTTTTCCTCTCCTCCATACTTATCTCTTTTTATGTTCTCTTTATTTTTTTAGCTTTGCATATACAAATCAGCTCTGAATCTCTCTGCAATTGCTCTTGACATGACATTGACGCTAAACCCTGAGTCAACGAGAGACTCTTTGAATTCAACTCCAAAGATAGAGCATGGAACTGAAAATTTTCCTGGGTCTTCCTTTTTAGTCAACTGCTTCATTGGAGGTGGTGTACTACTTGCCTTGATGAAGAGTGCCTTAATCTCTTCCTCAGTTTTTCTGCAACCTCGGAAGTAACCAAGCAGGGGGCAATTTTCACAGCTTCTTCAAATGAAATGTTATTAGGAACATTCCTCACCATCTTCTCAAAAGTAAGCAATTTCTCTACAGTGATGGGGTTTCTGAGATGTCTTGGTGGCAAAGGATATGACAATTTAGGCTTGTAGACACGTTCCTCAACAATCCTCGGTGTTTTTGAATTTCAGCTCAGTCTGCGGGGGGGGGTGTCGATCGACACTTGGTTGGTGTCGGTCGACACTTGGTTGGTGTCGGTCGGCACTTGGTTGGTGTCGGCGGCACCTGGTTGGTGTCGGTCGGCACCTGGTTTTGTGTCGGTCGACACTTGGTTGGTGTCGGTCGACACTTGGTTGGTGTCGGTCAACACTTGGTTGGTGTCGGTCGACACTGACGTAACAGGTTCAAAATCACCTCCTGTGGTGATTGCATTGACGTAGTCATGCTGTGATTGAACCATCTTTCCCTTGACAGCTGCTGATGTCTGAGCATATTGAGTTTCCAGCATCTTTTGATGAATGCTAAGAGCTTCAATCTTTCCATTAAGATCGGTGTACATGGCGTCTATCTTCCCATTAAAATCAACAATCATCTTCTGTTGTCCCTTAAGGATCTGTTCAAGCATGGATTCAACCTTGCTCTCCTTAGTCTTAGGCGGCGGAGTCTGGTAAGATGAACTCCCGTAGGCGCTGCTCTGCATCGGTTTCTGTATATACTGATTTGTTCCGAAACCAACTAGTTTGTTGTTCTGCTGGTATTGAAATCTCTGACCTTGAAATTCAGCACCACCAATGTAGTTAACGTCTTCCACTTCATCTTTTTCAAAATTCTTGACCTCATCAGCAAAGTGTACAACCTTATTCGTCTTACCCATCAGGAGATTGTGCACTGAATCCAGCTTGGCTTGAACCTCAGCAATCTGCGATCCACCCAAATTATCAGCATGCTTCTTCCGCTCAAAGTCTGCATTCTTGGTGCTATTGCTAGACGCCAAGTTCTCGATCAGCACATAAGCATCATCAGGATATCTCGTGTTGAAATTACCATTGCTCGCAGCATCCAGAGCCATCTGATACCTCTAATCGATCCCTCTGAAGAAAATACCCAGCAACTGAACCTGTGAGAACCCGTGATGTGGACAATCTCTCTGATAGGATCTGAATCTCACCCAAGCAGCCTTAAACGCCTCTGTTGCTCCCTGAGAGAATTGGGAGATCTTGTTCCTCAACTCCTCGGATCTCGCATCGTCGTAGAAGTTGTTCATAAATGCGTTCTTCGTCTCTTCCCAGGTGCTCAGTGATCCCGGAGGCAACTGCTTCAGCCAGTAAGCTGCATCCCCAACAAGAGAGTATGGGAAAAGCTTACAGAAGAGGAAATCATATGACACTCCATTTTACTTGATGCTAGCGACCAAGTCCTCAAACCTCTCAATGTGATCCATGGGGTGTTCATGAGGAAGACCATGAAAAAGATGCTGACCCAAAAGAGTGAAGTATGTAGGTTTCAGCACAAAGTCATTCCTCTAAACGCAGGAACACGAATCGCTGCTCGATTGGCAATAAACTGATCAGGCCTGTTGTACTCACCAATCGTCCAGCACAATTAACCACAGCGTTCCCAACATTCACAACAGCTGGAGGGACAATGATGTTTCCATCTCCATCAAGTCTTTGTCCTCTCTCATTGTACAAACAACCCTCTAGGTCTTTGTAAGCACCAGCCTCATATGACGAACTAAAACCAATGGGTTGTTCATCTCTGCTGGCTCCTTTGCTTTCCTAAAACACAAGAGTCAAAGCACGTAAGTAACAAAAAATAAAAAAATTACGACGATTATCGACCCATACCAGCTGGGTATCGATCGATACCGACGAACTTAGTCGAAACTCTAATCTAAAATCTAATGGTGAATTTAGAGTCCTCGCAACGGCGCCAAAATTTGATATGTCCCCGGCTTTTAATTATTATTCTGAATACTTTGAGAGAGATTGGTTCTGGGTTTTAGTGGGAGACAATTCTGAACCCTTGTTTACTCTTGATTTAAAATGAATTAATTAAAAGCTTTTTTTTTTCAAAGTGGCTAAAAACCCTAAATATAATGCTAAACACGTTCTGGGCTTAATTGTAAATAATAGAATCTTCTGGGCCAAGTTGCAGACTCTTCAGACTTGTAAAATCACGTGTTTTCCTTTCCTGCAGTCGGTGTCGATCGATACTGGGTTGTGTGTCAGCCGATACCAGGACTCTGTGCTCGCCAGACTGGACTGTCTTCACGAAACTGCATAACTGTTGATCGCACTAATTCTTATAACGCACTTCCAAATGATTAGCTAATCCATTGATCTGTCTTGTATCCAAATTTGAGCTCAATCCAACGGTGGAAATTATTTCAACGAATGCCAAAAGCTCCAGAATGCTCCAATATCTCCAATTATGCTCCAAACGTGCCAAAACCTGAAAAGACTCAAAAAGACTACAAAAACACTAGAAGGACTCTAAACACAAGACCTATATCATGGCTAAAAACGGGTAAAAACCATGATATATCAATATGGATCGCTGCTTGGTTGTCACAATGGAGACTGATGGGTTGAGTTGTCTTGATGCCTAAGTCTTCAAGGAGAGCCTTAAGCCATGTCAGCTCATTGGTGATGTTCCTCATAGCTCTATACTCAGCTTCTGCGCTTGAACATGACACAACCTTCTGCTTCTTGGTCTTCCAAGTGACCAGATTACCTCCTACGAACGTGCAATATCCAGTTGTGGATCTCATATCCATCCTATCTCCCCCATAGTCCGCATCACAATAACCCAACATCTCGGTGCTCTCATTCTTTCCATCCATATGCCTTGACCCGAACTACCTTTTAAGTATCTTTAGATCCTCTCAACCATGCTCCAATGGTACATTGTCGGTGATTGCATGTGTTGACTCACCTGAGATACATCAAAAGAAATATCAAGTCGAGTAATGGTAAGGTATATGAGTTTACCCACTAGTCACCGGTATTGAAGTGCATCCGTGTATGGCTCGTCTTCCTTCTCCCCCTTTTGATTGGCCTTGTAGCCATCTTCAAGTGGAGTCTTGGCCGTTTGCTCCTAGCTTCTCTGTCTCATTCAACAAGTTAAGGGTGTATTTCCTTTGAGAAAGAAAGAGGCCTTCCGGAGAACGACACACTTCTACTCCTAGGAATACTTTAGTACACCAAGGTCTTTGTATATAAAAGAGGACTTAAGAAAGGACTTGGTCCAAGCAATACATTCGGTGTTGTCCTCGGAGATGATTAAGTCATCTACATAAATGAGGACAACCACTATACCTTTCGGTCCTTGAAGAGTAAACAAGGTGTGATCTGATTCGGAACGTTTGAAACCTTTGTCCTTAAGTGTAGAACTCAGCTTGTGGTACCACGCCTCTCGAGATTGCTTGAGACCATATATTGCCTTCTTAAGTCTTAACACCTTACCGGGTGTTACCATGTCTTCAAGACCGGGAGGAGGAGTCATATATACCTCTTCTTCAAGTTCTCCTTGTAAGAAGGCATTCTTCACATCCATTTGCCATAGCTCCCATGTTAGGTTCGTAGCAAGTGATAGAACTACTCTGACCGTATGTAGTTTAGCTACCGGAGCAAAGGTATCCGTGTAATCTTCTCCATAGGTTCGTGTGAAGCCTCTTACGAGTAGCCTTGCTTTGTACCTCTCAATGTCCCCATTGCTATGGTACTTGATAGTAAACACCCATTTAGAACTTACTGCTCTATTTCCAGGTGGTAGATCAGCCTTATCCCAAGTCTGATTCCTCTTCATAGCCCAAACTTCATCATCAACTGCTCCCAACCATTCTTCACTATCCTTAGCCTCTTCAAATGTCTGTGGAATCTTGTGGAGCTCAACCTTCCCAAGGAAGACTTGGTGATCAGATGGCAAAAAGGCAAGAGAACATACGGCTTGTATCGAATGAGCAACAATTTGATTGTTGTAATACACTTGTGTGTTCACCCAATACGGCCTGGGAGCACAAGTCCACACCTTCCTCTACTCATTTCGGTAGACTCCCTTGTTGGGAATGAGAAGATCCCCTTTCCCACTAAAGAGGCCAAGTGAACCTTGTTCTCTTTGAACTTGGGAGCACACCTCATCAAGTCTAGTTAGCTTGTCAGCTCGGAGAATGTGTTTGATAAGGTCATTGAAGGCTGGATGCAAGGTGAGTAGAAGGCCAAAGACCTTGTCTTGTTCACGCCTCTCGTTGAGTATCGCCGGATCCATAGTGCTCGGTCTCAACATCTCTAGCTCGGCCCATAGAGATCTAAACCTGCCTAGGTGCGTAGTGAACTCGAGATCTTCTTGGCTGAGGTTGTTGATGGCACGTTTGACTTCAAAAACTTGGCTGAGGTTGGAGACATTCCCATAGACATGCTTGAGAGTTCCCCAAAGCTCTTTTGCCGTTTCACAATAAGAATAAGCCTCTAGAATGGAGGCTTCAAGTGACCCTTGAATGATGGTAAGCATGGTCTGATCCTCTTGAAACCACTTGGCCTCTTCAGCCATAGCTTCTTCAGCCGCCTTCTTTCCATCTTCCTTGGTGACATCCTTGATTTCTAGCCCTTTCTCCACATGATTCCACAATCCTCTTCCACAAAGTGCTGTCTTGGTTGTTCTTGACCAAAGGAGGTATTTTTCTCCCTTGAGAGTTACTTGAAGGATCAATGACTTGCTTGCATCCATTGAGAAAGAATGAGGATCTGATCTTATGAGAGAAAGACAAAACCGAACGGATGAAGGTGAGAGCTCGCGAACTGATGGAGCTTGGAGCGAACGGATGGAGGGATGAAAGGGATGAGTATATCTGGATAAGAATGAGAGATTAGAGGGAGAATAGAGGTTAGAAAGGGAGATTATAGCCTAATAGGCTCTGATACCTTGTTAGAATTCATTAGCTTAAGCGGATTATAGCCTAATAGGCTCTGATACATTTTTCATTGATTAGAAAAGTGTATTACAAATGGAGTCTGGATTATTTATTTATACAACTTCCTAAAAATGACCTAAAATGAGTGGAGCAAAAGGAAGGAGAGGAAGGAGAGAGCGCCTCCCTTGACTTGGGACCACATGAGTGAGGACCACTAAGTGGTCCACACCACCACCACATCACAAGCCTTCTAGAAGCCTCTCCATATGTGCTCCTCTTCTTCTTTAAATGAATGGGCCTTGATCAATGAGGCCTTTCTTCCTCAAGTCTCAAACCTCAAGCCTTAAGTCTCCTAAAGCCTTCATCCATCTTCGGCCTTATTAACCACACATATGTACGGACTGTACGGACGTCCGTACGGACTGTGTCCTTCTTCTTCCTCTTGATCAATATTCACAACTTGTTGATTCGCGATAGAAGGCACATTCACCATTGGATGTTCCATTGCCTGCAGTGGTACCATTAGAAGAGGCGCAAAAGCCGGAAATCTTGCCAAAATCTGTGCAAGCACACACTACACTTGACCCAAATCCTCTAGAGCATCAGCAGCAAAGGCATTCCCGACAGCAGCAGCAGCAACGCCACCACCAGCTGCAACACCAGCAGCAGCACCACCACCACCACCAGCTGCAACACCAGCAGCACCACCACCACCAGCAGCAGCTGCCACACCAGCCGCATTAGCCACATTCTCCGCAGCACCATCTGCTGCATTGTGAACTTGTTCATGAATATTCCTTGTTGAATGATGAACAAAGGTCTCATCTGAAACCTCTTTCCTTACTACAATTCTCTTATTACCTTTGGCCATCTACATTTACCGAAATCTTTACTAAGTTAGTTTTACATACTAACTTTGTTTCATAAACCAAACTTATCGTAAGACCTTTGCATTGGAAGGATGGATTTAACCCAACTACCTAGTTATGCTTAGACTGTCCTAGAACCGAACACGATCTGAACATTTATTGAATCATGAACACAAATCAAGAACATTTTTAGACCTTAGTCGATTTCCATCAGATTTTCAATTCTTTACTTAACATTCTCAACGTTCGTTCTAAATCAGACAGAAACATGCATAAACTGAATTTATTAGGTTTAAATAAAGGTTCTAGTACAAAAATCATTTTAATAACTAGACCTTAACATAATAGAACATAAAACTATCCAACATCCATCATAAATCCACCATCTTTCCCTTCCTTGCCTTGCTCCTGACGAGCTGGTTCAGCCACAAGTATTATTATCTTTTTCTGCATCCAAAAGAAGGCGTAAACAAAAAATTGCTTAGAGGAGCGGTCATCCCATCTCACCAGGCCATAGTCATAAGACCGCAATCAAACACTTCTACCCACATAGTAAAAAAAATGATGGATGATGACTATTCAAGCGATCGTTCAATGACCGTAGAGCAGTCACAAGACAATAAAGCACATCTACATACTACCATGACAAGCAAACATGTACAAACATCAATGACAAAGAATCTAATGCACGACAACAATCCTAGACTTAACACTACAGAAAAATATCACTAATTCCTACAAAATTTTTGGTAGGAAATATTTCCTACCTTTAACCTACGATATTTTGACGAAAATGGGAACTCGTAGGAAATTAGTAGGAAATTTCCTACGAAAATACAATCGTGAGAAAGTGGTAGAAAATTTCATACCAATTTCATACAACACATATTTTCGTAGAAAACATTGTACGAAATTGGAAAGAATTCGGTAGGAAAAAACTTACCGTGAATGTGGTAGGAATTTCGTAGGAAATAATCCTACCATATTTCTACGTAAAAAGTTCGTAGAAAATATTCCTACCATTTTCCTACAAAATAAAATCTAAATGCTTGTCGTAAGTATTTCGTAGAAAAATACCCTACCATTTTCCTACTAAAAATAATCTAACCATGCGTGTGGTAGAAATTTCGTAGGAAACAATTCTACCATTTTTCTACGTAAAAAGTTTGTAGGAAAAATTTCTACCATTTTCCTACGAAAAGTAATCCAACTATGAGTGTGGGTAGGAATATTTTTTTAATTTAATTAAATCCAGTAAATTAAACCGATTTTAATTAAACCGGTTTCATAACAAAACTAAATCCAAAACACTATAAATCCCTAATTCTAAAATTTCTCAATTTTCTCTCGATTAGGTGTATCCTCGTCGACCGTAAACTCTCAATTTCTTCGATATTGAAGAATCAAATCAAGCTTGAGATGAGGTAAGAGACTTCTTTGGTTTTAATTTCGCACCTTGTTCGTTTCTTGCTTTGGATTTTTTTATCTCTTTTGTTAGACTCACGAGTGACTAATATAAACAAGCAAGTTATAAATCGATATGCGGGACTGTGATTGATTAATGGTGTATGTGGGGGGCGATATTTCCGTGTAATATAATATATTAAAGAAGGTTGTGATAAAAATCAGTTCGGGAATAAGATCTGAATCTTGTATTTCACCAAAAGACGGAGGTCGTTTAGAAAGACGAACTGATTCAGCTGGGATTCAGTTTTGCGTTCTAAAGGAATCGTCGGAGGTATTACAAATGTGCTAAGTTTCTAGGTCGGGTATTTATAGTGAGCAACCTGCATTTCCCGCCCAGCTCGTGTTCGTCGAAGCAGAACTCCCGCCCAGCGCGTGAGCGGCGAAGTCAACTCCTTCGTCGAGTCGCACTCGAGTGGTTGCAGCGTGTCAGAACGGGAACCTGCTCCCTCGAGCTCTGCGCCCGACGTGACGGGTCGACAACTTTCTGGTCAAAGAGGCCAAGCCCCCTTTTTGGGCTTCGAACGGATAGGCCCTATTTGCTTGATATTGGGCCGGGCTGGCAGGACACCAATCCTTCACTCAGTAAATGGGCCTTAAACTCTGTTATTGGGCCAGACTGATAGGATTGCCAATCCTATCTCCAACAATAGGTCCCCCCAGCTTGGTGTGCGGTGGATTGCGAGTAGACCGAGATTTGTATGATTCCAGCCCGGCGTGGGGAAAATCTACTTGGACCCTGACCTGTCGCTTCATATTCTTTCACCTAATCATGATTAATTGGCAAGTGTATGCGCGGGAAAATCGTTCCTTACGTCCGCGCGTGAAGTTCACTGGGGGAGTAATCATTAGCTTTTCTTAACTGGTTCCCGCGCCGTGTCCACGTGTCAGAACCTTATGGTGTGTCGATTAGGTTGGCGTGATTTCCCGCGTTGTGTCGCCACGTGTCGCCTCCTTGCGGTGAAACGAACTCGAGTCTCGAGGTCTTTTTTATAAATGCTCGCTTCGTCTTCTCTCCTCCTCTTTTGCAAACACTCTTCTACGATTTCACTTATCTTCCTCAACCGTGACTCTGTTTCGTCCTCCTCTATTCTCTCCACCGCGATTTCGTTTCATCTTCTTTGACTTTCTCATCCGTGATCTTTCTTTGCGAAGTTTCCTTCCTTGATTTCGGATATCCTTATGGCCGGTCTAGATCCTTCTTTTTCCGGCGGTCACTGGGCTTCAAACAGGTGGGTCGTCTCTTCTCGTCTTATTTCTACGTTTTTTCTTTCGCCGGTGTTCTCTAGGACCATTTGCTTCGCCAATCAGTCTTCCCCTTCCTTTCTTGGTTATGTCTGACTTATTCGACGACATCTGGGTTAAATCGAGCTCTAACTCCGAGTCATCTGGGTGATTCGGGAATTCGTCGGACTCTGATGCTGTATCTCCTGCTCCCGCGGTGGTAATGTTCGACGAAGAAGACGATGAGGACAACATTCCCCTAGCTCGTCGAAGAGCGGACCGAGCTGGTGGCGCGGGGGCTTCTACATCTACGTCAAACCCCAGTCAGGACCGGATGTCATGGTCGAGGTCGAGGCTAGAGGGACTACCCAGGGCGGCTACTGTCCAGAGGGTTCCAAAGGCTCCGAAGGCCAAAAAACTTTTGTTCAGCCAGGGGGGCTTTCAGACAAGGACGAAGTGGGAATCTCTAAACCCCCTGAAAGAAATGTTTCCCGCGTGCGAGTTCAGGGTCCCTAGGTTGGGAGATCGTCCCTGCTCCCCTCATCGGGATTTTGTATGCCTATACGAGAGTTTCTTCATGAGGTTACATCTCTGGTTTCCCCTTCCCGAGGTGTTCGTGCGATACTGCCGAGCTCGAGACTTAGCGTTTTCACAGGTCTGCCCAACCACCGTGTAGAACATGATATCTTCCTACGTGCTTGCTGCTAAGCACGGGATCGAGCTGACCGATCAACTGTTCGAGTCACTGAAGACTCATAAGAAGAATGCCGCGTGCCCCAGGACCTTCTACGCTGCCTTCAACCTCAGGTCGAAGATCTTAATGGGGAAACCCAGCAAGATTGACGATTGGCAGATGCGTTATTTCTTCGTGAAGATTGGTAGTGAGTCTGGTCTGAATCCAGGAGAGAATCACCGAACTGAGTGGAACCTTAAGCCCGGTAGAGCCCCGTTTGTTTAGTCCGGTCTGCCAGACGAGTTCACAGCGGCGCTCCATACTTTTCAGTCAGAGAAAGTTTCTTGGAAAGAAGTCTCCAAGGGAAAAGTCACAGCACCAACGTTGCATCTGGTAAGCTCGCGTTCTTGTCTCCTTGTTTACGAATTTATTCGGTCTCCTTCTTTTTTATTTACTCGCCCTTTCTCTTTCAGGGAGACTTTTAAGGATGTGGTATGACATTCCCGATTACGCCGAAGAGCTGATGGCACCTCCCAGATGGCTCAAGACGATCCTGAAGCTCGGGATGACGCTGCCGCCGCTGCCGATCTTGGGAACGAGAACATTCTTGTTGATGCTGAGGCGGTTCCAAGTCCAAGAGGACCTGTGCAGGATCCTCTGGCTGAAGGGTTCATACCGACTCCGGGTTTTGTGGAGATCGATCCTTTCGAGGAGGTCGGGATCGCAGCTAATGAAGTCGGAACGATTGCTGAATAATTGGCCTCTAATACTGCTGAAGGGCCATCTACTGAAGAACAGGCTCCTAACACTGCTGAGCGGGCCGCCAAAGATCAAGCTCTTAATGAAAGGGTTGCCGCGAAGAGGGCAAGGAAGAGCTCGAGGGGAAGCTCCTCTAAAAAGAGGAAGACTTTTTCTAGAAGCGCGGGTGATCAAACTGCCAGGGCGGGCGGGGCTGATATGCCGGACCACGGCTTCTCCTTCTGTTATTCTCGATCGTCGATGCCTATCTTCGAGAGTGCGCCAGACTGCGCCGAGCTGGTGAGGGCGATCGCTCATACCGCAGGGCCTCTCCCGTGTGTCTCATTCCTTCGTACAGGTAAACGTGGGATAATATTCTTCGTCCTTAGATATAACTCCGACGAATTTTTCTTTAACTTCTGTCTTCTATTATTTTCAGATGGGGAAAGCACTTGCAAACCTGTTTCGGGAGTACGATACGCAAATTAAGATAGCGAAGGAGGAGGCCGAGAGCCTTGCGACGGGAGTCGGGGTTAAGGTGGCCGAGCTTGAGGAAGAGCGGAAAAAGACCGCCGAATTGGCCGCAGAGCGGGACAAGTTGCTGCGTCAGGAGGCCGGCCTGGAAGCCAAGCTTGCTAAGGTTCGCTCCGATCTGGTTGAGGAGCAACACATGAGTAGGACTCGGGTGGCTCACTTAGAAGCCGAGCTCGAGAAGAGCAGATCGGAGGTAGTCATTGCACGCGCCGAGTGCGACGTTCTTGAGGCAGAGAGTCTCCGTTAAAGGGAGAAGGAGGACCTACTCGAGAAAGAGAAGGAAGAGGTTTCTAATCGCTTCAGGGCGTACAAGGCTAGGTGCGCTGCTCAACTACATCTTCTCAGGGACAATCTGGAGGCCTGTAAGAGGCTTGAACGTCCCAAAGGACTCTTCACGCAAGCGCGAGGCCTATGACGATGCCTCGAGACTCTTCGTGATAAGGAGGGGGTCGTTTTTTTGGCTGGGTTATTGGCTAAGGTTTCGGAGGACGAAACCAAGTATGAAGCCGAGCTCAAGGCTAGCTCTATCTCTGACCTACTTCCTTCGGATTTCAAAGTCTCCGATGATGCCGCCTCGATGTGACGCTAGGTCGGTCGCTATCGCCCGTATCGTAGCCCGTATGGGACCAATTTTTGGATGTTCACGTTAGAAGATGCGGCCGAGGTGCGGGCGTCTGGGTTATCCCTTTTTTTGTAGCGGGTCAAGCTATTCTGGTTTTTGTTGTTTTTTGTTTTGCTTTGATGTAGTAGATCGGTAGGTCTTTGTAACCGGATATTTATTAATGAAGATTTTTCGTTGTTGAACTCCGTTTTCTTTTTCCCGGTTAAGTGAGAGACGCGAGAGAGGGCTTGGCCACATACTTATTGGTTGTGCGCGGGAGATGTGCGAGTGCAAAATCAGGTGCGAGTGAAAACTCGGCTACACGCTTAAGGTTTGTGTGCGGGAGAGATGCAAGTGAAAACTTGGCTACACGCTTAAGGTTTGTGCGCGGGAGAGGTGCTAGTGAAAACTCGGGTGCGAGTGAAAACTCGGCTACACGCTTAAGGTTTGTGCGCGGGAGAGATACGAGTGAAAACTCGGCTACATGCTTAAGGTTTATGCGCGGGAGAGATGCGAGTGAAAACTCGGCTACACGCTTAAAGTTTGTGCGCGAGAGGTACGAGTGAGAGCTCGGTTTTTTTTTTTTTTTGCGCAAGAGGTCGGAATTAGGTTGAAAGATGTATATATTTATATCATATCTGCATCTTGGTGAGAGGCTGCCTACGTACCCTCTATCAGAGGGATCAAGCCAATCGTAGTTCGGTATTACCGGATTGTTACATGGAAAAAGAAGACGTTAGGTCGGGAACACTAGTGGTGGAAACACTTGAGGTTCATTGTGTTCCAAGAGCGTGGAATGGCCTCGCCATTCATCGTGGTTAGCTTGTAAACACCGGGTGTGACGATCTTTGAGACGAGGTAAGGGCCCTCCCAATGTGCGCCGAGTTTTTTGGCGTTTTCTTCTGCGGTGTTTTCGAACACCTTCCGTAGCACCAAGTCTCCCTCGTTTAAGTGTTTTCCCTTCACCTTCTTGTTGTGGTATTTGGAAGCGAGCTGCTGGTAATTTTGGTTCCGCAGTAAGGCGTCATCACGTTGTTCCTCCAAGAAGTCCTCCTCTGTTCGGTGCAGCTTGTCGTTGAGGGCGGGATTTTGTACGAGCATTGATCGGCGGAGGGTTAGAATTCCGACCTCGGATAGGCCATTGCTACCATCCCGTGAGATAAGGAGAACGATGTTCGGCCGGTTGCGGTGCGCGGTGTCGTACGGTGACTACAGAGGACCCCGTCGAGCTCGTCTGCCCACAATCTTTTTTTTGCGTTGAGTCGCTTCTTCATGCCGTCGAGTATAGTTTTATTTGTTGCCTCGGCCTGTCAGTTGCCCTAGGGGTACCGTGGTGTTGACTGCTCAGCCTTATTATCCATTTGGCGCAGAAGTCCTCGAAATAGGCCCGAGATGAATCGTGGGCCGTTGTATGTAATGATTTCATACGGGAGCCCGTGGCGACAGATGATGAACTTCCAAACAAACTTGCGCACGTCGTTAGCAAGGATGTTGTTGTAGGATTCCGCTTCAACCCATTTAGTGTTGTAGTCGGTCATAATGAGTATGTATGCATGCCTTTCCTAAAGACCGGGGCATGGGTTCTACGATGTACATCGCCCATCGCATAAATGGGTTAGGTGCGATTGCTGTGGTGAGGAGTTCGGTGGGTAGGTGTATCATGGGAGCATGTCACTGGCACTGCTCGCACCGCGTTGCGAATTTTTCGCAGTCTTTGAACATTGTTGGCCAAAAATGGCCTTGGTTTCTGATCTTGACTACGAGAGCTCGACCGTTGGAATGGTTTCCTCCAGCGCCTTCGTGTAGCTCCTTCATTTCCCCGATCGTTTCATCCCTGTATAGACAAGTTAGGAGGACTCTGGAGGAGGTCCACCTGTATAAGCTGCCATCGAGCCGAACATAGCGTGCGCACTTCCTTTTTAGGCGTCGTGCTGCCCATTTATCAGTTGGGGTCGTGCCGCTTTCTATGTATGCGAGTATCTCGGTTTGCCAATCTGGTGAGCTTGGCTCTTCGGGTGGTGGAGGTAGATGGACCCACGTCTCTTGCTTGTCTGCGTGGCTATGCTCGAGAGTGGGAGAGTTTTCGACGAGGGCGACTCCCCTAGGAAGGGCGATGCTGGGCTGGGCGATGCTTTCCACTGGTATAACGTGGCGTTGAGCTGGATCGGAGGTCCATGCTAAGGCGGCGAATGCGTCAGCGGAGGTACCCATGTAAAACGAGAAAAATCGTTCACAAACACAAACAAATACCTCTTACCAGCAATGCTCTCAACTTGCATCAGTCCCATTAGGTTCATGTGTATGAGGTCCAACACTTGTGTTGAACCTTGATATGTTTTCATTGGTTACATGCACTACACACAATTTTGTTCACATGTTTTATATCAGGTACTGCTCTGACTAATTCATTACTGACCAACTTAATCAAAATTTGAGCATTCATGTGTACAAGACGTTGATGGCACAACACAAGATCATCTTTCTCAGCCTTTAGACAAGTCCTCGTCTATGCTGTTGACTATTAATGTTTACCTGAAATGAATACTACAAGTGTACGATAACACCGATATAGTATTTAGGGATCGAACCCAAGGAGACCAAACAAATACACTATGAATTACAATAATTAAAATCTAGCTAGGACAATAAATATGATTTTCTTTTTCTTTTTTTAATAATGAAAATGAATAAAGTAAAAGCAATGGATAGATAGGTTGGGTTATAGGGAGTCCTATAGGATTTCTAAACAAGCAAGCATGCATAATTGTGAGAAAGTATTAAGACCCATTTTCAAACTCAATCATAAACGTTAGTTTCCCTAATCCCTTAGTGATAACTACCAAGCTAAACAATCCTAAAAAATACTCCCATTTATTGTCAAAATTAATAACAAATTTTAAGCAAAGGATTGATAAGTTCACAAGGGTTCTAGAAACTGCCATTGTCTAATGGTACCATGCTTTATTCCAATATTTCATTGCAACTCTTGTTGTCAAGAAATATCTAAAGGCATATCTAGACTCCCGTACAAGATAAGAATTAACAACAACCTAGACTCCCAAACATGCATGATAACTTATCCAAAGCATCCAAATGAGAACCCTAAAAACCCAGCAGATAATTACTCAAACATAATTGCAGAAGATAAGCAAGACAAAGATGAAAACATAATTGAATTGTAAAATAAACTACAAAAGCTAAAATAAAACTCTAAACTATTTACAATGATCTTTTCTAGTGATTTTTCTCTACAGAACTGGATTATTTGAGAATGGGATCGAGACTCCTATTTATAGTGCTAGGAAATCCTAAAATATTCTAAAAGAAGCTTTGTAAATGCGGTTAACCGTTTGATGCAAGATGTAACCGATCGGTTGGCATCTGCGAGAATCTTCTTGTTATAGAACACTTTAGTCCAAATTTAGCCCATTTCTCTTTATTTCTTCTTCCAAGTCCAGAATTTGCAAAACATGAAAAAGACATTAAAACTATCTTGATTTTGGTGACAAGATACCAGAATTAGGCATAAAAAGGACTGTAAAAGTTATTAAAACATGGTTTAACACATTCCCCTGATATATCATGGTTTTTACTTGTTTTTAGCCATGATATAGGTCTAGTTTTCAGAGTCCTTCTAGTGTTTTGTAGTCTTTTTGAGTCTTTTCAGGTTTTAGCCATCTGGAGCATTTTCGCGTCCGTTGAATAATTTCCCACCGTTGGATTGAGCTCAAATTTGGATATAAGACAGATCAATGGATTAACTTTCATTTGGAAGTGGTTTGACGCCATTCTAAGTAGGCGATCAAAGGTTATGCGAATTTTTGTGAAGACAGTCCAGTCTGGCGAGCATAGAGTTCTGGTATCGACCGACACCAACCCAGTATCGATCGATACCGACTGCATTATAAGAAAACACGCTATTTTACAAGTTTGAAGATTCCTTAACTTGGCCCAGAAGATCCTATTATTTACAATTAAGCCCAGAACGTGTTTTAGCATTATAATTAGGTTTTTCAGCCACTTTGAGAGAGAGTTTTGATCACTATTCTGAATACTTTGAGAGAGATTGGTTCCGGGTTTTTGTGGGAGACAATTCTGAACCCTTGTTTACTCTTGATTTGTTCTATGCAATTCTATTCAATTATGATTTCTTTTTCATTGATCATGTCTGAGTAGATCTTTCTTATGTTTAGGGTTTTCTCATATAGTATTTCATGGCTTGTTATATAAGTTGATCTATTAGGATTCATAATCTGAATTAGTTTTTCACCATAGGTTGTTCTCAAAGCTAGTTCTAGGTTGACGAATCTGGAATTTAGATCTTAGGTTGATCAATTAGACACGAGAGTGTGATTGGGAAAACGACAACCCTAGGGTGAGCAAAATAACTATCCGCAAAGAGATTTGGTTTAGTTGTGTTGTGAACATATCAAACCTGAACTTTAAAGTTGGTTTAGATCTTTAGAATTTGCAAAGAGATTTGGGATTCTAGGATTTAGATTTAGTAATTCTCGCAACGACAGTTGGTTAATTATAGCTTAGTGTTTTGAGTTCAAGAACCGTGCTAAATCTAAATCCTGATTGATTGATTTACCTGCATCCTTGATTTCCTGAGAAATACCCTGAGCCTATTTTCCTCCATTGAATTTCACAACTTTTAATATTCTGCCTGCTTATTTCCTGCATTACTTTCTTCGCTTAGCTTAATTCGAGTCTTAATATCTACTGGGTGAATTCTTGAGTCTTTGTGGTTCGACCCCTAACATACTACAATTACTGTTTTAGTACTTTAGGGTATTATATTTGAGCATATCAAATTTTGCGCCGTTGCCGGGACTCTAAATTCACCATTAGATTTTAGATTAGAGTTTTGACTAAGTTCGTCGGTATCATCGATACCCAGTTGGTATCGGTCGATACTCGTCATAATTTTTTTTTTTAATTTGTTACTTACGTGTTTTTGAATCTTGTGTTCAGGAAAGCAAAGGAGCCAGCAGAGATGAACACCGATTGGTTCTAGTTCGTGATGAGGCTGGTGCTTACAGAGACCTAGAGGGTCGTTTGTATACATGAAAGAGGGCAACGTCTTGAGAAGAAGGAAACGTCATTGTCCCTCAAGCTGTTGTTGACGCGCGGAGCTGCGCGCTGGGAACAAGGGGAACCCTGTGGTTAATCGTGCTAGGACGATTGGTGAGTACAACATGCCTGATCAGTTCTATGCCAATGAGCAGCGATTCGTGTTCTTGCGTTTCAGAGGAATGACTTTTGAGCTGAAACCTGCATACTTCACTCTTATGGGTGAGCATCTTTTTCATGGTCTTCCTCATGAACACCCTATGGATCACATTGAGAGGTTTGAGGACTTGGTCACTAGCATCAAGTACAATGGAGTGTCCTATGATTTCCTCTTTTTGTAGCTTTTCCCATACTCTCTTGCTGGGGATGCAGCTTACTGGCTGAAGCAGTTGCTCCGGGATCGCTGTGCACCTTGGAAGAGACGAAGAACGCATTTCTGAACAACTTTTACGATGATGCGAGATCCGAGGAGTTGAGGAACAAGATCTCCCTATTCTCTCAAGGTGCGACTAAGGCGTTTAAGGCTGCTAGGGTGAGATTCAGATCTTATCAGAGAGATTGTCCGCATCATGGATTCACACAGGTTCAGTTGCTGGGATTTCTTCCTCCGGGATCACTTGCACCTGGGAAGAGACAAAGAACGCATTTCTGAACAACTTCTACGATGATGCGAGATCCGAGGAGTTGAGGAACAAGATCTCCCTATTCTCTCAAGGTGCGACTAGGCGTTTAAGGCTGCTTGGGTGAGATTCAGATCTTATCAGAAGAGATTGTCCGCATCATGGATTCACACAGGTTCAGTTGCTGGGTATTTTCTTCCGAGGGATCGATTGGAGATATCAGATGGCTCTAGATGCTGCGAGTAATGGAATTTCATCACGAGATATCCCGAAGACGCTTATGTGCTGATTGAGAAACTTGGTATCTAGCAATAGCACCAAGAATGCAGATTACGAGCGGAAGAAGCAGAACGGGAACATTGATGGTTCGCAGAATGCTGAGGTGCATTCTGATATGCTCAATATAATACCCTAAAGTATCTAAGCAATAGATGTAGTATTCTAGGGTCGAACCACAAAGACTCGAGAATTCACTCAATAGATATTAAGACTCGAATTAAGCTAAGCGAACAAAGTAATGCAGGAAATAAGCAGCAGAATATAAAAGTTGTGTAATTCAATGGAGGAAAACGCTAAGCCAAGGGAAATTTCTCCGGTAAATTAGAATTGCAGGTCAAATAGAATTTCAGGAGGATATTAAGCACTGTTCTTGAACTTGAAATACAAATGTAAAATCCAACCACCGTCGCTGCGAAGATTATCTATGTCTAAACCTAGAATTCCAAATTTCTTGCAAATCCTATGAATTCAAACAAGCATTAATGATCAGGTTCAATTGTTCACAAAATCCTAAACCAAATTTCTTTGCGAATATGTCTTTTGCTTCATGTAACACTAGTTCAGGCAATCAATCACACTTTCGTGCCAATCAAACAACCTAAGATCAGATTCTACGTCATGAAGCTAGAATCAGCAGTAATTACAAGTCTAGATGAAGAAACTCTATTGAATCTCTCCTATCAATTCAGATCAACCTAACAATTCATCAAACACCTTTGAATAACCCTAAACCTAACAAGGAATCTACTCAGACATGATCAATGAAACATAAATCATAGTTGAATAGAATTGCATAAAATAAATCAAGAGTAAACAAGAGGTTCAGAATTGTCTCCCACAAAACCCGAACCAATCTCTCTTAAAGTATTCAGAATTATGATAAAAAGCTAGTCTACCCTCTAAAAGTGGCTGAAAACCCTAAAATAATCCTAAAACACGTTCCGGGCTTAATTGTAAATAATAGGATCCTTTGGCCAAGTTGCAGACTCTTCAGACTTGTAAAATCACGTGTTTTCCTTTTCATGTAGTCGGTATCGGTCGATACCAGGTGGGTGTCGGTCGATACCAGGACTCTGTGCTCGCCAGACTGGACTGTCTTCACAAAAACTTGGCATAACTTTTGATCGCACCGTTAGAATGGCCTTAAACCACTTCGAAATGAAAGCTAATCCATTGATCTATCTTGTATCCAAATTTGAGCTCAATCCAACGGTGGGAATTATTCAACGAATGCCAAAAACAAACTCCAGAATGCTCCAAGATCTCAATTATGCTCCAAACGTGCCAAAACCTGAAAAGACTCAAAAAGACATAGAAGGACTCTAAAAACAAGACCTATATCATGGCTAAAAACGGGTAAAACCATGATATATCAACTCCCCCAGACTTAGCCTTTGCTTGCCCTCAAGCAAACAGAAAACCAAACTAGAGAAAGAGGTTTGAAAACACGGAGACTCACCTGTTCTTGAAACATCGCAATGACCCTTTTCCCAAGCTTTCCAGATATCACCTAAATCAGTTTCAGATCTAACCACCATGTACTTCTCCGTAGACATTCGCAGCTTCCCAGACTACATACATTATCTCACAACATCATCCAACCAAACCTTCATCGCCAGTTTCATCGCTGTAATCAATGTTCAAGAACCTTCTAGATTCTTTCCCATACAATATCTTGACAAAAGAACCACCCAAATTACACACCTTTGGTATTGTTTTCCTCTCCCCCAGACTTATCTCTTTTTTTGTTCTCTTTATTTTTTTTATTTTCGTTTCGCATATACAAATCAAGGTTTGAGACGCGAGTATTGATGGTGTTTGCCACCGAATCCCCGGTTCTCCCCTTTCAATGTATCAAAGGTTTTAGATGAATAATGGGGTCCCGGGAAATGTTCCTACCCCTCGCTTCCAACCTTTGTGTGATCATTCCTTATCCAAGTAGAAAAGTGGGATCAATGGAAATGTTCCTAGCCCTCTACTCGGCGGAAATCATCTCATCTTTCATGCATCTTCTGTATCAACGTGTGTCAAGGGAGAGGTATACCATAATTTTCAAACACATGGGTTCCTTTGTCAGATATGAATGATAAATCAAGTTCAGTGAACACCAACCTTAGAAATGAAGTGCAAAATTTGGCTCCGGAACACCAACGCCACCTAGTTTGCTTACAAACGATCAAGTGGGATGAAAAACCTCAAAAATGGCATCATCAAACTGGTATATTATCTAAACTCTAATATGTTTTGTCATCAGAGACTTCTTCCTCAAAATCTTATCTGAGACTTCACACATGAAGTCTGTTATGATATTATCTGATCTACCACCATTCATTTTTATGTTTGTAGACCACATCTGCAGCTTTGTCCACAAAGATCTCGAGGAGATGTTCCCACGGTGGGATGATGATGGGGAGGATGAGAGAATTATAAACATTGTGAAAGCAATGTTTGGACGATTTTCAAGGAATTCTTGGATGTGGCAAAAAGAACATTTGTCATATTTAAGTGTGTTGCCCTCAAACAACAAGGAAAACAAGGTGAAGAAAAGGGACCCCAAGAAAGACTCAAGCACATTATGGTACCGCACGCTACTAACATTATTAAATTAATTTGTGATATCTATTTTTTATGTTTGGATCCTTGATATTGTGAAATGCAAAGTCGGAACAATTACTTAGGCAGATTGAGACTTAATGCAAAATTAAATCGGGAAGACTTCAAGTACAAACTTCATAAGGAGATTTCATTCGCAGACTTATGACGTAGACTTCAAATAAAGACTTCATATGGAGACTTCATTCGCAGACTTCAGACACACACTAACAGAAGACTTCATCTTGAGACTTTGAACGACATTTTTCAATAACGTAAGACTTCACCTACAAACTTCAAGAGCATACGTTACCTAGAGTCTTCATTTGGAGACTAAACACCTAGTTTGAGATTTCTACAGAGAGACTTCTAGAGCAGACTTCACCTGAAGACTCAATTTGGGGACTAAACACCTAGTTTAAGACTCTTCCGTAAGATTTCAAGAGCAGACTTCTACTGTGGCTCGCAAGAAATAAAGCGAATATTACTGATAAGAAGCACAAAAACCAAAGCGGTCCTTCGTGAAACGTCACTTCTTATAATTATTACTCCCTAAATAAATAATAGTTACTCAAGACATGTGATATATAATGATTTTTACCCGTTTTTAGCCATAATATAGGTCTTGTTTTTAGAGTCCTTCTAGTTTTTTTGTAGTCTTTTCGGGTTTTAGCACGTTTGGAGCTTAATTGGAGCTTTTGGAGTATTCTGGAGCTTTTTGGCATCCGTTAAATAATTTCCCACCGTTGGATTGAGCTCAAATTTGGATACAAGACAGATCAATGGATTAGCTTTTATTTGGAAGTGGTTTGAGGCCATTCTAACGGTGCGATCAAAAGTTATGCCAGTTTTCGTGAAGACAGGTTCAGTTGCTGCGTATCTTCTTCAGAGGGATTGACTGGAGGTATCAGATGGCCTTAGATGCCACGAGTAGTGGGAATTTCAACACCAGGTATCCTGATGATGCTTATGTGCTTATTGAGAACTTGGCGACTAGCAATAGCACCAAGAATGCAGACTTTGAGCGGAAGAAGAAGGCTGAGAATTTGGATGGATCGCAGATTGATGAGGTTCAAGCAAAGCTGGATTCAGTGCACAATCTCTTGATGGGTAAGACGAAGAAGGCTATACACTTTGCTGATGAGGTCAAGAATTTCGAAATGATGAAGTGGAAGACGTTAACTACATTGGTGGTGCTGGTTTTCAAGGTCAGAGATTTCAATACTAGTATAACAACAAACCATCTTGTTTTGTAACAAATTATTATCTATAGAAACTGATGCAGAGTAGCGATTACACTCGCACCTACGGGAGTTCATCTTACCAGACTCCGCCTCCTAAGACTCAGGAAAGCAAGGTTGAATCCATGTTTGAACAGATTCTTGAGGGACAACAGAAGATGACAGTGGATTTTAATGGGAAGATGGATGCCATGTACACATATCTGAATGGGAAAATCGAAGCTCTCAACATTCATCAGAAGATGCTGGAAACTCAAATAACTCAGACTTCAGCAGCTGTCAAGGGAAAGATGGTTCATGCACACAATGAACACGTCAATGCAATCACCATAAGAGGTGGTTTTGAACCTGATACGTCAGTGTCGACCGACACTACCCAGTGTCGATCGACACCAGTGCAGATACTTTCACGGGACATCTCAAAACCAGCAGTATCGATCGACACCACTACCAGTGTCGATCGACACCAACCAGCAGAAACGACATAGATGAACAGAGAGATTGGAAGCTGATATTCGATCTCCTAAGATGCCTCTTACATTCGCGAACTCTTCCACCTCGCTCCCATACGGTACAATCCCTAGTTTGCTCGTTAAAGTAGGAGATTGTCTGATTCCTACTGATTTTCAGGTTGTGGAAATGAGTGCAAGATCTAGTACACCTTTGATTCTTGGAAGACCATTTATGGCTACAGCTGGTGCGATTATGGACACACCCAATAGGCGAATCTTGTTCTCCTACATTGACAAAGAGGTCTACTACAAAATGAACAGAGAGATTGGAAGCTGATNTTTTGTGAACAATTGAACCTGATCATTAATGCTTGTTTGAATTCATAGGATTTGCAAAGAAATTTAGAATTCTAGGTTTAGACATAGATAATCTTCGTAGCGACGGTTGGTTGATTTTATATTTGTGTTTCAAGTTCAAGAACAGTGCTTAATATCCTCCTGACATTCTATTTGATCTGCAATTCTTATTTACCGGAGAATTTCCCTAGGCTTAGCGCTTTTCCTCCATTGATTTTACAACTACTTTTAATCGTTTGCTGTTTTCAATTACATTGATTTTGCTTAGCTTAATTCATATTCTATAATCTATTGAGTGATTTATTGAGTCTTTGTGGCCCCTACTATACTGCAGCTATTGCTTTAGTACTCTTAGGGTATTAAATTGAGCATATCAACACGCAACCTACTCTTTTTTCATTCTACTGAGTTGCAAAAAATTTCAATTTCATCTAAAGAAACTCTCTCCAGCTTTTCTAAATGTCGTTCACTTCAACCATCATCAAGAGAGGTTTGAAGAACCTCTAGAAGAATACGCAGACTCACTACAGGGCAGGTAAACTCTCTCTAGCTTCTCCAAAAATGTTTTTTTAGAGATTGCATTACATGCCAGATACTAATTTTGTACAAAATTCTTTTAAGACATGTGGTCGATGATATCTTCCATTGGGAGGGTGTTATCTTTGGCCCTCTTGGCACCCTTATTAGGAAGGGGTTTTCAAATTGAATATTTATTATCCGCAAGATTACCCACTGAAACCCCCACACATATAAGTTTTGATCCTATCTCTGCCATTTAAATATCATATAAGATATTGAGTTCTCTTACTTCCATGATGGTTCATTTAGTTAACATATGTTGCTTTCACACGGCGATCTACCACCCTAATGTCTTGGGTCACAAAAATATCTTCCTGAAGATGCTCTTGTGAAGATGTTGATCAAGCCAGAGTTGGGTGAAGGAGATCAGTTCGTGGCAGCTATTGCTCAAGTCTACAACGCCGATACACACCGTTTCAATGAGAAGGCACAAGATATGACTATCTCTTTTGCCAGAGGATCAGACAGCACCTGATCTTTTTAATTTCTGTGAAACGTTTGTTTTTGGTTTTTTTATAATTATGATTTGGACATTATTCTTTATCAATCATAATTATCGTATGCCCCGGATTTTTAATATTTTTATATTTTAAGGTATTGTTATGTTTTTAAATTTTTAATCCTAAACTCTAAACCCCAAACCCTAAACCCTAAACTATTATCTATGATTAGAACTTTGATTTTGTTAAATGAAATGCAAAAGTTAGAAAACCACAAAAATACAAAAAAAAACAATTCATAATTATAGGGCCCATAATTATATAAGTTGTAAATAGCAAAGTTGACACAACTACCAAAAAAAAAAAAAATTGATGCAGACTTCAACAGCAGACTTCATCTTCGAACTCCGGTTTTTAAAATTTTTGTGACTTCACCCGGAGACTTCAAGAGTAGACTTCACGTGGAGACTTTATCTGGAGACCAAACACCTAGATAGAGACTTCTCAGAGATGCTTTTGTTAACTTATATTTTACTGATTTATTTAGGTCCTTTTGTGACTATTCTTGCGTCTTTTAACCGAGAACAAGATAGATTTGAGTCTTTTTATATTTTATTGGGAAATGGGCTAGAATACTAAAGAGAAGGGATTTGGAGCTCAATACAATAATCACAACCAAGGAGTTTAACTTACACATTTATCTCGAGTATGTCCAGGTTGCCTGCATTTTGAACAACTATATTGCTTGTAAGCCTTCCGCAGGTTTGGCATAGTCTTTTTTGCAATTTCAAGCCACGTTTGCCACCTTGACTTCTTCTTCCTTCCAAGAGGACACCATACTAGTGGAGGAAGAACCTTGACAAACTCTGGCTCTTTGATATCACTACAAAAAAACACGCCGGAACCGACGAGCAAAACCGTCGGTATGCCGTCGGTTTCGGGCGAAACCGATGGTTTATCGACCACACGAATCCGTTGGTTCTATATTGTCGGTTTTCAAAATCCGTCGGTTTTTAATCGGTAATAACCAACGGCTTACCGACGACTTTTAAACCGACGAGTAACCGATGGCCGAAACCGTCGGTAATTACCGACGGGTAAACCGATGAAAACCCGATGACAAAAACCGACGGCAAACCGAAAGAGGTTTACTGACGGTTACCTTGTCAGTAAAAACCGACCGTCCAATCCGTCGGTTAGAAACCGACGAAATAACCGACGGTCTGGCGATTGTAGAACAGACAGATATTTAAATTTTTTGAATAAAAGTTTTTTTTTTGTTTTAAATTATATTAATTTTAATTATAAAATTAATTATAATATAAATGAATTTAAAAACTCAATATAAATAATTAAATATAATAAATTCGAATTTGTAAATAAAATAAAAAAATTTCAAACTAAATACTTATATTAAAATAAAAATAAAAAACTGAAAACAAAATTAAAAACAAAACAATAATCAAGGGGTCGGGTTCGTCGGATCTCTCGGGAAGGCTCGTCGCATCTCCGCCATGAAGCTATCCATCTCGAGTAACTTCCTCTTTGTCTCTCTTAGATCCTCCATCTCTGCGGCTCTCCTGCGTTTTTCGGTCCTCTCCTCTTCCATTTGCTTCTCTAAAACCTTTATCTGAGCCTCCTTCTCCTGGAGCGACTCCACGACCGTGGGATCAACGTACGACTGAGAAGAGGACGACGACGAAGACGAATAACGACCAAGGGCTTTAAACTCTTTGGGTTAGATTTCTTAATCCAAAGACCTAACCCTTGGTCTTTGGAGTTTCCTACAAAATTAAAATAAAATTAGAAAATTAAAACAAATAATGTAAAATTATATAAATTAATTATAGTGAAACGATCTACCTCGTAAAAAATTTGGTTGATCAGTTCGGCAGGGAGCTCTTGAGTAGTTGATCCTTGAGACAATGCGGTGTCTTCCAACCTCTTCGTAGATTTCTCGAGCACTTCTTTCGCGAGACCATCCTGAATTTCATTAGTTTGCGTGTTGGTGTGCGTATACTCCATAAATTTTAAAGAGTGAGGAAGCACACCATCCCGAGCAAGCTAATAATTACAAGAAACATTAGTTTTTAAAGTAATATAGGTAAAAGAAATTTTGAAAACTATTTAAAAAACTTACAAGTTCTGCCTCGCGGGACTTGTAACTCTTGGCTCTGGAGTTGTGAGTGGCAATTCCTTTTCCGCCTCTCGTGCTCAAACGGTTCTCGGAGTTTTTCTTGGACAATGCTTTTGTCTCCGCCTGCTCCCACTAAACAGAAAGTCCGGCAAAGACATTGTCGTTCACGTTCTTGGGCTCCCGGCTACCCATCGCTGCTTTTACTCGTAGATTGTCTTCTTATATTGCTCTTTCGCGAGAGCATCGAACTCCTTACGAACCTCGTAAGTATGCTCAGGAGCCTATGTAAAATCTTGCTAAAAATGAAAAAAAACCGTTTGTTAATATACATTTTAGTTAACTATAACAAGTTACAAAACACTCTACAAGATTCAAAATACTTACAGCAAACTGTCTGAACCACATGTCTTTGTCAAAATCAGGCATGGCCGAGTATTTTGGATATGGTTGCTTCAAAAGGCCTTGCATCATGCGCAATAACGACTTGGTGATGCCATTAGCCGTATATCCAAACCTACCAACAAAAAGTAAACTGTAAGTTATGATTTTTACTTTTTATAAAAAATATATGTATTTGTAAAATACTTACCATGTCTCATTCCCGTCTTGGTTGGGATGGAGACGGGGTATATGGGTTCGACCCGGCTGCGATACGAGCTCCTCGATAGTCATGTCCATTGGTCCCACAGAAGTCGGGGACTCTGGGACATGAGAATCGGAATGAGTCGCCGAGGGAGAATCACGTGGTCGGGGTTGGGTCGAGCGGTCCGACTGAGACTGACTTCGAAGAAAAGAAAAGTTATAAAACAAACAAAAGTTACAAAATGTACACATCAAAAGTTTTATAAATCCTAAAAGTTTTATAAAATTTTCATAAAAGTCTTATAAAAGTTTCATAAATTCTTAATAAATCCTAAAAGTTTTATAAAATTTTCATAAAGGTCTTATAAAAGTTTCATAAATTCTTAATAAAATCTTAAAAGTTTTATAAAAGTTTCATAAACTCTTAATAAATCCTAAAAGTTTTATAAAATTTTCATAAAAGTCTTATAAAAGTTTCATAAATTCTTAATAAAATCCTAAAAGTTATAAAATTTTCATAAAAGTCTTATAAAAGTTTCATAAACTCTTAATAAATCCTAAAAGATTTATAAAATTTTCATAAAAGTCTTATAAAAGTTTCATAAACTCTTAATAAATCCTAAAAGTTTTATAATATTTTCATAAAAGTCTTATAAAAGTTTCATAAATTCTTAATAAAATCCTAAAA
>SMJT01000019.1:1271065-1408342 GCA_004349715.1 Crucihimalaya himalaica
ATCCTAAAATTTTATTAAATTTTCATAAAAAGTATTATAAAAGTTTCATAAACTCTTAATTAAAATCCATAAAAGTTTATAAAATTTCATAAAGTCTTATTAAAAGTTTCATAAACTCTTAATAAATCCTAAAAGGTTATAAAATTTTCATAAAAGCCTTATAAAAGTTTCATAAACTCTTAATTTCATAAACTCTTATAAATCCTAAATCAAAGTACATTTTATTTATTCACAAAAAAATTTTGAATCCTAAAAGTTTTTTTAAAATTTTCATAAAATGTTTTAAAAATATTCATTAAAATGCAATCAATTGGGAATTTCAATTTCTTTATTTCTAAAATTTAATAATCCTATAATTCTAATAATCCCTAACAATTCTTAAGATTTTTTTTTTGTTTCAACAATTCTAATAATCCTAAAAATTCTAAACAATTTATAATTAAATATATACATATATTTTATAATTACTAAATTCTAGATTTAGGTTTTCTAACAAGTTTACAATCACAAAAAGATCCAACTTTCTATATCAAACTTTCTATATCACATTCTAAAATCCTAGATCCAACTTTCTAAATCCAACTTTCTATATCAAATCCTAAAAATCTATATTTGTAAGGGAGAATTGCTAAAACTAGACCCAAAATTGAGTTTGAATGCAAAACTAGACCCCAAATTGAAACAAATGCAAACTAGACATTTTGGGTATGGAAATTACATTAACCCGCTTATTTGCAAAAAAAAAAAAAAATAGAAACCGCAATTTACAGTTATAACCTCCGCTCGGCGTAGATTTCTTGAACGAAGTCTCACAGTAGACTTCGTTCATGACATCGATGAAGTCTGAACTGTAATTAAACCTTAGATTTAAATTAGGAAAATAATAAAAAATATTTTCAATGCAATTTCTTCGAAAGAAAATAGATTATCTAAAATATAACTTTATAAATTAAAATTCCAAATTTTCATAAATTTTAAGCATGTAAGGTTGATTATGTTCTAAAATACCATAAACAGTCGCAAACTTCGACCATGAAGCGTCAGAACCGTAATTAAATGTGAAATTTTAATTAAAAATGATAAAAAAAATATTTCGATCAAAATTTTTGAAAGATAAATTATTTTTAAATCAAATCGAATAGATTTAAAATAAATTTCAATAAAACTAAGCAATTTGATGTAACCATGTGAGGTATATAGGTTAAAAGTTGCCAATGGGTAAGAATCCATGCATATATCTTTAGGGTTAGACTTAGTTTGATATGTTTTTGATATAAAATAGCGATCTTTCGTATAGTTGTTAGATTTTAAATATTATTATACTATTTTGATGTCAAATGTTAGTATTTGTTAACAAAAAGTGAAAAAAAACATTCGAAGTTAAGATTTAGGGCTTACAGACTTTCTCGAGTCTTGGGTGAAATCTATAAGATTTTGTTATCTGAGACTTCTTTGTAGAAGTCTGAATTCAAATAAATCCAAAATTTTGACCGAAATTTTTCGGAAAAAATTTCGGAAACTGAAAAGACTTTTAGGTTAAAAATACATTTACTAAACAAGATTAAGTTACATTTACTAAACAGTTATCTCCATCACTCTCTTTCTCCTCCGTAATCACCAAACCTCGCCGGAAATCTCTAAACGCCACACTCTTTCTCTCTTACGCTGGGGATTCGCCCCGTCTATTCACATCTTTCTCACATTTTATTCATCTACAAATTGTATTTTATTTAGTTTCTTTCGTCTGTCTATCGCACTTTTTCTGATCTCGGACATTTAATAGTTACTAGAGTGTTGGAGACTTCATAAGGGAAGTTCCTTAAATATCGGTGAAGAGAGCATTGATTCTAGATGACGATGAAGATGAAGATGAAGATGAAGTGGAAATGAAGATGAGATGAAGATGAGAGAATGAAAGAAGATGAAGATGAGATGAGATGAAAGATGAAGATGAAGATGAAGATGAAGATGAAGATGAAGATGAGATGAAGATGAAGATGAAGATGAAGATGAAGATGAAGATGAAAGATGAAAGATGAGATGAAGATGAAGACATGAGATGAAGATGAAGATGAAGATGAAGATAAGCCAATGAAGATGAAAGAGAAGATTGAAGATGAGATGAAATGAAGATGAAAAATGAAAACTCACACTTTACTAACCCAGACCCTGAGATGTCAATGCAAAATTTTGTCAACTTGGTGAAGAAGGAGTACAATAATACACTTACTAATCATCTTCGGCTTTACTCCATCGAATGTTCCCCATTTGGTAGACTTCATGTGTAAAGTTTTGTAAGATTTTGTTATCGTTAGACTTCTTTGTAGAAGTCTGGAAATTCAATAAATCCAAAATTTTGAAACTTTTCGCGAAAAATTTGGAAAAATAAAATTGGAAAAATGAAAAAAATAATAGACTTCGCTAGGGAAGTCTGCGACTGTTAATGGTTTTCTAGAACATAATCAACCTTACATTCTTTATATTTTATGAAAGTTTCTGAAATTTTAATTTTATAAAGTTCATATTTGCTATAATCTTATTTTCTTTAGAAGAAATTGCATTGAAATTATTTTTTATTTTTTTCTAATTTAAATAAAAGGTTTAATTACGTTCAGACTTCATGGTTGAAGTCTGGAACCATAATTAAATGTGAAATTTTAATTAAAAATGATAAAAAAAAATATTTCGCTCAAAAATTTTGAAAAAATATATATTTAATATCAATTGATAAGTCAGTTCATAAATAATAAATATTCATAAAACTAAGTCATCTTGATGTAAACCATGTGAGGCATATAGGTTAGAGGTTGCCAGTGGGTAAGAATCCATGCATATATCATTAGCGTTAGACTTAGTTTGATATATTTTTTGATATAAAATGGGGATCTTTCGGATAGTTGTTTAGATTTTGAATATATCTATACTTTATTTATGTGCTTAAATGTAGTATTTGTTAACAAAAAGTGAAAAAAACATTCGAATTTTCTGAGTTTAGGGCTTAAGACTTCTCGAGTCTTATGAGTGGAAGTTCCTCACGTGCATCGTAGTAGCTACTCATCGCTAGGTGTGAAGTCTGTGAAGATTTTGTTATCGGTAGGACTTCTTTGTTGAAGTCTGATGAATATTCAAATACATCCAAAACAAACAGTTTTAATAATAATGAAACTCATATGTTATTCAAAACAAAGATTTAGATATATAAATTCTCTTATCTAGAGACAATTGCCCTGATATCTTGTTATCATATCAAACATCAAGAAGTCATCTCTCCAAATCTTCAACCCTCTCTTCATCGCTGTGGGTTAAACAAAATGTCTGATATAGCCTTCTCAGTTTCTAGCCAAGTGTCATCATCACCACCTCTGGGTAATTAATATACTGTCGAGATCAATTCCGATAGTGTTAAACTGTTAGATGCAATAACACACATACGCTGCGCGAAGGGATTGATCGCTCTCAACATCAATTAAGCACCACGATCACCGCTCCACCTCTCCTGGTCCTAAAGCCATTCCAGAAGTTATAAGCGTGTTCCACCGGTTGACACACACACTAGTCTCAACATTATGATTACTGAATCCCTATTAGGATTGGAAATAAATAGGTGGTTGTAAATTACAATAATGTGAGTTTCGTCATGGTGATTATTAATTGTCTGTGTTTCAAACTTACATGGCATCTTTATATGTATCTTGTAATCTGTCAGAAAAAGCATTCACCAAAGTGAATATCTCCTTATCGCTTCATCTACAAATACGTGAGGACCAGTTGAGAGAACCTCATCTTTGAGAACGAAGTAAGAGTAGGCGCGAGTATGTCCAGATTGCCTTGCATTTTGAATAACTCTATATTGCTTGTGACGCCTTCCACGATTTCGCTGTAGTCGTTTTTCTGATTTGCTAAGCCACTCTTCTGCTTCCGCCCCTTGAATCTTTAACTCACGTTGCCTTCCAGGACTATCCCAGCACGGCGAGGACGACTCGATGAGTGGAGGGAAAACGCTTGGCAAACTCGCGCGGTGCTTCTGATACTCGACGGTTTTGGGGAAAATGTTTGCCTGCATACGTCGAATACAAAATATTCCTTAGTGTATGACGGGCATACAGGGCGGCAACATCCATTTTAAGCTCAGGAGCAGCAGCAATAGCATGGCGAGCAAGGTATTTTTCTCAACATCATACACTCCACATCCACATGTTCGATGTTGGAAATCAACGATACAATCTTTATGTCCTCCCTTCACGTGAATATAGTTAGCAAATATTCAACTTCCTTGCTATGTTTTGTTGTGAGACTCATAGCGTCTTCTCGCCTTATAAAAAACCATCTTCCTAGCTTCTCTCGTATGAATTCCAAAAGAAAAGGTATCAGAAATCCTCGAGCTGGCTTAAGTGCGAAGTTTATCGATTCAACAATGTTGCTCGTTTGTATGTTGTATTGTTCTCCTAGAAAGTGAACACGGGCCCATAGTTTCACATCTGCATTCTCCAAGTAAGCTGCAAGCACGGCTTCGTCTCACGTAAGGCGTCCATGTATCTGTTAAAATAATAATGCGTATATGCATACGCGCCCTCTCACCAAGTACATAAGATGATTTCCCTTGTACTTCGTGATTATGTTATTATGTAGGTGATAATAACATATCCCTCTTGTTGCCCATGGCATAACAGTTTCAATGACATTCTTAATTGAGGCGTGCCTGTCGGACACTATGACCAAAGGAAATTGATCGGAGACTTATCCACTCAACTTGGTGAAAAACCATTGCCATGATTCATCATTTTCAGAGTCTACAATAGCAAAAGCTAACGAGAAATATTTGGAATTCCCTCGTCTGGCCGCAAGCCACTAGCATAAACTCCGCCATACTTCCCCAGTAGATGACACCCATCCACCACCATAACTCTTCTCAGAAACTGAAAACCGGTAATAGAGGCTCCAAGAGCCATAAACATATATTTGAATATTTGAATATGTTTTGATCATCTAGGATTAGCTAGCCCGATGCGATAGAGATAAGATGGCAGCTCCTCATATCCATCTTCCGCTGTTCCCCTCACCAATTGTTGTGCAAATATTAAAGCTCTTATAGGAAGTGGTATTAATTCATCTACATACCAATTTTATTCTTCATTGCAGATCTAATCATCTTCGACGTTACTCCATCGATTGTTCCCCATTCATCATAAACAGTTTAACAATATATCTCGAGCATGACGTTTGCGCAGAGAAATTCGGTCCGCCACATTGCAAGTATGATCTTTTTTGTTCAAGGTAACCCAAAAACCTTTTTTGGTTCGTTTTCACAACCTTCTCAGAGTTTGACTTTTACATGAGACTTCGTATGAGAAGTCTATGTAGAAAAAGGATTACTTTTGCAATTGACCAAAAAATTTTATATTTTAAATTCCAGAGTTACCGATGGTTGTAGACTTCATACGAGAAGTCTACCAATAGTCAATGTTTTGGAATTTCGGTCAAATGCAAAACTAACCCCTTTTCACGCAGACTTCTCAGATGAAGTCTCGGTAAAAAGTCTTCGTTCTGATCAATAGCAAAACTATACGCCTTTTTCGCATACTTCACAGTAGAAGTCTTTGTACAAAGTCAGACTTAACGGTCAATTGCAAAACTAGACCTCTTGGAAGCATATTTCAACGGCGAAGTCTAAACACCGTTTTTGTTTTCAAAGGAGAAATTCAGACTTCATCGTGGTTCAATCGTGAAGTCTGAGACCCAAAAAGTCAATTGCAAAATTAACCCCCAGTTGACTATTGAGACTTCATCCATGAAGTCTGCCTTCTGGAAAATCGGAGAAAATGAAGCAAAAATTACCAAGATTCGGTTTGAGCTTGTTTTTAGCTTCTTAAACAGCCAAGAACTGATCATGCCACCAATACCCAAGCAACCCAAGCGTTATTATGCTCGAATCTTAGTAAATCGCAAGATATATGGATGGCAAATATTGAAAACGATATTATAGAGTTAAATGGTTGAAATGAGAGAGGAGATCGACAAAAATGGAGCTTTCAACTTAGTTTTAGAGCATTAACATCACTTAATTCGGTTGTTTAAAGCATTGAAAGCTCAATTTTGTTTGGTAATGGTGGTTGGGAACTATTGAAGAAGATGGCATTTTCGTTTTTACGTGAGAATATTTAGGTTATTGTTTTTCAAACCCAGCTACCAGACTTCACAGGAGACGTCTGCGCTAGGTATTTTTGTGAAAAAAGAAGCTAGGGAGGGTATTTTAAGGCATTTTGAAAAAAAAAGGAAAAGGGGTCTAGTTTTGGAATTGACTTCAAATAAATGTCTAGTTTAGCAAGAAACCCTATTTGTGAAGGAAAAATAAAAAAACATGAAAAAGATATAGAAGAACTTACATAATTGTTGGATAGGAGAGGAGAATCGGTGGAGAGGAGAAGAGGAAGGATTCGGTGGAGAGGAGGACAAAATCGGTGGAGAGGATTCAAGAGAGATTTAGATGATTTGTGTTTCGTCGAAATGAGGAAGAAGAAGAGTTTCAGGTTTTTAATTTCGTGAAAACCAACGGAAAAACCGATGGGAATCCCGTCGGTTTCAGTAAAAATAAAAAAAACTGCGTAATCCAAAAATTTGGTGAAAGGTTTGGCGGTGAAAACTAAAAATCCGTCGGTTTTTCCGTCAGTTTTTTGAAAATTATGCATGCATTTTTATTGGTCGGTCAACTTTTGGGTTTTCAAGACAAAACCAACGGAAAACCGACGGGGTCATAATAACCGACGGCCAAACCGACGGGGTCATCATAACGCGTCAGTTAACCCGTCGGTTTATCGTAAAAAAACCGACGGGTAACCGACGGATTTTTGAATTTGGGGTTTGTTTAGGGTATGGTTAAGGTATTGAGTTAAATATTATGAATATTAACAGTTACACACACTTAAAAAGGGTTTTAATAGATTCTGATCACTATTAATAACAATGTATAACAATTTAAAAAATCAAAACATTATATCACAAACTAATCTATAACTTACATATACAATCATAACTTAACTTACTCATTTCACTACAAGTTTTCTAAAACTTCTAATTTTGACCAATTTGTTTATTTTTAGGCATTACTTATGTTCAAAATGCAGACTAGAAGAGATATAACCTATAACTTAGTAGTCGCATGTCGATAAAAAAAAAATAATAATATTCCATCGGTTTTTTGTCGGTTTCCCGTCGGTTTAAATGAAAAAACCGACGGAATAACCGACGGGTTACAAAAATTATTCATTTTCAATGTTCAAATTTGGTTATTTATGGAAAAAGGGAATAAATTGTCGGTTAACACGTCGGTTTTGTTGTTATCCGTCGGTTTTCGACGATTTTATTATTTTTGAAAACATTTTGAAATTTTACAAAACCAACATAAAATCACAAACTATTAAATTATGTTTTTTCTCAATAAGTAAATTTTGAAAAATCAAGTATTCAAAATAAATTATTATTAGAATATATATATATATATATATATATATATACAAAATTAACAGAAATTTATTTTTTTCAAATTATAAAATGTACCTACAATAGCTTCGTGAACATTTTCTGGAAGAGGATGTGTAAACGCAAATGGAAGGAGGCGTTGCATCACAACGTGGCAATCATGACTCTTCATTCCAATAAACTTCTCTTCTCCAACGTCTACGCAATTACGCAAATTTGATGCATAAGCAACCGGGAACTTCACGCTTTGGATAATCCAGTCAAAGAACTCTTCTTTAGATGGCGCATTTAGGCGATACACAGGAATCAGACATCTCCCATTACGCATTACTTCAAGCTCAGGGCGAAAGCAAATATCCGCCAAGTCTAGTCTAGACTTTAAATTGTCCTTTGTCTTCCCTTGGTCGTTTAGGATTGTGTTCATAATGTTATCAAATAAATTCTTCTCAATGTGCATGACATCAAGATTGTGCCGCAACAAATGGTCTTTCCAATATGGCAAATCCCAAAAAATGCTCTTCTAATGCCAATTGTGATATGTTCTAGCACAGTCAACAGAATAATGCCCATTAACACCCACGTCAGGAGTCCTTGGTGCTCCAAAATCTCGCAACTGCATCAAAATATCTGAACCATCTACCTCGGGAGGTGGAGCATCAAAACCTTTCATATTCTTTTTAAACAAATTCTTCGTACGACGATACGATTGGTTTGGAGGTAGAAATCTTCTGTGAAAATCAAACCAACATGTCTTTTGCCCGTTTCTCAATTGGAATGCATCCGTGTTATCTTGACAATATGGACATGATAAACATCCATGAGTTGTCCACCCTGATAACATACCAAGTGCAGGAAAATCTCTTATAGTCCACATAAGTACCGCACACATCTGAAAATTTTGATGGGTTGATACATCATATGCTTGAACACCATGTTCCCATATTATTTGGAGCTCATAAATCAAAGGCTGGAGAAACACGTCAAGGGATCTCTTTGGATGTTTTTTACCATGAACTAGAATTGTGAGAAATAGAAACTCCCTTCGCATACACAACGATGGCGGCAAGTTGTAAGGTGTTACTATTACTGGCCACAATGAATATTGTCTTCCATGCTTCCCAAACAGATTGAATCCATCAGTAGATAATCCAAGATATACATTCCTTTGCTTCTATGCAAAATCAGGATACACTCTCTGAAAATGCTTCCATGCTTCTGCATCCGAAAGATGTGTAATCTCTTCTTTTGTTCTGTGCTCTGCATGCCATCTCATTGCCTTGCTGTCCGCTCAGATTGATATAACCTCTTCAACCTGTCTGTTAACGGTAAATACCACATCCTCTTATATGGTACCCGATCTCGCCCACTAGTTTCTTGTAATCGTGGTTTTCTACACCATTTACACCTTTTGCGGTTTTCATCCTCTCTCTAATATATCATACAATTGTCGATTCATACATCAATCATCTGATATGGTAGCCCAAGACCAGCAACTAATTTTTGAATCTCATAGTATGATGCTGGAAACAAATTATCCTCAGGCAAAAGATCTTTAACAAAATCTGCTATCGCATCCACACAATCTTTTGCCAAATTAAAATCCATCTTTATGGTCATCAATCTACTGTATAGAGGTTGTTTTGCTGCATCTAACATATCAAAAAACTGTCGAGCTTCTAAATTAAGTTCTTCTGCCCTTTCTAAAGACGGTTCGCTTGCTTCCGCTATATTTTCTCTATACACATCATTAACCATCTGAAGAGTACCTCCACCAAAATCTACTTCCGTTATATGTTCCTCTACCCTATTGATATATCATGGTTTTTACCCGTTTTTAGCCATGATATAAGTCCTTTTTGTTGAGTCTTTTCTTTAGTATTAGAGTCTTTCAGGTTCTTTTCGAGTTATAGGCGCATATGGAGCTAATTGGAGGATTTGAAAGCTTTTGAAGCAATCTGGAGTTGAAGCCGTTCGGGAACACGCTCAGCATTGATCGACACTGAGGAGCATCGATCGACACCATTCGTTTGGGAGAACCACGACCAAAGAACCTGGCATCGATCGATACCACTTACAGGATCGGTCGATGCCAGTGACCAGAACGCCAACAAACCCAAGATTATCCAGAAGTTTTCCTTATTTTTCGATAGAACTCCAAAACGTTTTGTTAAGCTATTTAATTAGGTTTTGTAGCCTCCAGAAAGATACCTTGTGATTTCTGGAGATAGAGTTTTCTGAAATTGAGTCTTTGGAGAAGAAATTCTTGAACCTCTTTGTATTCTTACTCTATTTCATTAATTTATATGATATTTATTCTATTCATGATGTTTATTGCATTCACCATGTCTGAGTAGATTTCCTGTTAGGATTAGGGTTGCTTAAAGGTATTTGATGAATTATTAGATCTGAATTGATTGTTAGGGAATAATCTATAAAGCTTTTCACCTAGACTTGAGATTAATGCTCATTTTAGCCTCGCGAACTAGAATCTGATTTTAGGTTGTTTGATTGGCACGAAAGTGTGATTGATTGCCTGATCTAGTGTTTGGTGAGCAAAAGCCCTGTTCGCAAAGAAATTTGGTTTAGGGATTTTGTGAACAATTGAACTTGAACTTTAATGCTTGTTTAAATTCATAGAATTTGCAAAGAAATTTGGAATTCTAGGTTTAGGCATAAATACTTTTCGCAACAAAAGTTGGTTTACTTTACATATGTGTTTCAAGTTTAAAAGTGGAGCTTAATATATTCCTGACAATTGATTTGATTTGATAATTCTGATTTGCCTGCAAGTTTCTCTAAGCCTAGCGTTTTCTTCCACTGAATTACTACATGTTTTAATTGTTTTGCTGTTTTTAATTTCGTCTATTCTGCTTAGCTTAATTCATATTCCTGAATCTATTCAGTGTCATCTTGAGTCCTTGTGGATTGACCCCTAGAATACTATAGCGACTGCTTAGATACTTTAGGGTATTAGATTTGAGCACATCAAATTTTGGCGCCTTTGCCGGGGACTCTAATTTCACCATTAGATTATGGTTTAGAATTTCGACTAAGTGTTGAGCATCGATCGATACCCCTTAGTATCGATCGATACTCGTTGTCACTTTCGTTACTTACGCGTTTTGCCTTTGTGTTTCAGGTGTATGCAGCATCGAGAGACCAGAGGAAGCAAGAACAAGCAGTTGATCAACCTATCTAACAAAGAACTAGCTGAACTAGAGCGTACAATCAGAAAGCAAAAGAAACAAGCAGAGATGAACAATCCGATTGTGCTTGCTCGTGATGAGGATGGGGTTTTGAGAGATCATGGAGGGTCACTGTGGTGACGCGCAAGGACAGAGAATTGATGCAGAAGGTAAGTTAATGCCCTGACCAGGTTTTGTTAATGTGGTTCTTCCACACTTGTCGCGTGGAATTGTGGGAATGCTCAGGTAATCTTGGAAATGTAGGGGAGTACAACAGGCCAGATCAGTTCTATGCAAATGATCTGCATTTTCGTATTCGACTTTTCAGAGGAACGATTTTGAGCTGAGGCTTGCTACTACACCCTTGTAGGCCAGCTCCGTTTCATGGTCTTTCTCATGAGCATCCCATGGATTATCGAGAGGTCGAGGACTTGGTCACAGTATCAAATACAATGGAGTGTCAATGACTTTCTCTTCTGTAAGCTCTTCCCTACTCTCTTAGTGGAGATGCAGCTTACTGGCTGAAGCAGGTTGCTCCAGGTTTCTTTGACCACTTGGGAGGAGACCAAGATGCTTTTCTGAACAATTTCTATGATGATGCGAGATCAGAGAGCTCAGGAACAAGATCTCCCAGTTTTCTCAGGGAGCGACTGAGGCATCCAAGGCGCCTGTGTTTCTTCGATCTTATCAGAGGGACTGCCCTCACCATGGTTTCTCGCAGGTTCAGTTGTTGGGTATCTTCTCAGAGGGATCGATTGGAGGTATCAAATGGTTTTGAGACGCTGCAAGCAACGGTAATTCAACACCAGGCATTCGAGGACAGCTTATGTGTTGATTGAGAATCTGGCATCTAGCAGACAGTTACTAAGAATGCTGGTTTTGAGAGGAAGAGCAGAATGGTAGTGCTGATGGTTATACAGATAGCTGAGGTACATGCGAAGCTGGTTTCGGAGCTCAGAAGCCATTTCAAGACCAGTGGGTACATCGAATATTACGGAATTCGTCCTATCAGACACCACCTCCCAAGACTCAGGAAAGCAAAGTCGAGTATGCTTGAACAGATCCTTGTATCAGACACACCATCCCCCTGTATCGATCGATACCCCTCCCAAAGCCGACCAGAAGAAGACAGCAGGTCATGTCGGCAGAGATTATATATACCGAGAGGTTCTTTCCCTCGACCCCCTGCTAAGTCAAAGAAAGAACGAAGAGGCTAGATGCAGAGCGATGCTAGAGAAGATAGTGGTCGAACTCCCGTTCGTCGATGCCCTCAAGACTGCACCAGCCTTTAGAAGGTATATCAAAAGGATGGTTTCGAGTAATGTGAACCTTGAGGAGGGAGTATTGACAGTTATCCACGAGTGCAGTGCGATTCTTCTCAACAAAATTCAACAGAAATTACCAGACCACTGGTAGTTTTGTCTTGGACTGTACATCTTACAGGAGAGGTTTTGAACGTCTCTCTTTGCGATCTTGGTTCGAGTGTGAACCTTATGCCGTATTCGGTAGCTAAGAGGGATGGGAATGACAGACTTCACACCGACAAGGATCTCCTGGATCCTTGCTGATCGATCAATCTGATTCCCTGAAGGTTTACTTGAGGATGTCCCGATCACCATTGGGAATGGCTTAGTTCCAACGATTTCATCATCTTGAGTATGATGCTGAGCCACGTGATCCACTGATATTGGGCAGACCGTTCTTAGCTACAGCTGGAGCCCTCATGATTGCAAGAATGGGCAGATATCTCTCAGCATTGGTGATCTGGTCATGACATTCAATATGGAGAAGATGATGAAGAAACCAACCATCGATTGTCAGACTTTCTTCATTGACACATTCAGTGAGCTATCAGATGAGTATTTCTTAGGATTGCACCCTGAAAATCCGTTGGAGAGAGCATTGGTTTGCTCGGCTGAGACAGAGACAGTTCACGGAGGTTGCTGCTGCCTATGCAACGATTCTTGAAACCAGCCCGAGGCATCGATCGATACCATAGGAGGTATCGATCGATACCAGCCCCTTCGTCCAGAAGAGCTGCAAGTCTCTCACACAAATTCGATTCTTTGCCTGATTGGAGTGAAGCGAAAGCTCCTAAGCTTGATCTAAAGCCACTTCCCAGCAAGCCTGAGGTACTTTTTCTTTGGCACTAACTTACTTATCCTGTGATTGTCAATTCTTCTTTGAACAACGCAGAGGTCGCCTTACTGCTGAGCAAGCTGCGCAAGTATGCAAAGCTCTCGGCTATTCTCTTGATGATATTTCAGGTATCTCACCAGATCTGTGCATGCAACGGATTCATCTGGAGGACGAGTCGAAAGCTTCAATAGAGCATCAGAGGAGACTAAACCCGAATCTGAAGGAAGTGGTTAAGAAAGAGATCTTGAAACTGCTGGAAGCAGGAGTCATCTATGCCATTTCTGACAGCAGTTGGGTCAGTCCGGTTCACATTGTTCCTAAGAAGGGAGGATTCACAGTGGTTAAGAATGCGAAAGATGAGCTGGTTCCGACGAAAACAATCACTGGGCATCGAATGTGCATCGATTACAGAAACCTGAACGCCGTGACAAGGAAAGATCACTTCCCATTGCCCTTCATTGATCAGATTCTGGAGAGACTGGCTAGTCATCCTTACTATTGCTTCTTGGATGGCTACTCAGGCTTCTTCCAGATCCCGATACATCCGGATGATCAGGAGAAGACGACTTTCACTTGTCCCTACGGCACATTTGCTACAGGAGAATGCATTTGGGTTGTGCAATGCTCCAGCTACATTTCAGAGATGCATGTGTCCATCTTCTCAGATATGATCGAGGAGTTCATGCAGGCATTTAGGATGACTTTTCTGTCTATGGGTCTTCGTTTAAGGGATGTCTAGATAATTTGTGCAAGGTACTTCAGCGTTGTGAGGAGAAGCACCTAGTTCTGAACTGGGAGAAGTGCCACTTTATGGTCCAAGACGACATCGTTCTGGGCATAAGGTTTCTAAAGCTGGGATTGAGGTTGACAAGGCAAAGATTCAGGTCATGACAAGCTTCATGCCGCCTACATCAGTAAAGGATATCCGGAGTTTCCTTGGTCATGTCGGGTTCTATCGTAGATTCATTCAGGATTTCTCCAAACTAGCCCGCCCGCTTACTGCTGGCTGTGTGCAAAGATGTCACATTTGATTTTACACCAGAGTGTCTTGCTGCGTTTGAGATGATCAAGAAAGCATTGGTTTCTGCTCCTATTGTGCAACCACCAGATTGGAGCCTTCCTTTTGAGGTCATGTGTGATGCGAGTGACTATGCAGTTGGATCTGTTTTGGGACAGAGGAAGGACAAGAAGCTGCATGTGATCTATTATGCCAGCAGAACGTTGGATGACGCCAAGAAACTGCAGCACCTATTTGATAGGAAGTAAGGTGATTGTGCACACTGACCATGCTGCTCTTAAGTATCTGCTGCAGAATAGGATATGAAGCCTCGATTATGTCGTGGGTTCTGCTGCTCCAAGTTTTTGACATAGAGATCAAAAGACAAGAAAGGGATAGAGAATGGATTTGCAGATCATCTCTCACGTCTGAAGGTCAGTGAAGAAGTTCCTATTGATGATGATCCTTTGCCCGAGGAGAAGATATACTTCATTGAGACTGGTGTCTTCGATTCTGTCGCTGAAGTACGAGCATCGATACATACTAATGGGAGTATCGATCGATCCACTCACGCGTTGTTGCCTTCAGTTCACGATTACAGCATCGATCGATACCTCACTGTATCGATCGATACCAGAGATCTTCCATCGCCGATTCTTCTACAGATCACTCTGAATTTGAGGAATCTTTGGCGATCACTTCTCCTGCTGCCCCTTGGTATGCCGACATCGCCAATTACCTGCCGCTGTATCTGGAACCAAAGCACCTAAGAAGTATGTGAAGAAGAAATTCATGAGAAGAGATGTCAAGACGCTAGCTTCTGGATGGCAAGCCATATTTGTACAAGCACTGTTCTGATGGGATTTACAGAAGGTGTATAGCTGAGTCTGAGGTGCCGGAAATCCTTTTTCACTTCCATGGTTCTGAGTATGCTGGGCATTTTGCTACATTCAAGACGGTCTCTAAGGTTTTGCAAGCCTGTTTCTGGTGGCCTACGATGTTTAAGGATGCTCACGCTTTCATTTCCCGCTGTGATGTATGTCAGAGAAGAGGGAAGATCAGCAAGCGTCATGAGATGCCACAGAACTTCATCCTGGAGGTTGAGGTCTTTGATTGCTGGGGTGGAGGTTGAGGTCATTGATTTTTGGCCTGTTGATATGCTCAAATTTAATACCCTAAAAGTACTAAAGCAGTAGCTGCAATATATTAGAGGTCGAACCACAAAGACTCAAGTTATCACTCAATAGATTTCAGAATTTGAATTAAGCTAAGCAAAATCAATGTAATTAAAACAGCAAATGATTAAAAGTAGTTTGTAAGATCAATGGAGGAAAACGCTAAGCCTAGGGCAATTCGCCGGTAAATCAGAATTGCAGGTCAAACAGATTGTCAGGAATATATTCAGCACCGTTCTTGAACTTGAAACACGAATATGAAACCAACCAACTTTTGCTGCGGAGATTATCTATGTCTAAACCTAGAATTCCAAATTTCTTTGCAAATTCTATGAATTCAAACAAGCATTAATGATCAGGTTCAATTGTTCACAAAATCCTAAACCAAATTTATTTGCGAATAGTTCTTTTGCTCATCTAACACTAGTTCAGGTAATTAATCACACTTTCGTGTCAATTAATCAACCTAATAACACATTCTAGGTCGTGAAGCTAGAATAAGCAATAATCACAAGTCTAGATGAAGAACTCTATGGATTTTCCCTAACAATTCAATTTAACCTAACAATAAATGTACTTAGACATGGTGAATGAAGCAAACATAATGAATAAAATAGTTTGCATTAAAGAATAGAGTAAAAAGTACAAAGAGGGTTCCCAAATCTTCTCCCAAAACTCTGCTTCCAATCTCTATCTCCGGGTATGAGTCTTCTCATTAAAAAGTGGCTGAAAAACCTAATTATATCCTAAAACACGTTTTGGGCAATATTGTAAATAATAAAGTCTTCTGGGCCAAAAGCAGATTCTTCAAACTTGTAGAGAGTCGCGTTCTCTTCCTTGGACGTCGGTGTCGACCGATACCATAAGTGGTATCGATCGATAGAGAAGCAGCGAGTCACGTTCCTTCCAAGTGTCAGTATCGATCGACACTAGGTGGTGTCGGTCGATACAAAGGCTTCATATCGGCTCCCGAACTGCTTGATCCATGTTCAGCTCCAAAATGCTCCAAAAAGGTTCAATAAATCCAATTCAGCTCCAAACATACCTAAATCCTGAAAAGACTCTAAAAGACTCCAAAAATACTAGAAAGACTCAATAAAAAAGACTTATATCATGGTCATAAGCGGGTAAAAACCATAATATATCAACGCCTCCGGACTTAGCCTTTGCTTGCCCTTAAGCAAAGAGAGAACCAAACCAAAGGACGAGGTTTGTAAACACGGAGACTCACCTGTTCTTGAATCACTGCAATGACCTTCTTCCTAATGTCTTCTCATTACTTCACCAGTTCCAAATCTAACCACCATGTACTTCTCCGTAGACATTCGCAGCTCCCTAGACTTCACACATTATTTCACAACATTATCCATAAAAACTGTCAATGTCAGTTTCATCGTTGTGATCAATGTTCAAGAACCTTCTAGACTCTTTCCCATACAATATCATGACAAAAGAACCACCCAAGATTCACTCTCTTTTTTTCTGGTATTTAGTTCCTCTCCCCCAGACTTATTTCATTTCATGCTCTTCCTTTTTTAGGTGCACATACACATCGAGGTTCGATACGCGAGTATTGATGGTGTTTGCCACCAAATCCCCGGTTCTTCCCCTCTCTATGTATCAAAGGCGTAGGCAAATGGTGGTGTCATGAGAAATTTTCCTAACCTCACTTCCACCCTCTGTGTGATCATTCCTACTAAGAAAAATAATGGGATCACTGGAAATTTTCCTAACCTTCCACTTAGAAGAAAATCCTTTCATCTTTTCGTGCTTAATTCTTGGACTTAGAATGAGGAAGAGGTATACCATTACTTTAAAACAGATGGGTTCCTTTGGTAGATATGAATGAGGAATCAAGCTATATGAACAGTAACCACATAGATGAACTGCACAAATTTGGCTTAGGTTTCGATGGACTCTGCTGGAAACATGAGTGTCCCCTAGTTAATTGGTCAGTCTTTGGATTTTTCATTAGTCCAATCTGAAATACTGGTTCTGTAACAATGGATACTCAGAAGCAAAGTCAAGATAGTAGATACAGAAGCAAGATCATAATCTCCTACAAATTTTTGACTCAATAAAGCAATTTTGACACAAAAACAACTGACTCTAAGAAAAACAAACACCATGTCAGCAACTACCTCCCCCAGACTTAAAAACCAATGTCCCCAGTGTTATCTAGTCTAGAGATGGCAAAAGAAATCAAGAGAACTGAGTGGTTGATGAAGCGTGATATATCATGGTTTTTACCTACTTTCAGCCATGATATAAGTCCTTTCATTGAGTCTTTTTAGTAGTTTTAGAGTCTTTCAGAGTCTTTTCAGGATGTAGGCACAACTGGAGCGAAATTGGATTTATGGAAGCTTTTGAAGCATATTGGAGTTGAAGAAGTTCGGAGAACTAAATCTCAGTATCGATCGACACCTATGCAGCGTCGATCGACACCATCACTTGGAAGAAACGTGATTGAAGATCTCAGTATCGATTGATACCATTCACGGTGTCGGTCGATACCAATAATCAGAAAGCGCATTCTTCAGAAGACCCGAAGAAAAACAGAATTTTTCCTTATTTTTCCAATGAACTCCATAGCGTGTTTTTAGTTATAAAAGTAGGTTTTTCAGCCTCTAGAGGCAGACATTGATTCTTGGAGATAGAGTATTCTTGCAATTGAGTTTTAGGAGAAGAACCTTGAACCCTCTTTGTATTTCTTACTCTATTTTACTTTATGATATCTATTTTATTCATGATGTTTGTTTCATTCAACATGTCTGAGTAGATTCCCTGTTAGGTTTAGGGTTAATCAAAGGTATTTGATGAATTGTTAAATTAGATAAATTGTTAGGAAAATCTATAGAGTTCTTCACCTAGACTTGAGATTAAAGCTTATTCTAGCCTCGCGAACTAGATCTGATATTAGGTTGATTGATTGACACAAAAGTGTGATTAATTTCCTGAACTAGTGTTTGGTGAGCAAAAGACCTACTCGCAAAGAAATTTGGTTTAGGATTTTGTGAACAATTGAACTTTTCGTTAATGCTTGTTTGAATTTATAGAATTTGCAAAGAAATTTAGAATTCTAGGTTTAGACATAGAAAGTCTTCGCAACGACAGTTGGTTTACATTACATCTGTGTTTCAAGTTCAAGAGCGGAGCTTATTTTATTCCTGACATTTGATTTGATTGACAATTTTGATTTGCCTGAAATTTCCCTAAGCCTAGCGTTTTCCCCACTGATTTTACCACTCTGTTTTAATTGTTTCGTTATTCTTGATTACATTCATTTCGTTTAGCTTAATTCATATTCTGGAATTTATTGAGTGAACATCTTGAGTCTTTGTGGTTGACCCCTAGAATACTGCAGCTACTGCTTAGATACTTTAGGGTATTATATTTGAGCATATCAAATTTTGGCGCCGTTGCCGGGGACTCTAATTTCACCATTAGATTTCGGTTTAGAATTTTGACTAAGTTGTCGAGCATCGATCGACACCCTTCAGGTATCGATCGATACTCGTTTTAATTCTGTTACTTACGCGATTTGATTTATGTGTTTCAGGTGTATGCAGCATCGAGAAACCAGAAGGAGCAAGAACAAGCAGTTGACCAATCTATCTAACAAAGAGCAAGCTAATTTAGAGCGCACGATCAGAAAGCAAAAAAGAAACAAGCAGAGATGAACAATCTGATTGTGCTCGCTCGTGATGAAGCTGGAGTTTTGAGAGATCAGGAAGGTCACCTGTGTGACGAGCAAGGACAGAGGCTTGACGCAGAAGGAAACGTTGTTGCCCCTGCACCGGTAGCTAATGAGATTATCCCACCAACTGTGCGTGGGAATGTTGGGAACGCTCTGGTTAATCGCGCTAGAACGCTTGGGGAATACAACAGACCAGACCAGTTCTATGCAAATCGGTCTGCGATTCGTATTCCCACTTTTCAGAGAAACGACTTTAAGCTGAAGCCTGCATACTACACTCTTGTAGGTCAGCACCATTTTTGTGGTCTTTCTCATGAGCATCCCATGGATCATATCGAGAGGTTCGAAGATTTGGTCACCAGTATCAAGTACAATGGAGTGCCCAATGAGTTCCTTTTTCTGTAAGCTCTTCCCATACTCTCTTGGTGGAGATGCAGCTTACTGATTGAAGCAGTTGCCTCCAGGATCTTTGACTACTTGGGAGGAAACTAAGAACGCATTCCTGAACAATTTCTATGATGATGCGAGATCCGAAGAGCTCAGGAACAAGATCTCCCAGTTTTCTCAGGGAGCAACTGAGGCATTCAAAGCTGCTTGGGTTCGATTTGGTCTTATCAGAGGGATTGCCCTCACCACAATTTCTCACAAGTATCTTTTTCAGAGGGATCGATTGGAGGTATCAGATGGCTTTGGACGCTGCAAGCAATGGAAATTTCAACACGAGGTATCTTGAAGATGCTTACATACTGATTGAGAACTTGGCATCTAGCAACAGCACCAAGAACGCCGACTACGAGCTAAAGAAGCAGAATGGAAACGTCGACGGGCTGCAAATTGTTGAGGTACATGCGAAGCTGGATTCGGTTCACAATTTATTGATGGGCAAGCAGCAGAAGGCAGTTCATTTTGCTGAAGAAGTCGAGAACGTCGATGAAGGTGAAGCAGAGGATGTCAACTACATTGATGGTAATGGATTTCAGAATTCGTCGTACAACCGCGGTTTCATAAACAACTCTCAAAGAGGAGGATTCAAGTCTAACTTTAAGTCTGCAAATTTCGGAGCAAACTCCTTTGCTCAGAAACCATTTCAGAACAATGGGTACACTCGCAGCTATGGGAATTCATCTTACCAGACACCACCTCCCAGACTCAGGAAAGCAAGGTTGAAACTATGCTTGAACAAATTCTCGAGGGGAAGCAAAAGATGACTGTCGATTTCAATGGAAAGATGGATGCCCTGTACACTGACCTGAATGGAAAAATCGAAGCTCTTAACATACATCAGAAGAAGCTGGAAATTCAGGTTGCCCAGACTGCAGAAACAGTTAAGAGACAGGATGGTTTCCTTCCGGGAAAAACAGTGAATCCAAGGGAGCACGTTCATGCCATTACCTTGAGAAGTAGAAGAGAGGTCATTACAGGGTTGAAGAAAACCTACTCTCCAAAGCAGCTCGTCGATCTTGCTGGAGACGACGACGATGAGATTCTTGGAATTGCTCCAGTATCGATTGATACTCACCCGGTATCGGTAGATACCACTCAACATCGATCGTTACCCATTCAACGTTCTGCAGAACCAATTGCAAAACCACAAGCATCGATCCACCCCCCCCCCCCAAGTGTCGATCGATACCAGTCCAGAAGTCGAAAGGAAGCAGTCCACAGGACACATTGGGAGAGTCTACGTGCCTAAAATACCTTTCCCTCGACCCCCTGCCAAGACTAAGAAAGAAATAGAAGAAACCAGATGCAAGGCAATGCTAGAAAAGCTGGTTGTTGAACTCCCGTTCGTCGATGCTATCATGACTTCATCAGCTTTCAGAAGGTACATCAAAAGGATGGTGTCAAGCAATGTGAATCTTGAGGAAGGGGTACTAAGAATCACTCACGAGTGCAGTGCAATTCTTCAACAAGATTCCAGAAAAACTACCAGACCCTGGCAGTTTTGTATTGGATTGCACGATCTTCACTAAGAGGTTCGAACACTCTATTTGCGATCTTGGTTCTAGTGTAAACCTCATGCCATACTCGGTAGCTAAGAGAATGGGGATGACAGACTTCACACCTACTAAGATCTCCCTGATTCTTGCTGACCACTCAGTGCGATTCCCCGAAGGATTACTCGAGGACGTTCCAATTACGATCGGAGACTGTTTAGTTTCGACTGACTTCATAGTCCTAGAGTACGATGCTGAACCGAGAGATCCACTGGTCTTGGGCATACCTTTCCTAGCCACAGCAGGCGCCCTGATCGACTGCAAGAATGGGAGAATATCCCTCAACATTGGTGATCTGATCATGACCTTCAACATGGAAAAGATGATGAAGAAGCCAACCATAGATGGGCAGACATTCTTCATAGATACCTTCAGCGATATATCGGATGAGTACTTCATGCGACAACACCCTGAGAACCCGTTGGAGAGAGCATTGGTTTGTTCGGCTGACACAGAGATAGATTCCAGTGAGGTTGCTGCTGGGTACGCCACGATCCTTGACAGTAGTGCTGAGGCATCGATAGATACAACAGAGAGCATCGATCGACACCAACTATTTCTTCCTGCAGAGCCGGTAATCTCTCGTGGCAGATTTGATTGGTTCGGCGATTGGAGTGAGGAGAGAGCCCTTAAACTCGATCTTAAACCACTCCCCGCCAACCTGAGGTATGTCTTTCTTGGCCCTAACTCTACATATCCTGTGATTGTTAATTCTTCTTTAAACAACGCAGAGGTCGCTTTACTGCTGAGCAAGCTGCGCAAGTATCGCAAAGCTCTCAGCTATTCTCTTGATGACATTTCAGGTAAAGCACCGGACTTGTGCATGCATTGGATCTATTTGGAGGATGAGTCAAAAGCTTCGATCGAGCATCAGAGGAGGCTTAACCCGAATCTGAAGGAAGTGGTAAAGAAATAAATCATGAAACTCTTGGAAGTAGGAATCATCTATGCACTCTCTGACAGCAGTTGGGTCAGTCCAGTTCTTGTCGTCCCTAAGAAAGGAGGATTCACTGTGGTAAAGAATGAGAAAGATGAGCTGATTCCGACGAGAACGATCACCGGGCACCGCATGTGCATCGATTACATGAAGTTGAATGCGGCGACAAGGAAAGATCACTTCCCATTACCATTCATTGATCAAATGCTGGAGAGGTTGGCAAGTCACCCATACTACTGTTTCTGGGATGGAAACTCAGGCTTTTTCCAGATCTCTATACATCCAGATGATCAGGAGAAGACGACGTTCACTTCTCCCTACGACACGTTCGCTTACAAGAGAATGCCATTTGGGTTGTGTAACGCCCCAGCCACCTTCCAGAGATGTATGATGTCAATTTTCTCAGATATGATCGAGGAGTTCATGGAGGTCTTTATGGATGATTTTTCTGTTTATGGGTCTTCATTTAAGGGATGCCTGGACAATTTATGCAAGGTACTTCAGCGCTGCGAAGACAAACATCTAGTTCTGAACTGGGAGAAGTGTCACTTTATGGTTCAAGAAGGCATTGTTCAGGGACACAAGGTTTCTAAGGTTGGAATAGAAGTCGATAAGGCTAAGATTCAGGTCATGACAAGCCTCCTACCACCTACATCTGTGAAGGACATTCGGAGTTTCCTTGGTCACGCCGGGTTCTATCGCAGATTCATTCAGGATTTCTCCAAGTTAGCTCGTCCACTTACTGCTCTTCTATGTAAGGACGTCACCTTCGATTTTACACCAGAATGTCTCGTCGCATTCGAAATGATCAAGAAGGCGTTGGTCACTGCTCCTATTGTTCAGCCGCCAGATTGGAACCTTCCCTTTGAAATCATGTGCGATGCGAGCGATTTCGCAGTTGGGTCAGTTTTGGGACAGAGAAAGGATAAGAAGCTTCATGTCATATACTACGCTAGCCTTATGTTGGATGATGCTCAAATGAACTACATCACTACATAGAAGGATTTACTCGCCGTTGTTTTCTCTTTTGAGAAATTTCGTTCTTATCTGATTGGAAGCAAGGTGATCGTTCATACAGACCATGCTTCTCTTAAGTACCTATTGCAGAATAAGGATCTGAAACCTCGTTTATGCCGATGGGTTCTACTGCTCGAAGGTTTTGACATCGAAATCAAAGATAAAAAAGGAGTGGAGAATGGATTTGCAGATCATCTCTCAGGAATGAAAATCGATGATACCGTTCCTATTGATGATTTCTTGCCTGAGGAGAAAATCTACTTTATAGAAACAGGATTTCGACACAACTCTGATTCGACTTTGCCACTACAAAACGCAAGCATCGATCGACACTCCACGGGTATCGATCGATGCCCTCACGAGTTTTTGCAATCTTTTCAAAATTTCAGCATCGATCGACATTCTTTTGGTATCGGTCTATACCAGCTATCTTCCAATGCTGATCCGTCTGCAGATCATTCTAGTGCTGAGGAATCTTTGGCTATCACTACTCCTACAGAGCCATGGTATGCTGACATAGCGAACTATCTTGCTGCAGATTATGAGCCAAAACACCTCAAGAAGTATGCCAAGAAGAAGTTTATGCGAGATGTCAGACGTTACTTTTGGGATGAACCATACCTGTACAAGCACTGCTCAGATGGGATTTACAGAAGATGTATAGCTGAGACTGAAGTGCCAAAAATTATGTATCACTGCCATGGATCTGAGTACGCTGGACACTTCGCCACATTCAAAACAGTTTCTAAGGTTCTGCAAGCTGGTTTCTGGTGGCCTACACTGTTCAAGGATGCTCACTCCTTTATCTTACATTGTGATGTGTGTCAGAGAAGAGGGAAAATCAGCAAGCGACATGAGATGCCACAAAACTTCATATTTGAACTAAAAGTTTTCGACTGCTGGGGCATTGATTTTATGGGACCGTTCCCTCCATCGCGACAGATCAAATACATATTGGTCGTCATCGATTACGTCTCCAAATGGGTGGAAGCAATTGCTAGTCCTACCAATGACTCCTCCGTCGTTTTGAAACTGTTCAAGACCATTATCTTCCCTCGATTTGGAGTACCTCGAGTTGTTATAAGTGATGGTGGCACCCACTTTATCAACAAGATCTTCGAAAAGCTGCTAAGAAAGTACGGCGTGCATCACCGCGTCGCCACACCTTATCACCCTCAGACCAGCGGACAAGTCGAGGTCTTCAACAGACATATCAAGGAGATTTTGGAGAAGACAGTTGGCTCAACACGGAAAGTTTGGGCATTGAATCTCGATGACGCTCTTTGGGCTTACCGGACCGCGTTCAAGACACCACTCGGGACCACACTATTCCATTTGCTGTACGGGAAGGTATGTCATCTTCCAGTTGAGATCGAGCATAAAGCAGCCTGGGCTACCAAATTGATGAATTTTGACATCAAGTTTGTTGCTCAAAGGCGATTGGTTCAACTGAATGAATTGGATGAGATCAGACACCTCGCCTATGAGAACTCCAGACTGAACAAGGAAATGACTAAAGCCTATCACGACAAGAAGATCCTTGCTCGCCACTTTGAACCAAATGACCAGGTACTTCTGTACAACTCTTGTTTACAGTTATTTCCTGGCAAATTGCGTTTTCGTTGGTCAGGTCCCTTCACAATCAAGGCAGTTCGTCCACACGGTGCAGTCGTATTGGTAAACGCTGAGGGAAAAGAATTCACTGTCAATAGACAGCGGGTGAAGCACTATTGGGCACAAGCCACCCTTCCAGATGGCCACATACTGCCTCTGGCTGAACCACCAGCTGCCTGACTAATGCCAGTGTCAAGCTAAGGACATTAAACAAGCGCTTGGTGGGAGGCAACCCACTGGTGAGTCTGTACATAAGTTTTTCCTTTGATTTTCGTTTTTGTATTTTTTCTTGTGTCTTCACGTGAACCAGGTTCAGACGACAAACATCGATCGATACCTTGGTAGTATCGATCCATACCGAGACCAAAGAAAACCTGTGCTATTATGACGCGAGCATCGATCGATACCACTAACAGTATCGATTGATACCCAGCACCCAGGTAAGTTTTTCTATAAAACCCTTGGGTTTTCTTCTTCATTCTCTCATTCCTCCATCGATCGACGCCGCCGTCTCTCCCAAACTCTCTCTCACCATTTCTTCATCATTTTACTCGATTTTAAACCCTATCCCACTTGGATTTTTGCCCTCATTTTCATCCTCCTACTCACTCCTTCGATCTAAAAGGTAATGTACTCGACACCCTAACTCTTGGATTCGCGGCAGGTTTGGAATTTTGTGTTTTCTATTTCTTCTATTTTTGATTTCCTGCTCTGTCTCCTATCGTGGTTCGTTCTAGAGGACTGAAGTAGAAATTGCTAGGGATGGAGTAACCTGAGAATTTGGTTAATATGTTGTGATGATTGAGTTGGACTACACTGAATCTGTGGATATATGATAGTTTATTCCTCTGCTTTTATGCACTACCTGTATGACGTTGTTATATAATTTGGTATTTGTCTTGTTTTGATTCACAGATGGCTCCCCGCAAGAAGGCACGTCATGACGAAGGCTCCGGCTCTAACCCTCCACGCCGTGAGTTCAGCCTCCAGGACGAGGTGGAAGCTTTCTGTGGATCATTCTGGCATGCTGGCACCGTGAAAGCTTGCCTGACCAGAGATCGTTACAAAGTATTGAAGGGAGGATTCACAGATGCCACAGGTCCCCAAAGCTTTCTTGAGGTCCACATCAGCGACCTGAGAGCTGCGCCACGCCGTTCACCGTCTCCCTCTACCCCTGCCCCTGTTGTTGTTGCTAGGCCTCCCTGGCCTAAGTTGGAAGGGAAGAGGATTATCTCAAGGCGTAACTGGGCAGGTTTGCCCAAGGAGGAAACCGAGAGCGACGCCTGCATCTATAGGCCTACCGCTGAGGAGTTGGACGACTACGACACGTTGTTCTACAACGACTGGTTGCGTGTTGTCGTGGTCCTCACACCTTGGTCCTCACACCTTGCGTCGTCTGGGTATCGACGTGGATCTCTCTGCCATGCTCGACAAGATCGGTCTCGCGACAGTAAGATCTCTACCCCGACCTTGTTCGCCAGTTTCTCGCTACAACTCGGGTCTACTACAGAGACGAGGTCCACCGCAATGCTTTAGAGGGCACTTTGACCTTCCTGATTCGAGGGATACGCTACAAGCTGCCAAACCCTGATCTTTGCGACATCTACGGTTTCGACCGCAATCTCCTACAGGTAGCTCTGCCCCCCCCCCCCAGATTCATGATGTGCAGGTCTTCTGGAGACACATTGGTCTGGGTGCATATCACTCCAAGACTACGACACAGATGGACGTTCGCCATCCCACTCTTCGTTGCATCGTCCGTATTCTGAGCGAAACCCTTCTTTGCAAGATGGAGCCGAACAAGCTGAGGATTTCGGAGCTAAGATTTTTGGAGCTGATCCTATTGTACAAGGCTGTCGGCGACCTCATCCCTGAGGATATTTATGAGTGGCTCGAGTTGAACCTCGCGGTCAACATGGGCGCAATCTTTGCGCATCACCTAGTCTCTCTGAAGACCAAGCCATTCTCTGGACGCAACTACTCTTCTGCGTGGAAGACCGAGTCAGTTGGCAGCCTCCTCACTCCCATCTTCGAGCATTTTGGCATCTCCACTTCAGAGTGCTCGATCGTCACAGCTCGCTCTCTCATGGATGAGCAGCATATGCAGCACATGCGTTGGCTGAAGCCAACCCGCCGTTGGTGTCTCCCTACAACCGACGGTGAGCTCTTTGTGTACCTGCCCAACCGTGAGCTGACCACCATCGCAGGCGATGTTTCCAAGCTGCATTTCGATCCAGATCCCAGCCTGCTTTCAGTTGGTCCGGCCACACGTGTACGCGCTCCACCACGTCTTCCATCCACTCTGGTCGTTGCTGATGTAGCACCCACAGCTGACTTTGCTGGAAGTCAGCCCCGCCGTTCACAGCGCCACTAGACATCTGCTCCCGCCCTTCATTTCCTCCACCACCGGATCTGCCGATGGAGACCGCCTCCTTTCAGAGGTACGTTGTGGAGAGCTTATAGAGCATCTGGACCGCTGTCTCTCGCTGCCGCTGTATGTCATCTATGGATGCCCACTACTCCACACCCGGCCCTTCATCCCGCTATGCTGTGTCCGACACTGATGACTAGCCTATGTTTCCTGGGTTTCATGATTTTCCTTTTCCCTGTTTCTTTCATTTTGTTTGTCTTTCATTTTGAACTTTTCTATCTCATTGTCAGTACTCACTGAACTTATGGCTATCTTACGATTATGTTGCTTCTAACTCGTGCTCTAGTGATCTAACAGTTTTTCATCTAACATTTGGCTTCCCTGGACACGATTTTGAGCATCAGTCTTACGAAAAAGGACCTCAGTATCGATTGATACATTACTGGTATCGGTCGATACTCACCATGTATCGGTCGATACCGATTATAACATCGATCGATACCCACAAAATCACACGGTACCTTTGCGAAACCTTTCAGCCATTTTGTTCTTATTCTTTCTTTTGCTTCCTCTAGGCTAGATAACACTGGGGACAGTGTTGTTTAAGTCTGGGGGAGGTGGTTACTGACATTGTGTTTGTTTTTCTTAGAGTCACCATTTTGAGTAAAATTTTGTTTTTCTCGAGTCAAAACCTGTTGGAGAATTTATGAACTTTTGAGTAAAAGTTTATGAACTTTTGCTTGATTTCATTGCTCTGACTTTGTTTTTAAGTAACCAATGTCACAGAATCAGCTCTAAGATCGACTAATGAAAAATCCAAAGACTAACCATTTGACTAGAAAACACCCACGTCTCCAGCAGATTTCTTCTAAATCCTGAGCCCAATTGTGCACTTCACTTTTGAGGATGGTATTCACTAAACTTGATTCATCATTCATATCTGACAAAGGAACCCATGGGTTTGAAAATTATGGTATACCTCTCCCTTGACACACATTGATGCATGAAAGATGGTATGATTTCCGCCGAGTAGAGGGCTAGGAACATTTCTTGTGATCCTATTTTTCTACTTGGATAAGGAATGATCACACAATGCTCTGAAGCGAGGGGTAGGAACATTTCCCAAGATCTCGTTATTCGCCTAAGACCTTTGATACTTTGAGAGGGGAGAACCAGGGATTTGGTGGCAATCACCATCAATACTCGTGTCTCAAAACTTAATTTGTATGCGAAGCTTAATCGAAAATCAGAAGCATAAAAAGAGATAAGTCTGGGGGAGAGGAAAATCATACCAAAGTATGAAACTTGGGTGGTTCCTTATTCACGATGTCGCATGAGGAAGAATCTAGAAGGTTCCTGAACATCAACAACAGTAATAAAACGACAATGAAGGATTTAGTATGATTGATGCTATGAGATAATGTGTAGATACTGGGAAGCTCCAATTGTCTATGGAGAAGTACATGGCAGTCAGATCTGAAACTGTTTAGGTGATATCTGGGAGCTTGGAAAAGGGGTCATTACAATGTCTCAAGAAAAGGTGAGTCTCCGTGTTTTTCAAACTTCTTTCTCTGTTTTGGTTTTCTGTTTGCTTGAGGGCAAGGAAAGACTAAGTCTGGGGAAGTTGATATATCACGGTTTTTACCCACTTTCAACCATGATATAAGTCCTTTCATTGAGTCTTTTTAGTAGTTTTAGAGTCTTTCAGAGTCTTTTCAGGATGTACGCACAACTGGAGCTAAATTGGATTTATGGAAGCTTTTGAAGCATATTGGAGCTGAAGCAGTTTGGAGAACTAAAGCTCAGTATCGATCGACACCTATGCAGCGTCGATCGACAACATCATTTGGAAGAAACGCGATTGAAGATCTCAGTATCGATCGATACCATTCACGGTGTCGGTCGATACCAATAATCAGAAAGCGCATTCTTCAGAAGACCCGAAGAAAAACAGAATTTTTCCTTATTTTTCCAATGAACTCCATAGCGTGTTTTTAGTTATAAAAGTAGGTTTTTCAGCCTCTAGAGGCAGACATTGATTCTTGGAGATAGAGTATTCTTGCAATTAAGTTTTGGGAGAAGAACCTTGAACCTTTTTTGTATTTCTTACTCTATTTTACTTTATGATATCTATTTTATTCATGATGCTTGTTTCATTCAACATGTCTGAGTAGATTCCTTGTTAGGTTTAGGGTTAATCAAAAGTATTTGATGAATTGTTAAATTAGATAAATTGTTAGGAAAATCTATAGAGTTCTTCACCTAGACTTGAGATTAAAGCTTATTCTAGCCTCGCGAACTAGAATCTGATATTAGGTTGATTGTTGACACGAAAGTGTGATTAATTTCCTGAACTAGTGTTTGGTGAGCAAAAGACCTACTCACAAAGAAATTTGGTTTAGGATTTTGTGAACAATTGAACTTGTTCGTTAATGCTTGTTTGAATTTATATAATTTCCAAAGATATTTAGAATTCTAGGTTTAGACATAGAAAGTCTTCGCAACGACAGTTGGTTTACATTACATATGTGTTTCATGTTCAAGAGCGGAGCTTATTTCATTCCTGACATTTGATTTGATTGACAATTCTGATTTGTCTTAAATTGCCCTAAGCCTAGCGTTTTCCCCACTGATTTTACTACTTTGTTTTAATTGTTTCGTTATTCTTGATTACATTCATTTCGTTTAGCTTAATTCATATTCTGGAATTTATTGAGTGAACATCTTGAGTCTTTGTGGTTGTCCCCTAGAATACTGCAGCTACTGCTTAGATACTTTAGGGTATTATATTTTATCATATCAAAGCGCAAAGAAGTTACCCATGTGTGATGGTTAGTATCGATCGATACAGCCCGGTATCGATCGATATTCGTGGCAAGCTATTGTTCCTTCTTTGTAGATGTGGTATCGATCGATACAGACTGGTGTCCGTCGATACTGCTCAGCTGAACCTGGTTCACGTGAAGACACAAGACACAAAACCGAAAACAAAATTGAAAGTGAAGACTTATATACAGACTCACTAGATGGTTGCCTCCCACCAAGCGCTTGTTTAATGCCATTAGCTTGGCATGGCAATTGTTCAGGTGTTGGGTGGTTCAGCCAGAGGCATTATGTGACCATCTGGAATTGCGTCTTTCGCCCAATAATGTTTCACCCGCTGTCGATTGACAGTGAATTCGTTGCCTTCAGCATTTATCACCACGATTGCACCATGCGGTCGGACTTCCTTGATTGTGAAAGGACCTGACCAATGAGAACGCAATTTTCCAAGAAATAATTGCAAGCGAGAGTTATACAGAAGTACCTGATCATTGGGTTCAAAGTGGCGAGAGAGGATCTTCTTGTCATGATATGCCTTAGTCCTTTCCTTGTAAAGCCTCGAGTTTTCATAGGCAAGGTGCCTAATCTCATCTAGCTCGTTCAATTGAACCAATCGCGTCTGTGCAGCAGGCTTGATGTCAAAATTCATCAGCTTGGTAGCCCATGCTGCCTTGTGCTCGATCTCAACCAGAAGGTGACACGCTTTCCCGTACAGCAAGTGAAACGGTGTGGTACCAAGTGGTGTCTTGAAAGCTGTTTTGTAGGCCCAAAGTGCATCGTCCAACTTCGTGGCCCAATCCTTCCGTGTGGTGCCAATTGTTTTCTCCATAATTTTTTTGATTTGTCTGTTGGAAACCTCAACTTGCCCGCTCGTCTGAGGATGATAAGGAGTAGCCACGCGATGATGTACACCATATTTCTTAAGCAACTTTTCGAAAACCTTGTTAATAAAGTGCGTGCCACCATCACTGATAACGATATGAGGTACTCCAAATCGAGGGAAAATAATGGTCTTGAACAGCTTCAGGACCACCAAAGAATCATTGGTCAGACTAGCAATTGCTTCCACCCACTTGGAGACATAGTCCACAGCAACCAAGATGTACTTATTCTTCCGTGATAAAGGTGTGAGTGTCCTTGAACATCGTAGGCCACCAAAAGCCTGCTTGAAAAACCTTGGAAACCATGTTGAAAGTAGCGAAGTGGCCAGCATACTCGGATCCATGACAATGATACAGCACCTCTGGTACCTGAGACTCCACGATACATCTCCTCTACATCCCATCATAACAGTGCTTGTTTAGGTAAGGTTCATCCCATAAGAATCTCCTTACGTCGCGAATAATTTCTTCCTTTAATACTTCTTGAGGTGCTTTGGCTTGTCCTCTGCAGCAAGGTAATTGGATATGTCAGCGTACCATGGTCGAGCAGGAGTAGTCACAACAGCTAGAAACTCTTCAGCATAGAAGTCACCCGTAGTCGAAACAACTTCTGCAGGTGGTGGGTATCGATCGATACTGAGGCTCTGTACTCGGGAAAATTGCAGATTCTCGGCAGGAACACCATGAATCCCAGTCTCGATGAAGTAAATCTTCTCCTCAGGTAGGGAATCATCAATAGGCACGGCTTCATCGATACTCATCCTCGAGAGATGGTCTGCAACTCCATTCTCTACACCTTTTTTGTCTTTAACTTCAATGTCGAAGCCTTGGAGCAAAAGAACCCAACGACATAGGCGAGGCTTGAGATCCTTGTTTTGTAGCAGATATTTGAGAGTATCATGATTAGTGTTAATGGTCACCTTGCTTCCAATCATATAAGAGCGAAATTTCTCAAAAGAGAAAACGACTGCGAGTTACTCCTTCTCTGTAGTGCTGTAGTTCCTCTGAGCATCATCAAACATTCTGCTGGCATAGTAGATAACATGGAGTTTCTTGTCCTTCCTCTGACCCAGGACTGATCCAACTACAAAGTCGCTCGCATCGCACATATTTTTAAAAGTGAGGTTCCAATCTGGTGGTTGAACAACATGAGCACTGACCAGTGCCTTCTTAATCTGCTCGAATGCGACAAGACACTCGGGTGTGAAATCGAAAGTGATATCCTTGCATAGAAGGGCGGTTAGTGGGTTGGCTAGCTTGGAGAAGTCTTTGATGAATCGTCGATAAAACCCAGCATGACCAAGGAAGCTTCGAATATCCTTCACAGATTGTGGCGGGTTAAAGGCTCGTCATAACTTGAATCTTAGCTTTGTCAACCTTGATCCCAGCCTTAGAAACCTTGTGCCCCAGGACAATGCCCTCCTGAACCATAAAATGACACTTCTCCCAGTTAAGGACCAGGTGCTTCTCCTCACACCTCTGTAGTACCTTGCATAAGTTATCTAGACAGCCTTTGAATGAAGATTTGTAAACTGAAAAGTCATCCATGATTTCCTCCATTATCTTCTCAATCATGTCCGAGAAGATTGACATCATACACCTCTGGAAAGTAGCTGGAGCGTTACATAATCCAAATGGCATTCTTCTGTAAGCGAATGTGCCATAAAGATATGTAAATGTCATCTTCTCCTGATCATTCGGATGTATCGGGATCTGGAAGAAACTTGAATACCCATCGAGAAAGCAGTAGTATTGGTGACTTGCTAATCTCTCCAGCATCTGATCGATGCACGGCAGTGGGAAGTGATCCTTCCTTGTAGCAGCATTCAGCTTCCTGTAGTTTATACACATCCGATGTCCAGTGATCGTCCTTGTTGGGATCAACTCTTCCTTCTCATTTTTCACCACAGTGATCCCTCCTTTCTTAAGTACCACGTGAACTGGACTAACCCAAGAGCTGTCTGAGATGGCGTAGATGATCCCTGCTTCTAGAAGTTTCATAATCTCCTTTCTGACCACATTTTTCAGATTCGGGTTAAGCCTCCTTTGTCAGAGAAATTATGGTTGGCGTGAAATCTGTCATTCCCATTCGCTTAGCCACAAAGTATAGCATAAGGTTAACACTAGAGCCAAGATCGCAGAGAGAGCGCTTGAATCTTTCTGTAAAAATCATATAGTCCAACACAAAACTTCGTGGGTCTGGCAGCTTCTCTGGAATCTTGTTGAACAGGATGACACTGCAGTCATGAGTAATCCTCATCACTCCCTCTTCAAGGTTCACATTGCTTGATACCATCCGCTTGATATATCTCTTGAAAGCTGGTGAATTCATGATAGCATCGACAAAAGGAAGCTCAACAATCAACTTCTCTCTCATTGCCTTACATCTGGCTTCTTCCACTTCCTTCTTGGTCTTGGTAGGAGGTCGAGGAAAAGGTATCTTGGGCATGTAGATTCTTCCTGTACTCAACGCAGTCTGCTTCTCCTGTAGCGTCGATCGATGCAGGTGGCTTTGAAACGTACTTGGCAAAAAATTGCACAGGTATCGATCGATGTTGGCTGGTATCGGTCGATACTAGGGTGATTTTGGGAGTTCCATCGTCGTCATCTTCCGCAAGATCGACGAAGTTCTTTGCAGTATAGGTCTTCTTCACTCCTGGACTGACTTCTTTTCCACTCCTCAAGGTGATAGCATGAACATGTTCCCTTGGATTCACTGTTTTCCCTTGAAGAAAACCATCTTGTCTCTTAACTGCTTCTGCGGTCTGAGCAACTTGAGTTTCCAGCTTCTTCTAATGAATGCTAAGGGCTTCAATCTTTCCAATCAGATCGATGTACATGGCGTCCATCTTCCCGTTGAAATCAACAGTCATCTTCTGCTGTCCCTCAAGAATCTGTTCAAGCATGGATTCAACCTTGCTCTCCTGAGTCTTGGGTGGCGGGGTTTGGTAAGATGAACTCTCGTAAGTGCGAGTGTAACCGCTGTTCTGCATCGGTTTCTGGGCAAAGGAGTTTGCTCTGAAACCTGAGGGCTTGAAATCAAATTTGAATCCTCCTCGCAGAGCATTGTTGGTGAAACCTCGGTTGTTTTTGAACTGATGCGGCTGATTCTGAAAACCATTACCACCAATGTAGTTAACGTCCTCTGCTTCATCCTTATCTATATTCTCGACTTCTTCAGCAAAGTGTACAGTCTTCTGCTGCTTGCCCATCAACAAGTTGTGCACTGAATCCAGCTTTGCATGTACCTTAACAATTTTCGATCCATCAATGTTCCCATTCTGCTTCTTCCACTCGTAATCTGCATTCTTGGTACTATTGCTAGACGCCAAGTTCTCAATGAGCACATAAGCATCCTCAGGATATCTCGTGTTGAAATTACCATTGCTCCCAGCATCCAGAGCCATCTGATATCTCCAATCGATCCCTCGGAAGAAAATACCCAGCAGCTGAACTTGTGTGAACCCGTGATGTGGACAATCTCTCTGATAAGATATGAATCTCATCCAAGCAGCCTTAAACGCCTCTGTTGCTCCCTAAGATAATTGGGAAATCTTGTTCCTCAACTCCTCGGATATCGCATCGTCAAAGAAGTTGTTTAGAAACACGTTCTTCATCTCTTCCAAGGTGCTCAAAGATCCATGAGGCAACTGCTCCAGCCACTAAGCTGCATCCCCACCAAGAGAGTATGGGAAAAGCTTACAGAAAAAGAACTCATTCGGCACTCCATTGTACTTGATATTAGTCACCAAATCCTTGAATCTCTCGATGTGATCCATGGGATGCTCGTGAGAAAGGCCATGAAAAGGGTGATGGCCTTCAAGAGTGTAGTATGCAGGCTTCAGCTCAAAGTCATTCCTACGAATTTCAAACCGATTGGCATAGAACTGATCGGGTCTGTAGTGCTCTCCAAGCATCCTGGCGCGATTAACCAGAGCATTCCCGGCGTTCCCACGCACAAGAGGTGGGACAACCACGTTGGCTACTGGTGCAGGGATAACGACGTTCCCCTCTGCATCAATCCGCTGTCCATGCGCGTTACATAGATGACCTTCCTGGTCTCTCAAAACTCAAGCCTCATCGCGAGCAAGCACAATTGGATTGTTCATCTCTACTTGCTTCTTTTGCTTCCTGTTTGCACGCTCCAATTCAGCTAGTTCCTTGATGGATAGATTAGTCAACTGCTTGTTCTTGCTCCTTCTGGTTTCACGATTAGGCATACACCTGAAACACAAAAGTCCAAGCACGTAAGTAACAAAATTTTAAAAGAATTACGACGAGTATCGATTGATACCAAATGGGTATCGGTCAATGCTCGAAAAACTTAGTCGAAATTCTAAGCTAAAATCTAATGGCGAAATTAGAGTCACCGGCAACGGCGCCAAAATTTGATATGCTCAAATTTAATACCCTAAAAGTACTAAAGCAGTAGCTGCAGTATATTAGGGGTCGAACCACAAAGACTCAAGTTATCACTCAATAGATTTTAGAATTTGAATTAAGCTAAGCAAAATCAATGTAATTAAAACAGCAAACGATTAAAAGTAGTTTGTAAGATCAATGGAGGAAAACGCTGAGCCTAGAGAAATTCGCCGGTAAATCAGAATTGCAGGTCAAACAGATTGTCAGGAATATGTTCAGCACCGTTCTTGAACTTGAAACACGAATATAAAACCAACCAACTTTCGCTGCGGAGATTATCTATGTCTAAACCAAGAATTCCAAATTTTTTTGCAAATCTTATGAATTCAAACAAGCATTAATGATCAGGTTCAATTGTTCACAAAATCCTAAACCAAATTTCTTTGCGAATATATCTTTTGCTCATCCAACACTAGTTCAGGCAATCAATCACACTTTCGTGTCAATTAATCAACCTAATAACATATTATAGGTCGCGAAGCTAGAATAAGCAATAATCACAAGTCTAGATGAAGAACTCTATGGATTTTCCCTAACAATTCAATTTAACCTAGCAATTCATCAAACACTTTTCAATAACCCTAAACCTAACAATAAATCTACTCAGACATGGTGAATGAAGCAAACATCATGAATAAAATAGATTGCATTAAAGAATATAGTAAAGAGTACAAAGAGGGTTCCCAATTTTTCTCCCAAAACTATGCTTCCAATCTCTATCTCCGGGTATGAGTCTTCTCTCTAAAAAGTGGCTGAAAAACCTAATTATATCCTAAAACACGTTTTGGGCTATATTGTAAATAATAAAGTCTTCTGGGCCAAAAGCAGATTCTTCAAACTTGTAGAGAGTCGCGTTTTCTTTCTTGGATGTCGGTTTCGACCGATACCATAAGTTGTATCGATCGATATAGATGCAGCGAGTCACGTTCCTTCCAAGTGTCAGTATCGATCGACACTAGGTGGTGTCGGTCGATACACAGGCTTCATATCGGCTCTCGAACTGCTTGATCCATGTTCAGCTCCAAAATGCTCCAGAAAGGTTCAATAAATCCAATTCAGCTCCCACTACAAGAAAACAGGCTATTTGCGACGGAAATTTGCGACGGAATATTTCCGTCGCAAAAATGCGGCGGAATTGCGATGAACTTGCGAGGAAACTGGTTTTCGTCGTAAAGTCATCGCAAATTTGCGAGGAAAATATCCCTCGCTAATTGCGAGTAACTTGCGACGTAATAGCCTCCTATTTGGGATGAATTTGCGACGAAACTTTTAAATCGCAAATTGGCAAGGGAGTTGCGAAGATTTTGCACGGGTAAATAAATTCCATCGCAATTTCCTCGCAAATTTGCAACGGATTTGCGATGGTTAGTAAAAATGGGTAGAAAATTAGATGAAACACGTTTTAAATGTTGTACCTACTTATTGCAAGAGCCAGTTTCCTCGCAAATACGTCGCAAATTAGACGCAATTCCCTAGCAATTCTCTCGCAAAATTTTACAAAAAATCTATAAATACCGTATTGTGAGATCTCTCATTTCACAACAACAAAAATTATCTTACAAAAAAAAAAAACTTAGAAAATACTAAAAAAAAAAAATCGAGATATCGTTTTCTGAGAGCTTAGGAAGAATGGCGTCGCAGAATGAAGCATATGCATTACGAAGTTGGATGTATAATCGAAAAGATCCGGAGACAAGAGAAGTGACGAAAGAGTATCGTGTCGGGTTGCGAGCATTCATCCACCAGGCCACTAACAACCCATATGCGAAGGGTGACGGTAACATATTCTGTCCATGTAAAACTTGCAAGAACACTCAATATTTGGATATTGATATTGTGAAGAAGCATCTATATAATAGAGGATTTATGCCGAACTATTATATCTGGTTTTCACATGGGGAGGGTTATAATCTTGGTGCCGGAAGTAGTAGTACGGGTGATGGTGTTGATCAACCGAATTATAATGATAATTATAATTATGGCCAAAATATGTTTGAAGATTATGAAAGGGATCAACAGGGAAATAGGTTTCATGATATGGTTACTGATGCATTTCATGAATCTATTCCTGCATTTGCTGATGATACTAGGGAAGAACCCAATGTTGAAGCACAACATTTTTATGATATGTTAGACGCTGCAGATCAACCTATCTATGAGGGATGTAGAGAGGGGTTATCTAAACTTTCATTGGCATCTAGGATGATGACAATTAAAAGTGATAATAACCTAACTGAAAATTGCATGGACGCATGGGCTGAGCTTTTTAAAGAGTATTTGCCAGAAGATAATATTTCTGCAGGGAGTTACTATGAAATACAGAAATTAGTTGCTAGTCTGGGGCTACCTTCGGAAATTATTGATGTTTGCATTGACAATTGCATGATTTTCTGGAAAGACGATGATAAGCTACAGGAATGTCGATTTTGTGGGAAGCCAAGATATCAACCAACTACCGGAAGGAGCCGTGTCCCATACCAACGTATGTGGTACTTGCCTATCACTGATAGATTGAAACGGTTATACCAATCGGAAAGGACATCGGCGGCAATGAGATGGCATGCAGAACATACAACGAATGATGGGGAGATTACGCATCCGTCAGATGCAAAGGCGTGGAAACACTTTCAGACGGTACATTCTGACTTTGCTAACGAGAGTAGGAATGTCTATCTTGGCTTATGCACTGATGGATTTAGTCCATTTGGTTTGTCTGGGAGACAATATTCTTTATGGCCTGTGATATTGACGCCATACAATCTGCCACCAGAAATGTGCATGCAAAGGGAAGTCTTGTTTATGAGTATTCTGGTACCGGGTCCTAAGCATCCAAAACGATCCCTTGATGTATTTCTGCAACCCTTGATTCATGAGTTGAAACAATTATGGTATACAGGTGTACGCACATTTGATTATTCACAGGAACGGAATTTTACAATGCGGGCAGTGCTATTGTGGACCATTAGTGACTTCCCAGCGTATGGGATGTTATCGGGATGGACCACGCACGGAAGGTTATCTTGTCCATATTGCATGGATCGATCAGATGCCTTTCAACTGAAGCATGGAAGGAAGTCGTGCTGGTTTGATTGTCATCGTCGCTTTCTTCCCTTGCATCATCCGTATCGGAAGAACAAGAAGTTGTTCAAAAAGAACAAGGTTGTGCGTATTCCTCCCCCAGTTTATATGTCAGGGAATGATTTGTTTGAGCAGATTGATTATTATGGTGCTCAGGAAACATGTAAGCGTGGGGGAAATTGGCACACTACAGCGAACATGCCTGACGGATATGGGAGTTCTCACAATTGGCACAAAATGAGTATCTTTTGGGAACTCCCATATTGGAAAGATCACCTACTACGGCACAACCTTGATGTGATGCACATCGAGAAAATTTTTTTCGATAACATCATGAATACGATTTTGAATGTGCAAGGAACGGGAAAGAGTAAAGACAACTTCAAATCAAGGTTGGACTTGGCCGAAATCTGCTCAAGAAGCGAGTTACATATTACAAGAGATGGTAAATTACCGATTCCGATCTTTCGGTTGTCTGGGGATGCGAAACAGACGTTGTTTAACTGGATTGCTTCAGAAGTGAAGTTTCCGGATGGTTATGTGTCCAAATTCTCAAGATGTATTGAACAAGGCAAAAAACTTGCCGGTATGAAGAGCCACGATTGCCATGTTTTCATGCAACGACTATTACCCTTTGCATTGGCTGAGCTCTTACCGACAACCGTCCACGAAGCAATTGCTGGTACATATTAATTAATTACATTAATTATTGAAATAGTTTTGTCATTTTATTAAATTATTTCAGTGGTGTGATTATAATAACTATGAACGTGTAGGCATTGGAGCATTTTTCAGGGATCTATGCACACGAACACTTACAGACGAGGGCATTGTGCAATTACAGAATAATATACCAGTGTTGCTCTGTAATTTGGAGAAAATATTTCCACCATCTTTTTTTGATGTGATGGAACATCTTCCAATCCACCTACCGCATGAAGCAGCTCTTGGAGGGCCTGTGCAATTTCGATGGATGTACCCGTTCGAGCGATTCATGGGACATCTAAAAGGAAAGGCCAAAAATCTTGCAAAAGTGGAAGGATCGATCGTTGCAGGAAGTTTGACTGAAGAAACCTCTCATTTCACGTCATATTATTTTAGCCCAACCGTTCGAACCAAAAAGGCTCGTCTAAGCCGATATGACGATGGAGGTGTTGCACCAACATATAACGTAGAGGTCCCAGATATCTTCACCCAAATAGGGAGACTTGGTGGAAAGGTTAAGGAAGTTTGGTGGGAAGACCACAAATTTACTCGTGCGGCGCACAATTATATATTGCGAAATTGTGAGGGAGTGCAACCGTTTGAGAGGTATATCTCTTAATTAATTATTTAAATTTGTTAACTAACAATTATTTAATATTATTCATTGTGAAGTTCACGAATTTAATTTAATTTTGTTTGTACAGTGAATTCGACAGGCAGATGCGAGAAGCTTGTCCCGGTTTACCAGAAAAAGAGTATGAGAAGTCCAAAGAAGATAATTTTGCTGGATGGTTAAGATATTATGTACGTAGAGTAAGATATTATACATATTTGATATATTCCAACAATATTTAAATAATCTAATTCGTTAATTAAAAATTTATATTTATATATATATAGGTGATGAATGGATGTGCAAACCAGCCCTTGCCACTATGGTTGCATGAGATTATTCACGAACCAATTGCGAAGATCAAAACTGCCCCAATGTACTTCACTCGTGGATACACTTTTCACACGTATGATTATGGCTCCAATAAGTCAACCGCAAATTATGGAATCCACGTGCCAGGTGATCTAAACTTCTACGGCGTCTTGCAAGAAATTATGGAAGTCTCATATCCTGGAATTATTGGGTTGAAATGCATTTTATTCAAATGTCATTGGTACGATCCAACGGTCGGTCGAGGCGTCCGCACAAACACATTAGGGGTAACCGATGTCAATGCAAACAAAAAATTTTCTAACTTCGAACCTTTTATCCTAGCATGTCAAGCAGAACAAGTGTGTTATATTCCTTACCCTCGGAAAAGGCAAATGCGGGAGACGTGGTTATCAGTGATAAAAGTGAATCCGAGAGGTCGTATAGTCGGGGAAGTTGATGATGTGGCTATGCAACATGAAAGATCACCAGAAGTCTTTGTAGCAATCGAATCAACCGAGAATATCTTACATATTGATCCAGAAACCAGAGAAGAGGAAGACATAATAGTTGATGAGACGAATGAAGATGAAGAATCTGACGAGTTCGAGGAGACTGATGATGAAGAAGACAATGATCATAGTGAACACTCCAATGAATCTGAAAAAGAATCTGATTAATTTTTTCATGTTTTTAAGAAATTTCGATTTTAAACAAAGTTTTTTTTTAATCAAATTTTACCAAATTTGCGAGGGATTTGCGATGAACTATCTTAAATCGTCGAAATTTCCTCGCAAATTTGCGAGGGAATTGCGATGGAAGCGTCTAATTCCTCGCAATTTCCTCGCAAATTTGCGAGGTAATTGCGTGGAAAGCGTTTAATTCCACGCAACTTCCTCGCAATTTGCTAGGGAATTGCGAGGAAATAATTTGAAAATTCAGCAATTTGAAAACAGAAAACTATGTATATTAATTTCCATGTCTGTAAAACTGAGAAACTTAAAATAACTCAAAAATCTCAGCTAAATCTTAGTTTCGCCGGAGCCGGAAAAGAAAAACGTAGGCGGAGGGAGAAGAAGATCTCGATCAGTCATAAGTCATATCGAATGAACTCAGGTATACACTGAAATCTTCGTCGATCTCGATTAGTCATTTCCTTCTCTTCTTGGCTCTGAGTACGATTTCTTCTGAGTTTCTGAGTTCATTGCTCTCGATTTCATCCAACTGCCTTTTATTTTTGTTTCCCGAGAAAATGAAATCTGAATTCTTTTGAAACTCCATGAAACTCCTTTATGGTGTATGTTTGATAGTCTTAAGTAGAGCCAGCTGATCAGGATCATATATATTGTTGCGGCTCGTGAACCCAATGTCAAACGAGAACCAGCAGATGAGGATCATGTTGTTGCAGCTCCTACACCTTATGCATCTTCATCTCACAGACAAGAACTAGAGACTAGAAACTCTGATTATGATCCTACTCCTCGTGAGAAAGTGCTCGAGGTATTGAGTCTTTTCAAACAAGTATACAAACAGTCTAATTAATCACATTTTATAAAATTTGCGACGAAATTGCGAGGGAAAAAAAAAAATAGACGCAATTCCCTCGCAAATTGCGAGGGACTTGCGAGGAAGGGAAAAAAAATAGACGCAATTCCGTCGCAACAAGTTTCCCTCGCCATTTCGTCGCAAATTTGCGAGGGAATTGCGGCTCTAAGACTTTTATTGGTTTAACCGCGAATTGAATTTTTGTTTAATCTTTTGAAATATTTCGGTTTGCGATGGAATTGCGATGGTAGATCAATTCCCTCGCAAATCCGTCGCAAATTGGTAATCCGAAACCCTAATTTGCGAGGGATTTGCGACGGAATTGCGATGGACCGTGAAAAAACAGAATAAAGTCGCGATCTTCTTCTTCCTTTTCTTTTTCTTCTTCCTTCTTCTCCCGAAACCGCCGATCTCCTCCTCTCCAGCCGACGAGCTCCTCTCCAGCCGCGGATCTCCTCTCTCCTCCTCTCCAGTCGCCGATCTGCTCTCTCCTTCTCCAGCCGACCGATCTCTCCTTCAAACCAAGGTTAGGAGTTTATTTTGATTTTGATTTTGATTTTGATTTTGATTTTGATTTTGTTTTTGATTTTGATTTTGTTAGATTTTTGTTAGATTAGATATTGTTAGATTTTGTTGATTTTGTTAGATTAGTTTAGTTTAGTGAAATTGTTAGATTAGTGAAATTAGTGAAATTAGTGAAATTAGTTTAGTTTAAATATTTGTTAGATTCGTTTAGTTTAATTTGTTAGATTATGTTTTGTTAGAATTGTTAGTGAAATTGTTAGATTATGTTTTGTTAAATATTTAGTTTATTTTGTTAGATTAGGTTTTGTTTGATTAGTTTAGTTTATTTGTTAGATTAGTTTGATTTTTTAGTTTAGATTAGTTAAAATAATTAGTGAAATTGTAAGATTATGTTTTGTTAGAATTGTTAGTAAAATTGTTAGATTATGTTTTGTTAAATAATTAGTTTATTTTGTTAGATTATGTTTTGTTAGAATTTAGAAATTTATTAGATTATTTTGTTAGTTTATTTATGTTAGATTATGTTTTGTTAGTTTATAAAATTTATAAAATTAGTGAATTTATAAAATTTAGTTTATAATATTTAGTGAATTTTAGAAATTTTTAGTTTTTAGGTTTTGTAATTTTATAATTCATTTAGTAATTGATTTTTAAAATTTATAAGTTTTAATATGATATCGTTGTAATTATTTTACTAATTTTTTAAATTTTGTTTTTCAGATGTCTGGAGTTAATAACGAGTACTCTCGTTATCTCTCGAGGGGTGGCACGCCTCGGAGGAGTGACTCGTCTCGGAGGAGTGGCACGCCTATTCCAGAAACTCCTCGGACGAGTTTCACTTCTCAGACGGGACGACATGACGACATCCCCGGGAGTCAGTACTATTCACCGCCTCCACCCGCATTCTCAGATCCCCCACCGGTGGCACACTATGATAACGACAATGATGATCTTGTCGTTAAGGCGATCCTCGAGTCTCCAGGTCATGACCTTCTTCCCCGCCTTGATCCAAGACGTCCTGATAATACATATTGGTAAGGTTTTTTTTTTTTTTATTTTATTAATTTAATTTTAAGTTTTTTAAAACAAATAAAGTCATATTATTTGTTTTTTATTATTTTACATTTCAGGTTTGATCAAGACGGATGCGTGGCCGCTTCGGTCCGCTCGATCTTTGAAAGAGATTTCAAAGAGCCTCATGCCAATTGGAGGCAAACACCGGAGCATGTCAGAAGACGGTGGTTTCAGACTTTTGCTGTAAGTTTTTTAATATTTAAAATTAATTATTTTATAATTTATATAACTTATTGTTTGAATTTTTCTTGATAATTTTTTTTTTGTAGCAACACTATCATTGGGAGTACAATATTACGAGCAAGGTCCGAAAGGAGTTTGATGCGAAGTTGAAGGAACGCATGGCCGACCAGGTGGGACGGTGGAAGAAGAAGTGGAAGAAAGAAGGCGACCTTGCGATGCCTAGGTGGTTTGATCCAGATGTCTGGGCAGGCCTTGTGGCGTATTGGCAGGATCCGGCGAGCGAGATCAAGAGCGCTAACAGTCGGGCGGCCCGGTACGCTGATCCTGATGGGGACGGGTATGCCAAGCATCGGTCTGGACAGCTTTCCTACCTTGCCCGCGGACGGAAAATCGTAAGTTTTTCATTTATTTTAATTAATTAAATTCTAATTATTAATTAAATTTTATTGTGATATTTATAAAAAAACAAATCAGGCAAAGGATCGCGGAGATTCGATCCCGGATTTGCTAGCTGTCCTCGAGGAGACAAAGAGGCGACCAGATGGGACTTTTGTCGACAAGAAGTCTGAGAAGATCTACAACGACGTCACTTCGAAGATGCAGGAGTTGACTCAGCATTCGGAGGGCGATGAGAGCGCATCTACCCCTTTGACTCCCGCCGTGAAGAACAAGATCTTTACCGAGGTATGAATATTAATGTTTTATATTTATTTTTTACAATAATTTCAACTAATTAAACTTATTCTTAATTTTCAGGTCGCTCCCCGTAAAAAAGGGAGAATTTACGGAGTCGGTTCTCTGCAATCGCAGATCGACTCGTGCACTTCTTCTTCCTCGGGAGCAGCAGAAGCGGAGTCCGCCGCCTACCTCCAGGGCATCATTGAGTCGCAGGCCCAGCTGATCGTGACTCAGTCTGAGAAGATCTCGAGGTTCGATCAGATGTTCAGCTATTTGGCGACAAAGGATCCGGTGCTAGCACAGATGATTCAGGACCCTGGAGACACATCTACGAGTAGGACCGAGACCGGGACCGAGACCGGAGCCGGAACTGGAACCGGAACCGGATCCGGTCCATCGGTTCAATTTTAGATTCTCGTTTGTATAATACATTTTAGTTTCTTTTAATTTTAATGTTTCAACAATTTAATTTTATTTATAAAATTTTAATTTTGAAATTTTTTTTTATTTATAATTAATAAATTTTTAATTATTAATTATTATTAATAATTACAATTTTTAATTATTATATAAATCAGAGGCCGCCGCAATTCCCTCGCAATTTGCGACGGTTTTGCGAAGGAAATAAGAACCGCACCCTCGCAAATCCGTCGCAAATTGCGAAGGAATTGCGACCCCATTTAGAAATAGTTCCACGCAATTCCGTCGCAATGTTTCCTCGCAACTCTGAAGCAAATATTGCGACGAATTTGCAGGTATAATTAGTAACGCTTTTTGCTATAAATTTGCGATGAACACTTTTGCGATGAACACAGCGTTCACGCACTTTCGTCGCAATTTTGCGGCGATATTGCGGGGTTATATTTGCGATGAGATAGCAACCACGTTTTTCCGTCGCAAATTTGCGAGGGATATGCGACGAAAATTGATTTGCGAGACGGGATTTGCGACGGAATGGTGCGTCTCGTAAATCCATCGCGAAAGGCCATTTGCGACGGAATTGCGAGGTATTTCTCCATCGCAAATGGCCTGTTTTCTTGTAGTGTCCAAACATACCTAAATCCGGAAAAGACTCCAAAAATACTAGAAAGACTCAATAAAAAGGACTTATATCATGGTCAAAAGCGGGTAAAAACCATGATATATCAGCTGTTCTAACTTGTGATCGCATGCCTGCTTCTGCTTAGAACAAGCTTAAAGCTAAGAAAATTAGTCCTTTGGAGGTTGTCGAACGAATTAATGATAATGCTTATCGTCTCCGCCTTCCTCCGGACATCACAATTTCCAACTTCTTCAATGTCAAGTACTTATCACGCTATTTGCTTGTTGATCCGCGGACGAATCCTCTTCATCCTGGGAGTCCTGATGCAGAAGCATCCTAGAAGATTCGATCAACGGCTCCAAAATATTTCCTTTTTATATTCATCGTTTTCCTTTTTCTTATTTTAATTTTTTTCCTATTTTCATTAGTATTGTTCTTCTTATTGTTGGTCTAAGAGCTTTATAAATAGATCTCTTCTTAGAGCTTTATAAGTCAGACTTTTGAGAATTAATAAACAAGCCATTGCTTAATTTTCTTGAGAGACATTTGATTTAATTCATCTTCATCAAGAAGCAGGTCTCTAGTGATTCTAAAATCCCTAGATTGAGATGAACTTTATTTTGATCCTCCATCACCATGCAAACTTTATTTTTGGTGTGGTCAGAACAACCCTCTTAATCGAGCACACAATATGATTAAGGTTTAGTTTGCAGCTAAGCACTATTCACCAAAGCTCAATCAAGCTTCTTGCATATTAGCCTTACATCTCTTTTATTAAACCAAGTGTACTGCGGCCCCTGATTCACCATGTCAAACAATGAACATACCATGAATCGAATACACAATATGATTAAGGTCTGTTTGCAGCCAAGCACTATTCACCAAAGCTCAATCAAGCTTCTTGCATATTAGCCTTTCATTTCTTTTATTAAACCAGGTGTACCGCGGGCCCTGATTCACTAAGTCAAACAAAGAACAGTACTGGATAAATCTTGAAAATCTCGCATTCGAGTTTATAGCATTTCAGTGTCTATAAAATTTGAGTACTCTTCACCATCAAATATCTTGTTGAAATCACCAAAAAGCATCCAAAGTTTGTTTCTAAGAATTTGCGAATCATGGTGATTTTGAATATCTTCCAGTAACTCCTTACACTCATCAATGAAGTTTGATTCATAAATGAAAGATTATATAAATTCTTCTTCAGCCGCCCCAAGTTTAACCCAACATGTTATCATTTGGATGCTCTTAAATACCAGTGTTAGTCTCGTATTATGCTTCCATATTACCCAGATATGGCCCTGTTTATTAAAGTCATAGTTTGACATAAAAGACCAATTCTGGAACACCTTATTTACAATTCAAGGGGCTTTATTTTCCTGAACTACCATCTCCGCATCCAAACTGCATAGAACTACTATATATATACCCGACTTCTTATAACTGAATATTTTGAAACTTGCTTGAATCCTCGGACATTATTGAAGAAACTCAACATTTAAGGTTTTTTTCTTTTCCTTTCTATTCAAGGCACGTGAGTACTGAGCTCTGAAACTAACTTATATGTTGATTTTCAAGCCCTCGGGAGTGATGTGTGTGCCTTTTAGATGGTGAGACTATCGTTAGTTCCTGATTATTTTCATGCTCCAAGTGACGGTCAATTTTAGATGGTGAAACAGAGTTCACTTTTCTTCCTCCTTTGGTCGAACCAAAGGTAAAATGGCGGCTGATATTTCCGAATTTTCCTTCCCTAAGACCACTTGTTTGTTAACATCACTCTTGTGAAGATTTTTTTCACATTGTATTTCTACATCTTGTTTCTCCAAGATCAATGATCCAACCTTATTGTCCTTGTGCTTTCATCATGTGTAACAATTTATGTTGCCAACCCTAATGATTGATCTTGTTCAGTGGCCCCTGATATATCATGGTTTTTACCCACTTTCGACCATGATATAAGTAATTTTTCTGAGTCTTTTCAGTAGTTTTAGAGTCTTTCAAGTTCTTTTCAGGATATAGGCACACATGGAGCTAAATTGGATTATTGGAAGCTTTTGAACCAATCTGGAGTTTAACAGTTCGAGGTATTGAACTCAGCATCGATCGACACCTGCGAAGCATCAATCGACACCACCCCTTTTAGAGAGACACGATCAAAGATCCTAGCATCGATCGATACCATTTACGGTATCGGTCGATACTAGTGATCAGAACGCGCAACAAGACCCGAAGATAAACCAGAAGCTTTCCTTATTTTTTTATTACACTTCTAAAACGTGTTTTAGATATATAATTAGGTTTTTGAGCCTCCAGAAACACACTGGATTTTCTGGAGATAGAGTTTTTCTGCAATTGATTTTTGGGAGAAGAACCTTGAACCCTATTTGTATTCTTACTCTATTTTATTTATGATATCTATTTTATTCATGATGTTTGTTTCATTCACCATGTCTGAGTTGATTTTCTGTTAGGTTTATGGTTGTTTTAAAGGTTTTTGATGAATTATTAGATCTGATTTATTTGTTAAGGAATATCCGTAGAGCTTTTCACCTAGACTTGAGATTAATGCCTATTCTAGCCTTGCAAACTAGAATATGATGTTAGGTTGATTAATTAGCACGAAAGTGTGATTAGTTTCCTGAACTAGTGTTTGGTGAGCAAAAGACCTATTAGCAAAGAAATTTGGTTTAGGATTTTGTGAACAATTGAACTTGATCGTTAATGCTTGTTTGAATTTATAGAATTTGCAAAGAAATTTGGAATTCTAGGTTTAGACATAGATAGTCTTCGCAACGACAGTTGGTTTACTTTATATATGTGTTTCAAGTTCAAGAGCGGAGCTTATTTCATTCCTGACATTTAATCTGATTGATAATTCTGATTGCCTGCAAACTTTCCGAAAGCCTAGCGTTTTCCCCATTGATTTATCACTTTGTTTTAATCGTTTTGTTACCTTTGATTACGTTCATTTCGCTTAGCTTAATTCACATTCTGAAATCTATTGAGTGAATATCTTGAGTCTTTGTGGTTCGACCCCTAGAATACTACAGCTACTGCTTAGATACTTGAGGGTATTATCTTTGAGGATATCAAATTTTGGCGCCGTTGCCGGGGACTCTAATTTCACCATCAGATTACGGTTTAGAATTTTGACTAAGTGTTGAGCATCGATCGATACCCTTGAAGTATCGATCGATACTCGTTATTATTTTTGTCACTTACGTGATTTAATTTCTGTGTTTCAGGTGTATGCAGCATCGAGAGACTAGAAGAAGCAAGAGTAAGCAGTTGGCCAATCTATCTAACAAAGAGCTAACTGAATTAGAGCGCACGATCAGAAAGCAAAAGAAACAAGCCGAGATGAACAATCCGATTGTGCTCGCTCGTGATGAGGCTAGAGTTTTGAGAGATCAGGAAGGTCACTTGTGTGGCGTGCAAGGGCAGAGACTTGATGCAGAAGGAAACATTATTGTCCCTGCAACGGTAGCTAATGAGGTTATCCCGCCGGCTGTGCGTGGGAATGTTGGGAATGCTCAGGTAAATCGTGCCAGAACGCTTGAGGAGTACAACAGACCAGATCAGTTCTATGCAAACCGGTCTGCGATTCGTATTCCAACTTTCCAGAGAAATGACTTTGAGCTGAAGCCTGCATACTACACTCTTGTAGGCCAGCACCCTTTTCATGGTCTTTCTCACGAGCATCCCATGGACCATATCGAGAGGTTTGAGGATTTGGTCTCCAGTATCAAATACAATGGAGTGTCCAATGATTTCCTCTTCTGTAAGCTCTTCCCATACTCTCTTAGTGGAGATGCAGCTTACTGGTTGAAGCAGTTGCCACCTGGGTCTTTGACTACTTGGGAGGAGACTAAGACTGCATTTCTGAACAACTTCAATGATGATGCGAGATCAGAAGAGCTCAGGAACAAGATCTCCCAGTTCTGTCAAGGAGCGACTGAGGCATTTAAGGCTGCTTGGGTTCGATTTCGGTCTTATTAGAGGGATTGCCCTCACCACGGTTTCTCGCAGGTTCAGTTATTAGGTATCTTCTTCAGAGGAATCGGTTGGAGGTATCAGATGGCTTTGGACGCTGCAAGCAATGGTAATTTCAACACCAGGTATCCCGAGGACGCTTATGTGTTGATTGAAAACTTGGCATCTAGCAACTGTACTAAGAATGCAGATTTCGAGAAGAAGAAGTAGAATGGAAACGTTGATGGGTTGCAGATTGTTGAGGTACATGCGAAGCTGGATTCAGTTCACAATCTGTTGATGGGTAAGCAGTAGAAGGCAGTGCATTTTGCTGAAGAAGTCGAGAACATCGATGAAGGTGAAGCAGAGGATGTCAACTACATAGGTGGTAATGGGTTTCAGAATTCGTCATACAACCGCGGTTTCAATAACAACTCTCAGAGAGGAGAATTCAAATCTGATTTCAAGTCTTCGAATTTTGGAGCAAACTCCTTTGCTCAGGAGCCATTTCAGAACAGTGGGTACACTCGCACCTATGGGAATTCATCTTATCAGACACCACCTCCCAAGACTCAGGAAAGCAAAGTTGAAACTATGCTTGAACAGATTCTTGAGGGGCAACAAAAGATGACTGTTGATTTCAATGGAAAGATGGATGCTTTGTACACTGATCTGAATGGAAAAATCGAAGCTCTAAACATCCATCAGAAGAAGTTGGAAACTCAGGTTGCTCAAACTGCAGAAACTGTTAAGAGACAAGATGGTTTCCTTCCGGGAAAGACGGTGAATCCAAGGGAGCATGTTCATGCCATCACCTTGAGAAGTGGAAGAGAAGTCACTCCAAAGTTGGAGAAGACTTATTCACCTAAGCAGCTTGTCGATCTTGCTGGAGACGACGATGACGACGATGAGATTCCTGAAACTTCCCCAGTATCGATCGATACTCACCCAGTATCGGTCGATACCCCTCAACATCGATCATTGCCTGTTCAGAGTTCTTCAGAATAAATTGGAAAACCACAAGTATCGATCGATACCAGTCCAAAAGTCGACCAGAAGCTGACTACAGGACATATTGGGAGAGTCTATGTACCAAAGATTCCTTTCCCTCGACCTCCTGCTAAGTCTAAGAGAGAGATAGAAGAGGCCAGATGCAGAACAATGTTAGAGAAGCTAGTTGTTGAACTCCCGTTCGTAGATGCTATCAGGACTGCACGAGCTTTTAGGAGATACATCAAGAGGATGGTATCAAGCAATGTAAATCTTGAGGAAGGGGTACTGAGAATCACCCACGAATGCAGTGCGATTCTTCTCCACAAAATTCCAGATGAGTACTTCATGCGGTTGCACCCTGAAAATCCTTTGGAAAGAGCGTTGGTTTGCTCAGCTGCGACAGAAATAGTTCCCACAGAAGCTGCTGCTGGTTATGCCACGATCCTTGACCAAAACGCTGAAGCATCGATCGATACCACAGGAGGTACCGATCGATACCCACCTTTTCTTCCCGAGGAGCTGGTTATTAATCGTGCCATTCTTCGAGTGATTAGAGTGAAGAGAGAGCTCCTAAGCTCGATCTTATGCCACTCCCCGCTAGCTTTAGGTATGTTTTCCTTGGCCCTAACTCTACATACCCAGTAATTGTAAACTCTTCTTTGAACAACGCAGAGGTCGCCTTACTGATGCGCAAGTATCGCAAAGCTCTTGGCTATTCTCTTGATGACATTTCAGGTATCTCACCAGATCTGTGCATGCATCGGATTCATCTGGAGGACGAGTCAATAGCTTCGATCGAACATCAGAGGAGGCTTAACCCGAATCTGAAAGAGGTGGTAAAGAAAGAGATCTTGAAACTTCTTGAAGCAGGAGTCATCTATGCCATCTCTGACAGCAGTTGGGTCAGTCCAGTGCATGTTGTTCCTAAGAAAGGAGGGTTCACAGTGGTGAAGAATGAGAAAGATGAGCTGATTCCGACCAGAACGATCACCGGGCATCGAATGTGTATCAATTACAGGAAATTGAATGCAGCAACAAGGAAAGATCACTTCCCATTGTCGTTCATTGATCAAATGCTGGAGAGGTTGGCAAGTCACCCATACTACTGCTTCCTGGATGGTTACTCTGGTTTTTTCCAGATCTCGATACACCCATATGATCAGGAGAAGACTACTTTCACTTGTCCCTACGGTACGTTCGCCTACAGGAGGATGCCGTTTGGGTTGTGTAATGCTCCAGCTACATTACAGAGATGTATGATGTCGATATTCTCAGATATGATCGAGGAGTTCATGGAAGTCTTTATGGATGATTTTTCTGTTTATGGATCTTCATTTAAGGGATGTCTGGATAACTTATGCAAGGTACGTCAGCGATGCGAAGAGAAGCATTTGGTCTTGAACTGGGAGAAGTGCCACTTTATGGTTCAAGACGGCATCGTTCTGGGACACAAGGTTTCTAAGGCTGGAATCGAAGTTGATAAGGCTAAGATTCAAGTCATGAAAAGCCTCCTGCCACCTACGTCTGTGAAAGACATTCGGAGTTTCTTTGGTCACGCCGGGTTCTATCGCAGATTCATTTAGGATTTCTCCAAGATAGCTCGTCCACTTACTGATCTTCTGTGTAAGGATGTCACCTTCAATTTTACACCAGAGTGTCTCGTCGCATTCGAACTGATCAAGAAGGCGTTGGTTACTGCTCCTATTGTTCAGCCACCAGATTGGAACCTCCTTTTTGAGATTATGTGTGATGCGAGCTATTTTGCAGTTGGATCTGTTTTGGGACAGAGGAAAGACAAGAAGCTTCATGTTATATATTATGCCAGCAGAACACTGGATGACGCCCAAAGGAATTACAGTACCACTGAGAAGGAGTTACTTGCTGTTGTGTTCTCTATTGAGAAGTTTCGTTCCTATCTAATATGAAGCAAGGTGATTGTGCATACTGACCACGCAGCTCTCAAGTATCTGCTGCAGAATAAGGATATGAAACCTCGATTGTGTCGATGGGTTCTACTGCTCCAAGGTTTTGACATAGAGATCAGAGATAAGAAAGGAGTTGAGAACGGGTTTGCAGATTATCTCTCACGAATGAAGATTAGTGATGAAGTTCCTATTGACGATTCCTTGCCTGAGGAAAACATCTACTTCGTTGAGACTGGATTTCGTTACAGCTCTGATTCGAATCTGCCGCTACAGAACACGAGCATCGATCGACACTCCCTAGGCATCGATCGATACCTTCACAATTTGCTGCAGTCGGTTCAACATTTAAGCATCGATCGACACCCTTTGAGCATCGATCGATACCAGCTATCACCCATAGCTGAAACATATGCCGATTAATCTGAATCTGAGGAATCCTTGGTTGTCACCTCTCCTGCTGAACCTTGGTACGCCGACATCGCCAATTACCTTGCTGCTGACTACGAACCAAAGCATCTCAAGAAGTATGTCAAGAAGAAATTCATGAGAGATGTCAGACGTTACTTTAAGGATGAACCCTATCTGTACAAGCATTGTTCTGATGGAATTTACAGAAGGTGTATAGCTGAATCTGAGGTGCCAGAAATTCTATTTCATTGCCATGGATCTGAGTATGCTGGGCATTTCGCCACATTCAAAACAGTTTCTAAGGTTCTGCAAGCGGGTTTCTGGTGGCCTACAATGTTTAAGGATGCTCACGCCTTCATCTTTCATTGTGATGTGTGTCAGAGAAGAGGGAAGATCAGCAAGCGACATGAGATGCCACAGAACTTCATCCTCGAAGTAGAAGTCTTTGACTGCTGGGGTATTGATTTTATGGGACCATTCCCTCCATCGCGACAGAACATATACATATTGGTCGCCGTCGATTACGTCTCTAAGTGGGTAGAAGCAATTGCTAGTCCTACTAACGATTCTGCCGTGGTTCTGAAACTGTTCAAGACCATCATTTTCCCTCGATTTGGAATACCCAGAGTTGTTCTAAGTGACGGTGGCACTCACTTCATCAACAAGATTTTCGAGAAGCTGCTGAGGAAATATGGCGTACACCATCGCGTCGCCACGCCATATCACCCTCACACCAGTGGACAAGTAGAGGTCTCCAACAGACAGATCAAGGAGATTTTGGAGAAGATAGTTGGCGCTACACGGAAGGATTGGGCTCTGAAACTGGACGACGCTCTTTGGGCCTACAGAACCGCGTTCAAAACATCACTTGGCACCACACCATTCCAACTGCTGTATGGGAAGGCCTGTCATCTTCCGGTTGAGATCGAGCACAAAGCAGCTTGGGCTACCAAACTTATGAATTTTGACATTAAGTCTGCTGCTCAAAGGCGATTGGTTCAGCTGAATGAATTGGATGAGATCAGACACTTCGCTTATGAGAACTCCAAATTGTACAAGGAAAAGACCAAAGCCTATCACGACAAGAAAATCCTTTCTCGCCAGTTTGAACCGAATGACCAGGTACTTCTGTACAACTCTCGTTTACAATTGTTTCCTGGGAAATTGCGTTCTCGTTGGTCAGGTACTTTCACGATCAAGGAAGTCCGCCCACACGGTGCAGTGGTCTTGCTGAGTACTGAAAGAAAGGAGTTCACTGTCAATGGACAGCGGGTGAAACACTATTGGGCGAAAGCCACCATTCCAGATGGCCACATTGTGCCTCTGGCTGAGCCACCAGCTGCCTGACTGATCTCCATGTCAAGCTAACGACATTAAACAAGCGCTTGGTGGGAGGCAACCCACTGGTGAGTCTGTACATACGTTTTTATTTTGATTTTTCATTTTGTTTTTTGTCCTGTGTCTTCACGTGAACCTCAGGTCCAGACGACGAGCAACGATCGACACCTGCGAAGCATCGATCGACACCACCCCTTTTGGAGATACACGATCAAAGATCCTAGCATCGATCGATACCATTTACGGTATCGGTCGATACCAGTGATCAGAACGCGCAACAAGACCCGAAGATAAACCAGAAGCTTTCTTTATTTTTCGATTACACTCCTAAAACATGTTTTAGATATATAATTAGGTTTTTGAGCCTCCAGAAACACACTGGATTTTCTGGAGATAGAGTTTTTCTGCAATTGAGTGTTGGGAGAAGAACCTTGAACTCTATTTGTATTCTTACTCTATTTTGTTTATGATATCTATTTTATTCATGATGGTTGTCTCATTCACCATGTCTGAGTAGATTCTCTGTTAGGTTTAGGGTTGTTTTAAAGGTATTTGATGAATTATTAGATCTGATTTATTTGTTAAGGAATATCCGTAGAGCTTTTCACCTAGACTTGAGATTAATGCTTATTCTAGCCTCACGAACTAGAATATGATGTTAGGTTGATTAATTGGCACGAAAGTGTGATTAGTTTCTTGAACTAGTGTTTGGTGAGCAAAAGACCTATTCGCAAAGAAATTTGGTTTAGGATTTTGTGAACAATTGAACTTGATTATTAATGCTTGTTTGAATTTATAGAATTTGCAAAAATATTTAGAATTCTAGGTTTAGACATAGATAGTCTTCGCAACGACAGTTGGTTTACTTTATATCTGTGTTTCAAGTTCAAGAGCGGAGCTTATTTCATTGCTGACATTTAATCTGATTGATAATTCTGATTGCCTGCAAACTTCCCGAAAGCCTAGCGTTTTCCCCATTGATTTATCACCTCGTTTTAATCGTTTTGTTACCTTTGATTACGTTCATTTCTCTTAGCTTAATTCACATTCTGAAATCTATTGAGTGAACATCTTGAGTCTTTGTGGTTCGACCCCTAGAATACTACAGCTACTGCTTAGATACTTTAGGGTATTATCTTTGAGCATATCAGCCCCCTCCACTGGCACTACTACACCTTCCACTTTCACCTCTGAATTTTTCACTTCCATCAACTGAATACCTTTAATCAGAAGGCATACTTCCTTCAAGTGTCCCTAGTTTGAACAGGTTTGACATTTCGAAGGTATCCATGGTTATTGAAAGTCCACAACTGCGTTGACCCCTTTATTAGATTGGAACCAAAAATATTTTGGTAGTTTTGATAGATCTGCTTCGACAAACACATTTGCATCTTCAATACTTTTGTATCGTTCTGTATCTAGATGGAGTCGTTTTGGTTCCTCGCCAACACTTGCAATGAATCTCAACCCCTTCCATGAGAACATCTTTTGCAAAACATTTTTGATGATAATCCACATGGGAATGGTATTATATCCGATTAAGACTCCTCAATGATTGGAAACAAGCAGAACATCTGCTATATTCAACATTCCTCATCGTAAGACCCTTTTACGGATTGTACGTTCTCTTATTCGTTTGACAGTAGTTACATTAACTTCTAACACGTCAATCTTCATTGTTTTGTCCCTCAGGGACCAAATCTTGTTGATGATAACATGAACCTTCGCCACATGAGGTGCTGAAGTTGAAAGAAATTTGCTAATTAGAAGTTCTCTCATATGGGAGCAGAATCTCTAAAGATTTCATCAGGAACATGAACAGTTTGATTACCATCGACCTCTAAGATATCAATTTGATGTCTCGAGAGAGGTGACTTGTCCTGAACAAGTGCAGAGTATAATTTCTTTTATTGAGTTTGTTGAGAGACTCCCACTATCGGCGATGAGATCACCGGTGGAGAGGACATGGTCGATGACAATGGAAGCCCCACTAAGCCAGCGAAGATTGAGTTGCACGCCAAAACCCTAGAATCGCCTTTCGTCACCTTGCCACATCACCAAATTTGTAATAAGTATTCCCTGTAAAGCACTTCCAAACTAATTTACACATAAAAGAAAGATTCGAAAATTATTATGAAACGCAATATGCATTTGTAAATCCATTAAGGCAAATATTTGAATTAGTGACGTAAACAAACTTTCGCATGGATTTAAATTAATATATTTGATGGTTTGATAGCTTCATATAAGTGTATAATTGTAAAATCCCCATCAGTTGTGGAGCCTTAACATCCGCTCTTGGTCCATGGTCCTATCCCCTTTATTTGTATACGGCTTATTTCAGAAATTTTGAAAGATATCAGCTGACTCTCGAAATCACCAAGAGAATGTTTTTGTGTTTTTTTTAATTTAGTATTTTAGTTTCTCTATCAAATGTTCTTTTAATTGTATAATGTGTACATAAATAAAAATTAATTAGTTCTATATGTGTTTTGTGTTGCGTAACTTTTACTAAGACTACGTGTAATGACACTATTATCAATTGTTGATATATTTTAACATCAATTTGAAATGGTTACAATAGTTTGTTAGAAGAAAAAAATCATGATGTGGCAAGCTGGAGTGTTGATAAGATTCAACACCGTGAAAATGAAAGCATGAGCTCCTCTTGTGTGATGTGGTAGGTTTTGATTGGTCCAAAAAAAATTATTGGTCGCTCAATTTTTTTTTTGGGCAAATATATAAATTGGGACACGTTAGGCTAATTGGTTGGATGCTTTGATTCTTGACATTTTTCATCTCAATTATTTAACATCTATTATTTCATAATAATTATAATTATATATATACATCTTAAGTGTATAAAACTATTGCAAAATTTATTATTTTGTATTATATATATAGAAACTTGTTTCATTTGTTTTGGACACTAGAAAAAATATGTTACACAAAAATGAGACTTGTTTCATTTATTTTTAAAAATATGTAATCACAAAACTAAAATATAAAAGAAAATAAAAATATGAAATAAAATTTGTGGGGTATAGTGTTGTAATTTTATTAAACAAAACAATTCTAGAGGGTAAAAATTGAGTGGATGTTGGATTATGATGTGAAAAAGAGAGAAGATGATCTGGAGTGTTGAAAGGTAAAAAAGCGATGTTATAATATTGAAACCAATGTACATAGTCTAATCGTGAAATTAATTCTTGGTTTGGAACAATGTGAAAGGTAGAGCCGGTTCTTAATCCAACCAAAATGATTTAATCAAAAAGTCTTGAGTTTAAAATTTCACATACGATATGATTAGATTTTGAGGGGCCATATTTGATAAGAATATCTCGGTAATGTTTTATTAAGAGACAGAAAATCTCGTTGGTTGAGTCGATTTAAGTAATCTTTAGTTGCCATCTCTTCTCAATTAGTTAATACTGTCATATTTTCTCTATTAATCTAACTAAAGGTCTCAACACCAAATTTGCTTGGAGCCTTCGAATTTTCATTGCCGCCTTGAAGTCAACAGAATGTTTGCAAAAATAAGTAACTAAAAGACTACTTAGAAGTTAAAACACTAGTTATTTCAATTCATGTTTTAATTTGAACCAAATATCATTAGTTAATATTGTAATATTATAGCTTGGTCAAGGTTAGATGGAGTCAAAGTGTTGGTGCCAAAATTGGCGAGTAGAATATATGAGAGCAAATTATATAATAATATAATTGAATAGTCACTACAAAAAATGTGTATTTTGTATCAATTATTTTGAATATTTGTATCAGTTATAAGTGAATAAATGAGTTTTATATCATTTACATAAGTGATTCTGGAAGTGGTGATGCAAATATATTGCATCGTTTGTAACAAATGATGATAATCATACATCACTTAATTCAAATGATGTTAATATTAGTATCAATTGTAATAAGTGATGTTTAATAATTATATCAATTGTAAATAAGTGATATAAACATTAGTGTCAGTCTTACTTAAGTTATACTAAATATTGTGTCATTTACAAAAAAAAATGTTAAACATTTATATCAGTTATTCTTAATCGATGTTAATATTAGTATCAAATTTTATAAATAATTCTAATCATTGTAGCATTTTTAATAGTCCTATAACGGATCCGGATATCCAGATTTTTTTGCAATATCTGGATCCAGATCCGCCGGATATATGTTTTTCCTATCCGTATCTAGAACCGGTGGATCCCGGATACCCAAAAATTGGATATCCGCCCAGAATTTCAAAACTCGCCGGCTATCTGGATCCGTCTTAAGATCTGAAATATTTATTTAGTTTTGAACTTTATTGGACTTTTCAAAATAAAGTAGAATGAGTTTTAGAGAATGAAACCCCACGAACATGTTTATTTGGAAATAAATTTTATTTATAGCGCATTCGAGTTCAACAATATATGTTTAACGTCGATGTGAGACAATGACAAAGTTTCAGATACATCATTTGTTGAACTGATGTAAATTTTATATCAATTTTTTAAGTGATGTTAGTAATATTTAGTAGATAAATCATTTGTTTAACTGATGTAAATTTATAATTTTGTATCAATATTTTTAAAGTGATACAAGTTAATATAGATTTGCATCAATTATGATGAATTGATGTTAAACAACCTAATATTACTATCAATTATTAAAACTGATGTTAATTTATATTTTCGTATCAATTACTAATAAGTAATTATTTGTTTAACTAATGTAAATTTATAATTTTGTATCAATATTTTTAAAGTGATAAAAATTGATATAGATTTGCATCAATTATGATGAATTGATATTAAACAACCTTATATTACTATCAATTATTAAAATTGATGTTAAACTATATTTTTGTATCAATTACTAATAATTCAAAATAGTATCATTTTCTTTTCTGATACAATTTTTATCAATTATTAAAACTGATGTTAAACTATATTTTTGTATCAATTACTAATAAGTAATTCAAAATAGTATCATTTTGTTTTCTGATACAATTTAACTGATGCAACTTTCATTTTTTTTTTTTATAGTGAGTACAAGATGCAAGTGGTGGATCATGGGCCGTAGCACCGTGTAGATAAGTTTGCATAATAGACACAAAAAGAAGAATGAATTAGGACAATACATGTTTGAGAAAAGATATAAATATCCATCAACTTTTTTTATTTGGGGATAAGAGAGAAAAAACGTCGATTTTTGGAGTGTGATTTTTTTTGTGACGAAACTGTCCTCGGGGCAATAAGTGGGAAGACTCGAGCTCCGATTCCACAGTAGAGGACACAATAGACTGTAGCGCATCAGGACTAGGTCCAACGAAGTCACCATTTTCGCATCTCATTAGTACTCGACATCATCGTTTCTGCTATGTAAATATATAATGAGATATTTCATAGTACACACAGATACATTGATTCTCTTCCGTGGGTAGTAGAGCCCACTTTAATCTTCGATAAATGCAAATCCTCCTACGCAATGCAATCATGATGAACGGCTACGTCATTTCGTATCCTGCTATACTAGCGCCAAGCAAATTTAACACAACTTTGCTATATATTTCTCGTTCCACCACCATTTGCAACCCCAGAAACAAAACTATAACGACTTCAATCAAAAGTACAAAACTGACATTAATATGTTTAAGACTCTTTAATGCAAGATGGTTATACTGCGAGAGTTAATAACAAGGGTGGTGTTCGTCGAAATGGGACACTGGAAACGTGACGGGATAGGGTGTGGGACTTCCAAGCCAATCTCCATGAAATACCAAGTAAAATGAGGCTCCGGGAGGGTGATGGAGTAGAGACTATAGAGGCTTTTCTAAAAGAAGAATACAACATCCTCAAGGTCACCTCTAGACTGAAACTGAGTTTTCGGTAGCCATCCTGGATGCTCAAAGGAGACGCCCTCACTACGAGGCCGTAGACAATCAAATCAGACGACGACATGGATATCTTCCTTACCATGAAAGTGGTCGAGCCCAAGATAACACTTTATATAACACAGAAGACTTATCTTGAGACTTGAGGATTACCTACACGCATCCTTGGTGAGGAAACTTCAAGTGCAAGGCTGAAACTATCAAAAATAGCCGACGACGAAGTCGAGTTTATTGACCTAGCTTCTAGTGATTCTGACAAAAACAATGGCAGTCCATTGGTGCTCTACAAATCTAGCTACGATCAGGGTGAATCAAGCTCTAAAGTCTCTCCTCCAGGACAAACAATGAAACGTTGTTCGGCTCTGACTTCCACATGGGAATATTTAAAAGAGACGCAGCCCTTTTTTTAGATGACCACATTGATGGAGAGTAGTTCTTCTCAACTATATAGAAGGGACTTGTCCTTGGAGGGTGTAAGTGGCCAAACTTGAAGACAGTGAAAACTATTAAGTATGCAGGCTTGCCTAGACAACACGTGCAGCGTCAAAACCTGTAATAACTACCACAAACAAGCTGGAAAAAGGGTTATGAGTTAGTTCATACATGATAGTTATAGTGGAGCAGTGACGGGTCCAACTCCAGCTGAGGTGCAAAGAATGTGTTTGAATGCCCACAACGTCGCTATATCGTACTGGAAGGCTTGGAAAGCCAGGCTAATGACTGTTGAAGGAGGTAAGGGATCAACAGCAAGAAGCTCCTCCTTGCTTCCCGCTTACATGCACACCCTGAAGCTAGCAAACCCGGGATCATTGACAGAATTTGAAAACAACACTCGACGAATCTAGAAACCAAAAGTTTAAATACATGTTCTTCGCACTGGGTGCATCAATAAACAGACTTAAGTTTATGAGAAACTAGGTCTTATAATCGATGGAGCACATATAAGAGAGCAGTACGGAGGGTGCATAGTTCCTGAAAGCTCACAAGATGGAAACATCCAGATTTTTTCTCTCACTTTCAGAATAGTTGACAGTGAGAACGATCATGTTTGGAAATGGTTTCTGACAAGGTTAAGACAAATACTACCAAATGGACTAGGCGTGACATTTGTCTCCGACAGGCACTCATCCATATCCATAGTGTCGGTTGACATTGACGTATCAGGTACAAAATCACCTCCTGTGGTGATTGCATTGACGTGTTCATTGTGTGCATGAACCATCTTTCCCTTGACAGCTGCTGAAGTCTGAGTATATTAAGTTTCCAGCGTCTTCTGATGAATTCTAAGAGCTTCAATCTTCCCATCCAGATCTGTGTACATGGCATCCATCTTCCCATTAAAATCAACAGTCATCTTCTGTTGTCCCTCAAGGATCTGTTCAAGCATGGATTCAACCTTACTCTCCTGAGTCTTAGGCGGCAGAGTCTGGTAAGATGAACTCTCGTAGGCGTTGTTCTGCATCGGTATCTGGGCAAAGGAATTCGCTCCAAAATTAGACTTGAATCCTCCTTGCTGAGCGTTGTTGGTGAAGCCTTGGTTGTTGTTGAACTGATACTGCTGATTCTGAAAACCAGTACCACCAATGTAATTAACATCCTTTGCTTTAAACTCATCTACCATCTCGACCTTATCAGCAAAGTGTATAGCCTTCTGCTGCTTGCCCACCAAAAGATTATGCACCGAATCCAGTTTCGCATGCACCTCAGCAATCTGCGATCCATCCAAATTCCCAGCCTGCTTCTTCCGCTCAAAGTCTGCATTCTTGGTGCTATTGCTAGACGCCAAGTTCTCAACCAGCACATAAGCATCTTCGGGATATCTCGTGTTGAAATTACCATTGCTCGCAACATCCAGAGCCATCTGATACCTCCAATCGATCCCTCTGAAGAAAATACCCAGCAACTGAACCTGTGAGAACCCGTGATGTGGACAATCTCTCTGATAGGATCTGAATCTCACCCAAGCAGCCTTAAACGCCTCTGTTGCTCCTTGAGAAAATAGGGAGATCTTGTTCCTCAACTCCTCAGATCTCGCATCGTCATAGAAGTTGTTCAGAAATGCGTTCTTCGTCTCTTCCCAGGTGCTTAGCGATCCTGGAGGCAACTGCTTTAGCCAGTAAGCTGCATCCCCAGCAAGAGAGTATGGGAAAAGCTTACAGAATAGGAAATCATAGGACACTCCATTGTACTTGATGCTAGTGACCAAGTCCTCAAACCTCTCAATGTGATCCATAGAGTGTTCATGAGGAAGACTATGACAAAGATGTTGACCCACAAGAGTAAAGTATGCAGGTTTAAGCTCAAAGTCATTCCTCTGAAACGCAGGAACACGAATCGCTGCTCGATTGGCATAGAACTGATCAGGCCTGTTGTACTCACCAATCGTCCTAGCACGATTAACCACATTCACAACAGCTGGAGGGACAATGATGTTTCCATCTCTATCGAGTCTTTGTCCCCTCTCATTGTACAATTGACCCTCATGGTCTCTCAAAGCTCCAGCATCATCACGAACCAAAATCAGTGGATTGTTCATCTCTGCTAGCCTCTTTGTTCTCCTGAAACACAAGACGTAAGTAACAAAAAATAAAAAAAATTACGACGAGTATCTAAAATCTAATGGTGAATTTAGAGTCCCCGGCAACGGCGCTAAAATTTGATATGCTCAAATATAATACCCTAAAGTATCTAAGCAGTAGCTGTAGTATTCTAGGGGTCGAACCACAAAGACTCAAGAATTCACTCAATAGATATTAAGACTCGAATTAAGCTAAGCGAACAAAGTAATGCAGGAAATAAGCAGCAGAATATAAAAGTTGTGTAATTCAATGGAGGAAAACGCTAAGCCTAGGGAAATTCTCCGGTAAATTAGAATTGCAGGTCAAATAGAATGTCAGTAGGATATTAAGCACTATTCTTGAACTTAAAACACAAATGTAAAATCAACCAACCGTCGCTGCGAAGATTATCTATGTCTAAACCTAGAATTCCAAATTTCTTTGCAAATCCTATGAATTCAAACAAGCATTAATGATCAGGTTCAATTTTTCACAAAATCCTAAACCAAATTTCTTTGCGAATAAGTCTTTTGCTCATCTAACACTAGTTCAGGCAATCAATCACACTTTCGTGCCAATCAAACAACCTAAGATCAGATTCTAGGTCATGAAGCTAGAATCAACAGTAATCACAAGTCTAGATGAAGAACTCTATTGAATCTCTCCTATCAATTCAGATCAACCTAACAATTCATCAAACACCTTTGAATAACCCTAAACCTAACAAGGAATCTACTCAGACATGATCAATGAAACAGAAATCATAGTTGAATAGAATTGCATAAAATAAATCAAGAGTGAACAAGGGTTCAGAATTGTCTCCCACAAAACCCGGAACCAATCTCTCTCAAAGTATTCAGAATAATGATCAAAAGCTAGTCTCCCTCTAAAAGTGGCTGAAAACCCTAAATATAATCCTAAAACACGTTATGGGCTTAATTGTAAATAATAGGATCCTTTGGGCCAAGTTGCAGACTCTTCAGACTTGTAAAATCACGTGTTTTCCTTTCCTGCAGTCGGTATCGATCGATACCAGGTGGGTGTCGGTCGATATCAGGACTCTGTGCTCGCTAGACTGTACTTTCTTCACGAAAACTTGCTTAACTTTTGATCGCACCGTTAGAATGGCCTCAAACCACTTCCAAATGAAAGCTAATCCATTGATCTATCTTATATCCAAATTTGAGCTCAATCCAACGGTGGGAAGTTATTCAAAAAATGCCAAAAACAAACTCCAGAATGCTCCAATATCTCCAATTATGCTCCAAACGTGCCAAAACCTGAAAAGACTCAAAAAGACTACAAAAACACTAGAAGGACTCTGAAAACAAGACATATATCATGGCTAAAAATGGGTAAAACCATGATATATCACTAAACTAAGAAGGCATTCATATAATAAGCAATATATATACTACATCTACTAAGGCATAGATAACCCTGAAAACATCACCTAGTTTGTCCTCCACCTAAAAAATCAAGTTCTTCCTCCACATAAGAAGTGCCTCCAGCAGGTTCTGAAACCCAAAATGTCATACATACTGCCTCTTCTAACTGACATAATAAAGACATTTGGGAATCAAAGGCTTTCGTGACCTTGCTCCATTCATAGCAGCCGGATCAGAATTCAAGGAGGTCGTCTTCTCCCACAAAGAGTTGCAAAAAGTGGATATCGATGAATACATTTTTGTGGGGCGGCTTGTAAATAAAGGGTCAATCTACCGCCCATTCTTACTTAGGTTCTTGTCCGAGGAAAATTTTACAGCCCAATATGTCGAAGCGTTGCATTGACTAGTCCAGGAAGGACCTTCCCAAGAAGTGTTGGATATATTGGGTGAGCTTGCAATTGATTCCATATATGCTCGGTTTGCTTTCGGTATTTTCTTGATCTGTTGTGGCTCCCCAGAACAAGCCATTCTTGTCACATACTCTTTTTAAAACAAGGTTGACAACTTTACAAGTGCATTGGAAATCACAATATAGTAAGGGCGCAAGTAAGCGAGATGGGAAGATGAGGTTCTCATGTGTTGACACGTCGTTATCATTTTACTCTTGACCAAATGCCTTTATACCGTATATTCCACTTCACCGAGATAGACATATGTGCCCTTTTTTTTGACGTTACTTATGCTTCAACTATCGCTAGCATGTGCTAATGCTTTGTATTTCTATTTCATATCCTAATGTTTTGCACTTATTGCACAGTTGCGATAAACATTACAATAGCATATACATACGGGAAAAAAGATCACAAAATTAAATCATAAGTTATGCGTCCGGCAAAAAGAACAATAATAAAACAATTGTCATAACGGCCTATATCTCGATATTAAATAGGTAACAAATGACATAGTTTTGGATAACGCGATATATCGAGCAATACCATGACCAAAGATGCAAAAACATAATAAAATGAAAAAAACAATTAATCTTCATTGTGGCCAGTTGAAAACCTTTTCACAAACCCATCTACAAAACCAAAAACTTTAGATGATCAAAAAGCACTAATCACACATGCTTCCTTCTTCACCTCTTTTAAATCCCTCATCCCGATCTCGCCCCCACTGATTTAGTGGAGCACACATATAAGTGTAGAGTTTCCAGCCATCGATTTGGGTATCTTTCTCCCAAAATAGAGGAAGGATGAGTTGAAAGGTGTTTATTACTGATTTTCCTTCTAACTCCTCTGATACATGCCTCAGGAGTGAGTGTGTATGTGGGATAGAGGGATGCCTTCACAGGAGGATGTTCACCTGCTCCTAGAGAAGAAGAGATGGTCGTTAGTGGGGATCTAACATGATGGCGCTCGCTTTTCTCGTGTGGGATTGATGTGAGGGACATGTTGGCGGGTCAAACTACACCGCAGAGTTGGAGCTATTCTCTGATACAGCACGAGACCTAAGTCTTGGTGAATCGTACACACAAGACAAAGAATAAGACTTATTATCTCAAGCACTCGAGGAAAAGAAGTAGAAGAATGTGGCGTCTTTATTGATAATCAAGGGTAAAAAATTTACAACTGCTGCAGGGGGCTTTATAAGAATCCGTCAGCTAGGCCTAGGACTGAAATAAAGAAGCAAAACGCAACAACAAAGGAAACAAAACGCAAAAATAAAAAAGCATACAAAATATCATTGTTTTTCAAGCTAAATAAACCAAATAAGGAAACTAAACTTTCCGAGGTTAAACTTGAAGTCTCTAGTTGATTTGGTGAAGGACAAGCCGTGGGGAGGCTCTTTAAACCTTCAAGGATCGAATAAATTGGATTAAATTTACTCGGATGCGGTTTAAGGTGCATGAACGTTCCCTGATGCACTTCTTGAGCTATCTTCTGGCTTGTGAGTGTGTTGATGTAGAAGTCGCCTGGAGTTCTTCTTGAGTGCCTTGGAAATGAAACTTGACTCGCACGGATCTTTAGGCTCTAATGTCTTCTCTTGACTCCTCAGGGCTTCTTGAGTGAGCTTTGGTTCTATCGAGTTCACAGGGTCTTGTACAGCTAGGTTGAAACTCATCTTGAGTTGTTTAGACTTTGAACGCGTCATAGGACCTTCTTGGACTTCTGGTACAGGATGTACTACATGATGTGTGTTAGACTGGTTAGTGAGGTCGATATCCACATCATTACATCCTTCTTGAGAAGGTTTTGTCCTCAAAATTAAATCTCATGGATCATAAGCAGATAAGTCAGCCACATTAAATGTATGGGAGAGTCGATAGGCATTATCATTGATCTTTTCAAGGATCTTGAATGGGTCGTCGCCTCATGTGCAACCAGACTCAATTCCCTGGTTCAAATAACACCTTCTTTCTTCCCCGGTCAGCTTTGCGTTTGTTTTCCTCGGCCTTTTTCTAAGTTCTCTTTGACCTTAAGGTGAAACTTCTTTTGATTGTTTGTCTACAGCTTAAACCATCTTGGTTAACCTGTTCAATCATTGGCAAAGGAACAAGATCTAACAGAGACAAGGGGTTGATCCCATAGACTACCTCAAAAGGAGATAGCTTGGTAGTTGAGTGAACAGCTAGGTCATAAGCAAATATAATGAAAGGAATGCAATCAAACCAAGTGTTCATGTTCTTTCCGAGGGTGGGTCTAAGTAAAGTAGAGAGTATTTTGTTTACCGCTTTGGTTTGACCATCTGTTTGAGGATGACAAGTTGTAGAAAACAGAAGTTTGGTACTTAAATTTCTCCAAATGGTCCTCCAAAAGTGACTCAAGAACATGGATTCCGATCAGAGACTATATGGTCCTTGGGATTCCATGGAGACGCACCACTTCCTTGAAGAACAGTTCAGCAATTTAAGTTCCATCGTTGGTCTTGTCACACAAGATGAAGTGTGCCATCTTAGAAGCCGGTCCACAACCACAAAGATTGAATCTTTGTGTCGTATGTTTGGTAAACCTAAGACAAATTCCATAGAAACATCTACCCAAGGGGCGTTAGGTATAGGTAAAGGTAAGTAAAGACCATGAGGATGTAACCTGGATTTGGCTTTAAGACACACAATGCATCGGCTACAAAACCTCTCAACATCTTTCTGGAGGTGAGGTCAAAAGAAATGCTGATTCATCATAGCTAAGGTATTTTCCATGCTGAAATGTCCCATCAAACCTCCACCATGTGCTTCACTTAGTATCAACTCTCTCATGAATTTTGCGGAATACACAACCGCTTATATTTGAACATAAATCCATCTTGCAAGTATAACGCCTTGTAAGCTCCTTAACCACAACCTTGGTAACATTCAGTTAGCTAAAATATTTATATTCAAGGACCGAGGGCACAATACACCATCAACAAGGACAAGAAGCACGTACTTCAATCGTATCTCCTTATCACGCACTACCTTCCCTTTCAGCCGCTTAACAAGCATTTCCAGTGTAATATCATCACCCTTCGAAAACAAATTGAACCAATGGGGGGCTCTAATAATCTGTTTCCTCTTCCGCGAATCAGCCTCTCTTGGAATAGGGTCGCAACACAATCCCGTGACAGCTGTGAATTTCTGGAGACCAAGCCTAATAGGCTTACCGGCGAGTACAAACCAAATCTCGTGCTTCTTCTCGGTTAGAAGCTGCCTTGTGAACAAAAATAAACATAATTTGTTTGAAGAATAAAATTTCTAACAAATATCAAACAATTTTCCCAAACAAGAGGATTTGATACGCGATAGTTAATCAGCCCCAAACACTCCGCCAAGTCATTTACCAACTGAAGATTAAAATATATGTGGACCCTCTCCCCGTCTGCTTCTTCGCCAGCTTTAAACACTCTTTCCGGCAGATTTTCTATCGAATAGCCCCAAATCACACTCTCCCCTCGAAACTACTAGAAGTCAAAAAGATGTTGCAAAACAAAAACGAAAAAAAAAACACTGAAAACATAAAATAAACAGAGCCGATGCACTCTAGGCGTAATAAATTCTCTGTCGAAAAGACTTCTTTTTTGTTTTACAAGAAAAAGTGTCACATATGTCGAGGAAATTTCAAAAATATCATGATGACTCTATTGGGCAAAAGGACGCTAAACACTATAACTTGGATAGGGATAATATATTCTTTGTGTCACGAAATGGGAGCGAGTAACAACATTGATTTTATTACGTTATTGCCATCCACCCTTTGACTTAATTATTTTACATTCTTAGGGTATAGAGCACAAATATTCTAAAAAGAATTCAAACACAATTTTGGAGAAAGAAAAAAATTGAGATAGAGGATGGAGGAGGAAACAATTACAAGAATCCGTCGAGGCTGCTTACACTAATGAGGCATTGGAACACAAGAGTCATCACCCAAAAAGGAGAAGGACCATAAGCATAGAGGATTATTTTATCTTCACCATCACTCAAAGGATGAAAAAGAAGAAGAGAGAAAGAAAGAAGGATCAAAGAGAGATAAGATAGTTGTAGCAATGGTTGTTCTCGGAGCCACCCTCAAGAAGATTAAGCATCCGAGCGGAGGTGGTAGAAAAGAGGAACAAGAAGGAAGAGCAGAGGAAGAAGAAGGGGAGGAGGAGGAAGATGAAGAAGGAGAAAATGGTGGGGATGAAGAAGAGGGAGGCAAGTTTAGTGCTTTCATTACAATAATCGCCGAAGCTTTTGAAGAATGAAAATTTAATTTGTGATCACTTTGTTATCATTTTTTAATTCAAATTTGCTATCAAATTTTTAGCATTTGTAATGTTTCTCTTCTTTCCAAAATTTGAAATGGGACGTTGAACTATGATAATAATTTTATAGGTCCTCGTTACCTTGTAGTTTGAAGACTCGAAGCTTATAATCTAATCTTGGTTGGGATAAAGAATTTTTTTAAGTCTGGTTAATCGATCATATAAAAATATAATTAAATGATTGATCAACTCTTGTTGACATTATAATCTACATGTAATATTTTAATTTTTGAACAGTGATGGTGCATGTAGGGAGATTTTTACAATTGATATAGTTATTTATATCACCAAGGTTCATTTATCTCTTCCATATCAAAATTTGATAATAACTCTACAGTTGGTTGTGCCTGAGTTATAACAATTTAATGATGTGTGGTCTATTTTGAAGTGAATTCCAATATCAGTGAGAAAAAAACATACAAGAAAAAAATCTCGTAGTAATCTTCAGAGCCAAATCGACAAGTTTTTTTTTTACTTTTCTTGAATAGTGCATCGATCATTCGATTGCTAAATGGAAATAGACATAAGAAGCACTCTGCGCTCATACTGTCGAAGGTAAGAGCTTGATTCTCAGCATACATGTAATGCTCTGATTTCTCTGAAAAAATGGCAATGCATGTGGAAAAGAATGAAATATTTAATTTGGGCACTAAAATCACTAAATTGCACATATGGTTTTCTCAACACATCATAAAAGATATTCGCTATTAAGTGTTTTGAGATACAAAATTCATGACTTTTAGGAAGTGGTTTCTGGTGTCGTGTGATTGTGGACAACACACAAGAAATAATTTTTTTGGTCATCAGTAGAGTTAGTTGATTTCGAGCTTTCTGAAATAGTGCACTGCACGTCGGATAAAATTGGCTCGACTAGTCCAGCACGAGGCCAACGGGTCATGATTCACTTGTTTCAAGGGTCAGGCCATATCGAAAGGATGTAAGTGGTAAAAATCGAAGACTTCTCTTGGTTTGTGAAGCAGCCGAGAAAAGAAGAAGTTTGGCTTCAGTTCCTAGAAAAATCCATAAAGGACGTTACTCAATGGAACTCTAAACCAAGGGGAATCTAGATTTTTATAATTAAGGAGGTGAAAGATGATTCTACAAAATTTCTAAAACTTTTAAGGAGGTGGAGATGTTGAATTTCTAGAGAAAATTCTAGAACTTGGATTTGGCCCATCAAATAATTATTGGATAATCAGCCCAATAATTAAATTTGAATCAAAATCAAGTTTAATTTCCAACACCCCCCCCCCCCTTAAACTTGATTTTCCTACTCCAAGCAAATTTCTGATCTTGATAACATCTTCGAGGCTTGGTGGAAATATCGGCTACTTAATCATGTGTCTTCACATATTCCAATTGCAAATCCTTCTTGTTAACACGCTCTCTAATGTATGTGAAGCGGAGTATATATAGGCTACTTCATCTTGTGGCATGCTATTTGGTTATGAAACCTTTTAAAGGAGTTAAGCTTGCCACAAGAGGAGCCAACAAAGATATTTGTGGATTAAGAGTCAGCAATAGTTTTGGCGAAGAACCCAGTCTTCCATGATCGAAGTAAGCACATTACCACACGCTATCACTACATTAGAGAATGTGTTAACAAGAAGAATTTGCACTTAGTTGCTTCTTCGACATCCATGTGAAAAACATATCTCCAATATAGAACACAAAACCACTTGTGCTTTTCCGGTCATTTACATATCCACCCCAATCGCTATCACTATATCCAACGAATTTATAATCATTAGAAATAAAGTAGTGCAAACCAAATTTTATGGTACCTTTGATATAACGAACAATCCTCTTAGCTACCATGAAATGAGTTGTTGTTGGATGCTCCTTGTAACGACTAACAACTCTGACCGCATATAAGATATCGGGTCTTGTGCATGTTAAGTACCGTGAGCTTCCAACTAAAATCTTAAAGTGTTAGATCCACTCTTTCCTCTTCTTTGATCATTTAATTCTGCATTCCATGGGTGTGTGAACAAGATTTGAGTCATTTATCTTAAACTTCTTAAGTACCTCCTTAGCATAACCTTCTTGATTAATGAATATTCCATTGTTTTCTTGTTTTACTTCGAATCCAAGGTAGTAAGACATCAATCCAATATCCGTCATCTTGAACTCTTTCGTCATCTCTTTCTTGATTTTTTGAATATGCTTGGATTGTTACCCTTGAATATCAAGTCATCTACATATAAGCATGCAATCAATATATCGTCGTTTTGATATTTGATATAAAGTGCATGCTCATATGGACACTTGATGAATCCGACTATTTTAAGCTCTCGCGGATTGTTTTAATCCATAAACTGCCTTCGTTAACCTCAAGACTTTGTCTTCTTCTTAATTGACTATGTAACCTTGTGATTGTTTAATGAAAAATTCTTCTTAAAGGTCTCCATTTAAAAACGCTGACTTGACATCCATTTGATGTATATTCTCTTTCTTTTAAGTAGCCAATGAAATAATTAGTCTAACAGTTTCAAGATTAGCAACAAGAGCTAATACCTCATCGTAATGGATTCAGACTCTTTGATTATATCCTTTCGCCACCAATCTTCACCTTTGGAGTTTATCTTTGCTTGTACACCCACTTCACACAGATCGCCTTGCGTGTATTTGGTAGTGAAACTTATTCCCATGTATCATTCATTGATTTGATCTCTTCATCCATGGTATTTCTCCAAGTCTTCTTTTCAATAGTTTCTTGGAAGTACATGGGCTCGCAGTCCGCAAATAAACAAAACAAAGTAAGGGGTTTTTTTCGCTTACCTCGTAAAGCTCTTGTAGATTTCAAAATTGTGGAGTTCTTTCGCTCGAACTTTCTTCTCTTTGAGAGCTCGTTGGTGAAGTTGGTGGTGTAGTAAGCTCATATTCTTCTTCAAAATGTGGAAAGATGTTATAGCCTTCATCATTATATCTCGAATCTCTTTCTTCTTCTTCATCGAACACGACATTTTGACTTATAAGTTTCTTCCTTGTGGTAGGATTGTAGAGCTTGTAGCCTTTGGAGTTGGTGTCATAACTAATGAATATGTACTTCTCACTTTTATCATCTAGTTTGCTCTTCTTCTCATCCGGTACATGAACATGAACAATACTTTCAAAGACTCTTAAATGAGAAACATTGGGCTTCCTTCTACTCCAATATTCTTGTGGTGTCTTTCCTTTCCTAAAACACTTCTTGTTGGAGATCAGTTTAATAGATAAACCGCACATGCGACAACTTTCACCCACAACTCCTTTGGTAATTTTTTTACTTTTGAGCAAGCTCCTTGCCATCTCAAGAATTGTTCTATTCTTCCTTTCCGCTACTCCATTTTGTTGAGGGGATCTTGGAACCATTAGTTATCTTTGAATGCTACGATCTTCACAATATTTAAGAAACTCTTTTGATGTAAACTCTTCCCAACGGTCGGGTCTCATAGCTTTGATTACAAGACCACTTTCCTTTTCAATATGGGCTTTAGATTTTTTGAAGTTCTCGAACACCTCCCATTGTTTTTCTTGAAAAGTCATCAATAATGAGAAGGAAGTATTTACTTTTACCAAGTGATTTTGGCTTGAACGGACCACGTTTATCAGTGTGTATTAGGTCCAACTTCTTTTAAGTTCTTGTACTTGACTCCATTGGAAATCTCATTTTGAATTGCTTTCCAAGTAAACATCCTTCACACACTTGATTTGGATGATTGATGCAATGTAGTCCTCTCACCATTTCATTATTCGAAAGTAACTCCAATCCTCCAAAATTTAGATGTCTAAATCGAAGATGCCAAAGCCAAGACTCCATTTTGTAGAACATCTTAAGACATTGTGAAATGTCATTTTGAGTGTTAAGAACAAACATTCTATTTTTTGACATCGAAACCATGATAATGAGATTGCTTGCTTGGTCTCTTATCGAAAGGTTAATATCTTTTAATCGAATATCATAACCTTTCTCTAAGATTTTTTGAAGGCTCAAGATGTTTGTCTTCATGCTTGGAATATAATAAACGTTGGAAGTAAATTGATGATCTTCATTCTTTTATCGGATGAGAATGTTTCCTTTACCTTTACTTCCACCTTCGATTCATCTCCTAATGCCACATTTCCTTTCTCCGACTCATCAAGCTCCACGAACATGCTTTTCTTCCACATTTGCTTGCACCATCATCAAAGTAGCACTTTTGATTCTCTTCTTGTGCAACCTTCTTCTAACTAGTCACTTATAGCATGTCTTCTTCTTGGCTTATCTTCAACGTAGTTGGCTTTTTCCTCTATTTTTTTGTTTCTAGGAGTTTCTATTCGGAAGCATAATGTCCAAACTTTCCACAATTATAGCATTTTACACTTGATTTATCGTAGCTTGATTTTTGGCTTCCTCTCCCCGACTTCTGGGTGAGCTTTCTCCTCTTTGGTTTGTGTTGTCTTCATATGCCCTCCAACCTCATCCATTTCAATATTCATGACCTCACCCTCGTGTTTGACCATTACCTTGTCTTTGATAACTTTGGTCACTTTCTTCTTTAGTACTATCAATTTTGCATTTTTACTACTTATTCGACAATATCTTCCTTCTTTTTCTTCTTTTCTTCGTAAGCTTCTAATGACCCAAGAAGTTTCTCCATTTTCATGACCTCCAAATATTTTGTCTCTTCAATTACGGTAATGATATCACTTGCAATCTCTAGGATCTTCAAGTTTTGATACCACTTTGTTAAAAGTTAAAAGAAAACTCTTTTAAAAGTGATGGAGAAAGTGTTTAGATATTTGAGAGAGAATTTTATTACTTTGATTTGAACTTGAAACAATTGACAACTTAGTTAAAAACTAATAGTTTCCAAATTACAAAATATATAGAATATTTTATTTTAAAATCTAGATTATTCTACCATAAGGAAGTGGAGATATTGCTATTATAGAGAAAACTCTAGAATTTGGATTCGACCCATCAAATAAGTATTGGATAATTGGCCAATTACTAAATTTGATTCAAAATCAAGTTTAACTTCCAACAAAAAATAGATTGCTTACCTGATTGACTTTCCAAATAAGAGGTTTGGACAATAAGATCTCCGGTTTCAACCGGTTTACACTCAGCTACCTATCTCTTCCAACCAGACCGAAGCAAACTGAAATTCCAACACGGCAATAAAACAGTTTAAACTCCAATTAGGTAAAATTAATGATCTCCAAAACTCAATTCCTGGTTAAAAGAAAAGAGTCAGACTCAGAGAAATAACATACTAAGATTACGACACAACTTGGAGACAGCAGATTTACATGGTACACTACACCACGAAAGAGGTTCACTTTTAAGGGAACAAACATAGAGAGAATAACAAACTAAAAAGTAAATAAAGAGTTCTTTGCTTCTTCAACAAGCAACTAAACCAAAACACACTAACTTCAAGACTCCTACTATTACTACTTCTGCTGCTGCTTCATCATTAAAATTCCTTGTGCCAGACTCTTTTAATTCCCGTCATCTGATGATTTCAAGTAAAGGGTTTCTCCACCATCCCCTGAACTTCCTCCTCTGCCTTCACCACTACCCATTTCCGGCTTCCCACGGCCAAATTCATGAAACCCACCAGCCTCTCCCTGAAGGATATGGAGACCACTGCTTCCTCCTCCGCTGCTCGAGCTCATTCCAAGCTGGCTATGGTGCAATTGCTGATGTTGAAGCGTTGCGTAAGGCTGTTGCTGCTGCTGCTGAGTATACAACATTGAGGATCGAGCTGCCATTAGAGACTGCTGAGTCATCTGTTGTTGTTGAGTCGCTTGTTGCTGCTGCAAATAGTGTGACCCTCCTTCTCCCTGAATCATCCCACCACCAACAGATCCATACTAATAACCAAACAATACAAATCAGTTTCTCAGTTTCATACAACAAAAATTTGGAATACTTTACTGAATAAACTATTACCTGACTATGCACACTTGGAGGCTGAGGTTGAGAATCTGCAATTGCAGCTAAATACATTAGGTTGCGTTGAAGCCTTGCCTGATTCCTGTAACCATCAAATTATAACCATTTTGATAATCTCTTATTATTCAACAGAACACAAGTGAAATCATCAAGGAGATATGTTGGCTCTTACTCGGCGCACTCGCTGAGCTTTCCAGAGTTTTGAGACTCAACTATCTTCAGAATCAACGATTTGTTCTCGTCCAAGTACTACAATCAACATTTTCATTAATCAGTAATAGGTAGTACAAACAAAAACATTTGCATCTATTTTTTATTTTTGTTGGAATAAAATACATAGAAACACTCAAAGGAGACCCCAGTAACTTTAGATTCCGACTTATCAAAAGACAATAATGTTGAAACATCACAAAAGTGTAAGAAAGATTTACTTCGAAGAGATTTGAGGACCACACAATGAAAAATAAAACTGAGATAAGGACCAGATTTTGTTTCGGAACACGAAGTATATCTGGTCATGTAAGCAATAAAAGGAACACTTGGACTAGAATATACACATATATCTAATGATAACAAATCTAAACAGGACCACCATATTCACATAAATGGCTTTGTGGTTTTTGCCATCAATGAAACTTTCAGAACCCGAAAACCAAGACAAGAAGAAAAAACGAGATATGTGAAACCAATCTTCAGTTCCCAAGATTTGTCTGTTTTGAACACATTATTTTTCAATACATGTTTCAAGAACTCAAAAGAGCTTGACCCAAAAATTGTTTTTGATAGAAGAGAGAAAGAATCTTCCTTAAGCTTGTTCCGGTTTAAGATAATTAATTAGCAAATAAAGTTCACTTTCATTTTAATAAGATATGTAACAAATGATAAGCCAAATCTTTGCGGACAAGAAATAAAGTTGAAGAATCATTTAGTGACATGATCAGAGAAATTGAAGCTGATGAACAGAAGTATCTCGACCAACCGATTTATCAGACTAATACTAATTCACATGGAAACAAGAACAGAAAGGAAACAAATAAACAAAAATAATGATTTTAATTACACCCATGAAAAACCCATCATTCATATATGTTATGAGAACAAAAGAAAAGGGTCTCAGCTACTTTTTCATATATTAAGAAAAGGTTATCAGATACTTTGCAAGATAGTTTTCATCACTTTTCTTTTTGAATTCAAAGAAACATACAATAAAGAAAAAGAAAGAGATAATATAATAGAAGAAGAAGAAGAAGAGAACCTGCTGGATATGATCAGAGGTAACATTGCTGGGGTAGTAACCAGCCATCATGGGCTGCATCTGCATCAGGTGCTGTTGCATTTCTTTTGCTATTTTATATAAAACCTGATATTCTTCTTATTTATTTATATATATATATATATATATATATATAATTATAAGTTTTATAGAGACAACCCCCACCACAAAACCCAGAGGAAAAAGAGAAGTCACCAAGTGAGAGAAGGAGAGATTAACTTTTGTATCTGTCTCTCTCTTACTTGCTTCTGTATATAGAAAACTCTTAACTATTGTAGATGTGTATCTGTGTGTGTGTTATCTCGCTTTCTCTCCTCCACAAAAGCTGTTTTGCGTTAAAAGACTGAGAGAGACAGTGAAGTCTCTTAAATAGACAGAGAGAAGAGAGAGGAAAGAGTGTGTTTTCTCTTTTTCTTGGGTTTTGGGGTTTGGTTTTGTTGGTTTCTTTCTGTCTCATCCTATCTCTGTCCCTGCGAAGAAGAGGAGGTCACGTGACGAGTCATGCTTATTATAGAGACGTGAGACCCTTACATACAGTGCATATATATAACATTAATTGTTATTACTTTGAAGTTTGAACCCTTTAGACTTAACTATAGCCAGCTTCTTATTTTTTCGAAGAAACTTTTCCAAACAAGACTCTTTACTCCTTCGTATTTTTATGTACATTCGGTGTATTTACATAAATATATACAAAGATATCTCACTTTTTTTTTTTGGTTTTCTTGCAAAAAGAAAACCCTTTTAAGTCATTATTTTTTACAATATTAACTTCTAAAATGTAAATTAATCATATAAAATCAAAAATATTACGTAATGTAACCTTTAGATATATTTTATAAATATTTTTATGATCATATATATTATATTATAAAAATTTTAAATGTAAAATTAGATTTTTAGTCGCGAAGATTTCGATTTGATATATTATATATCAATAGTTTACAAATTTGACGATAATAACAGAAAATTATATTATGTATCAATTTTGATTTCACTGAATTGATCAACATTTTTTAGAGATGGAAAGTGAAGTTGCAAAAAAATAGCAATTTGAAAAGTTTTGTTGTAGAAAACCCTTTTTTATTTTATATTTAATTATGATGGTTCTTACAAAATTGGTAATTTTGGAAGGAGAGAGTTGAAAAACAAATATACATGCACCACGTAAGAAACAATTAAGGTCACTCAGAACATCGGGATAGTGACTTCTCATGATTTCTCACGCTCAAATTCAAATGGTTTTTAAAAAACAGATTATATGATAAAAGCAGCCGTGTGAGAGAACTTTTTGGGTGTTCATAGGTTTATAAATGTTTGATTGTGTTGTACGAAAGTAAGTGTCCTCTCTCTTAATTTAGGCGTTTTAAGTTTGTGCAAGATGATTCTGATCGTTTGTAAGTAACTTTTAGCATAAAAATTGTAGGATTTATTCTTACTAGAACCGATATTCAAGTGCCTAGTTATGTGGTCAATTAATCATACATATAACAATATTTCGCAAGAGTCATTATGTGAATTAGGTTTGCCGCGACTAACTCCCCTTCAAACATTATCAGAGTAAGTGTGCTTTGTTAGTTGGCATAATGATATACTTCATATTGTTTCAAGAGTGGTGCATGAATAGTCCCATCACTAGATTTTATTGTGCAAGATGGCGAGATGCACATTTTTTTTGCTTAGTAAGAACAATTTGTGTTAGATTGATTTAAAAGAGTCTTTACACCCTTCGTTTAGTAGTTTCTTAGTGAAAGACGGGAGAGATCCTCAAATGAGGAACTCTTGACATACTCAAATGACAGTTGTATTAGTTGTCTTCACATGATTTTTTTCAATTTTATTTTATTAATTAAAACTTTATTATGCAATTAAACTATATTAAAAATATTATTTTTATATTCATAAGAGACTCAAGAGAGTATCTCCTAAGTCCTAATGAAAATGTTCTTAGTGGCATCAAGTCTATATGTCATGTCATAATTAACTGATGATTTATAGATAAAGTTTTTCTCCTTTCTCTCTTGTTTAGCTTCTTGATGTTAAAATGCAAGTTTGGATGGGTTAGCGTTTGATTTTTCTAAAGTAAAAGTTTTGGGTTCGGCTTAGTAATAGACGATGGATGGAATCTTTCGCCGAGTCAGTGAGAATCGATAACCACTAGGTCTTTTGTGGATATTTGCGACGAAATACATTTTGCTGGGGTTCCGTAATTTGGACGGTTATTCGTCAAGGCAGGGCCAACGGTGGATGTTGGGGATGTCATCTTACAACAATTACATAAAAAAATGTTTGTTTTGTTTGTGTTTGAATGGTGTAACCGATAATAATCGTTTGTTTGTTGAGTTATGTTAGTTTGGAATAGTGATTGCCTTTGCGAATAAGCATGCACCACAAAAGAAACGGTTAAGATCACTCGGATCATAGAGTGATTGCCTTTGCGAATCTTTTTAGACCAAATGAGGTTATATGCAATTCTAGTAGGTTTGAATAGGGTTTTAGTTACGGAGTGCAACCAAATGATGTGATATGCAATTAACTACAAGATAACATATGCACTTCTGATAGCCTGATTAGTTGGTATTAGTGATTTTCGACGAGATTCTGACTATATTGTTTGTAGTTTATATAAATTAAAATAGTTATATACAAATAATATTTTTTTAAAAAAAATTAGACGTGTTTGAGATAAATATGATGTAAATAAAGCTTAGTGTAGTTTTTACTTATAAGATTTATCTCTACTAATATACTAAATTACATTGTGTGTCAGTCTTAGCATAAATTTTATTAATATTTATTATTTTATTATATTTTTAAGTAATTGAGAGATTTTTGTGAGAACACTCCATTGCCCGATGTTATTAGACACATTATCAAAACAAGCATTTGGTTAGTTGACGTAATGATATTTTTTCTACTAGTTCGAGAGAAACTTATGACTCGTCCTTCCTCGAAATAATCATAAACAGTTTTTGTTTTTAGTTGAGCGAAGTCACCTAGTGTTGTGTGAAGTCACGTAGTACATTGTAATTGACTGATATTTTTTTTTTTTTGTCAACAATTGACTGATATCTTATAGACTAAATGTATCCCGAACAATAATAATATATATTTGTAGTAACTCGATCACTTGTCTTGACCAGTAAGACGAGTTATCGACCATCAAAACACTACCAGTGCTACTTGCCCTTTGAAATTTTAATATTGACGACGCTTGATCGAAGTATCTCTAAAGCTTTTGAAATGCTTTGGTAATAAAGTTAATTAATTAGTTTGGAGTAATTTTATAAGTCCTTCGCATTATCTTTTGTTCGAATTCTTGAAGTACGTTTCGATGATCGGTAACTTAAAAAGAAAAAAGATTCAACAGGTATCTTTACGTGGTTATATTTAAATCCACGTTAGTCGATTTGTTTAATTATTAGTCATTTAGTAGATGTTGTTAAATATTAATTAACACCTTATTCGTTGTTACCAAAAATGAATCCGAGATATTCTTTCTGCATATATGAACCACGGAGGCTCAACTTTTAATGTTTGTTTGTTTAATTATTAGTACCACAACTAGAGTATTATGAATGAACATTAAATTAATCTGTAAGGATAAATGAATTGTTTTCTTTTCCCGATTAAGCATGTCTTAGAGACAATAACTAAAATCAATAGTGTTTCTATGCCACTATATATAAATATAAAAGTAAACCAAAAATACTTGGACCAAAACTAAAAGTATCATTCCTTCATTCACATCAGACCAAACAATAGTTGTTTACACACTGTGAATTGAGATTCTGAAGTTAATGGTCGGATTCCAAAACGTTAAGAATATCTAATTCTAACTATTAATGACATTGTTATTATCGTTTATCTAGATTAAATTTGTTGATGGTTTCATTATAAACTTTTATTTTCAGGTTTGGAGAACCAATAATAATAATAAAAAAATCGTAAACAAGAAGTAATACCAAATTTGGATTTTCTTATAATTGCCGATAGTCCGTTTATTTGGATTTTTGCTAATTGCCTTTTAAATGTAACTTCATTTTTAACTAGTCAAAACGGGAAATAAATATTTCTAAATAGAATCAAATATGAGTGACGAGACGTTATGTCCTCGGACTTTTTACAGTAACAACCATGCCAATGCCATTTTACCAACCAATTGAAGTGTTTTTTTTTCTAAATAACTTTGTCTAGTTGAAAAAAAAAATCAATCAAAACAAGCAAATTGACCATTCTAATAACTTTTAGATTATATCTAAGTTTTGTTTGGATTTGGTCCGGGTTCGGATACTCGTTCGCGTTCGGTTTGGGTTATTTATATTTTCGGGTTTTTGGGTTTAGGCATCTAGAACCCATTCGGATATATTAACGGGTTTGAGTCGGCTTCGAATTTATCTAAATATTTGAAAATTAAAATTTTTGTATCCGAACCTATCCAAAATATTAATACCAAAAAATCCTAGTATTTTTTACTTTAATATATCTAAAGATAACTAAAATTTTCAAAAATATAAATATAAGTGATATATTATTAATATGTACCTATATTTTTGGTATATTCGGATACATGTTCGGGTTCGGGTTCGGATCGGATTCGGGTTCGGGTTTTTAGATTTTGAGTTAAAGACCTATTTGGATATTTTAAAATTTCGGGTTCGAATTTGGGTCAGATTTTTCGTTTTGGGTTTGGGTCGGTCTCGGATTCGGGTATTATGCCCAACCCTATTAAACACAATTAATATAAGAATCCCTTAATATATGTAGATTATGGGGTTCAATGACCTTTTCATGTCAGACTAATAATATCAGAATTTTATTTTGTAAGACCACCTTATTTTCTATACATAAGATTTATAATTAATTTGAGGTTTGATGTAGAATATTCTTCCATGAAAAAGTGTTGCAACTTGTAACTTATTGTAATATATATTTGACCTATTAGTATGAAAATACACCAAGATATTGGAGAACATAAAAAAAAATGAAACTTGTAGTTATTGAGCTGAGATCTTTTATGTTTATTAGATACATAATATCACGTAAATATATTTGACCTATTGATATGAAATTCCACCACGATATTGGAGAACATATAAATAATGAAACTTGAAGTTATTTAGCTGAGATATTTATGTTTATTAGATACATAATATCACGTAAATTTCTTAGTAACAATAAATGAAAGTTATCATACGTATAAAGTGGAATCAAGTTGAAGAAGAATATGTGCGTCGATCTTTTAAAGACCACTTCTGTCCAAATAATACTCTTGTCAGTAATGCAGATGATGTATGACATCATTCGAGATTCTAACTTTCCGCACGCGCTATTTTCCACGCGCTTTTTTTCCATATGATATTATATTTCAATAAATAATGATTCTATTTTTTTTTTCCAGAAAATGTGTAAAAAAAGACTGATTTCTTTTTTTATTTCATGTCTTTATTCACGAGAAAAAAATCGTGCAAAATAATTAACGTGGTTATACCAAAAATGTGTTGTATCATATACATTTTACTTGACCAAAATAGATTCTTCTGCTATATAATTCCAGGAGAATGGTTGAATAAAGTAAAATAAAATCCTTATATTATAGACTTATAGTTTAAAGGGACTTTAAAGTAAGCAGCACGGAAATTAAATGAGAAAGACACATTTTACATGCAAACGACCATAACAACATAACTCGGATGTGTCAAACATGTGATGGCCACGTATAAATTATGTCTTTTCTTGCCTAAAATTTGGCAAGTTTTGTTAATTGTCGGTTTATAAAATAGCTAATGAGAAATGCTAAATGGCAAGTGATAGTACTATTGTGTTTCAGTTTCTATTATAAACAAGAACAAATCCACCTAATTTTTTCTTTTCTTTCTTATGTGTAAATGTATTATAGTATTTAGATATGATCTAGATGTATTATAGTATTTAAAATATGTCTTTACCAAATGTTAGATTCTACATCTGACAAGAAATATATGCAAACGTGCTCTGTATTGAATACTATTATCTCAAGTAAGTATATCGAAATAACTTTTTTGGTTTTCCACCTACTAGCAATTTTTTTACCTATAATTTTTTCGTATATATATTTTATGGTAAGTATTGTAGAAAAATATGATTATTCATCATCCACTTGTTTTTATCTTAAGCTATAAGAGATAATTTATAATTTTGAAGGATGAATCATTATATTATATATGTATCATTATAGTAGCATATTTTTTTATTCATAAGTAGGTGTAAAATCTTAAAGAGAGTAGTGAAAGAAGTGTATCTTTTTTTCTTTCACTCTCACTCTAGAATCAACACTAAGATAAACATAAATACAAATACATATACATATATATTGATTTCACAATACGCTATCAGCACGATCGTCTCGTTTTTCGATAGTCACGGTGAATATTCGGTCGAAAAATATCACGTCGTTATTCTGTCAGTATAAAAGGTACGACTTAATTTATGTTGAGTTCATGTCAAAATTATTATTTACGAAATAACAGTTATATTTGCTCGTTAAATTTATATTAAAATATACAGAGTTAGAGGTTATACCTCCTCTTTAATCGATAACATGAATATATTATTATGGTAAATAAAAAAAAAAAAAAAGATAAATAGAAAATCTTGATGAGCTAGTCTCTCGATTTCTAAAAGCATAAAATTTATTATTAATGATGCCTTATGTTCTCCAAAGTCTCAAAGAAAATTAAAAAATTTCTTTGAAATTTTTTCTTAGTAAATCATACTGAGACTATAAATGAATGTGGTATTGATGTTCGATTATAATGGATACATGCATTTATATGATTATATCATGCAAAAAAAAAGAAAAATAAAGATGGCAAAAAATATTTATGATAGTAAACATAACTAATTGGTTAAAGCACAATATAATCAGTCAAGTCATTCCGATCAGAAAATGACTCAACGATTATCAAGAATGTTGAATAGTTTGGATCTTTGGACAAATTAATATATAATTAAAATGAATTTAAAAGTTTAAAAAGTTTAAAAAGTTTAAAGGATCAAATGAAAGTGATTGATGAATGAGATTTCATGATATAAATTATCATTGAAATTATTGACCTTCATATGAACTCGAAGTTCAAAAGGAAATCTAACATTCTAGATGGAAATGCTTCAAATAAAATATATGTATTTGAAAGACAAGATATTATTAATAAATCTATAACACGTAAGAAACGTGATAGATAATTTTGGTTACAAAAATAAAGAAAATCTTCGAAACAAAAAATGAGCAAATAATTATAGAAAAAGATAGATAAACTCTTAAAAGGAAGACCGATAAACCGTTGGTATGGTTAATTTTAAGATCAGCTACCTGAATAAAATCAATGATATTGATAAAGAGATCTAGACTAACCATGTCATTACAGGAATATATGGAACCAAAAAAAGAAAAATGAATGTCGACAATATAAATGATCTAGCGCGCGATGTTATCAATAAATATCATATATCTGCGCTTTCTGAATAACGTTAAGAAAAAAATATTGGCCAATAAATGAAAGAGGCAGCCAAGTCTATATTAATCTTATATGAGAAACGAGATAATTTTGGAGAAATATTTCAAAAGCATTAAAAGATATAGATATATAGATATATAGATATAATAAATAAATAAAAACAAAATGACGAGTCGCGACACGTTTTTGATAAATACCCGAGAAATAAATTTGATGTTATATGACTGACTTGAATTGCGACTCATTGGATACCTGAAGGGCTTAATCCCTTAAAGATAAACAATATTTATCCTTTTTCAAAATCAAGGACTCTGCTGATAGCATGAGTACCATATCCGGTAATGCAAATATTATAAAAAGCTTCAGAAGAGCTAATTTTTCGATGGCAAGGGGAACAAACTTTGAAATATATAATGCATTATATTCCTCCAAATCTCAAAGAAACCTGTTAAGTTTCCGAGATATCCGAAGTAATGGTTATCACATAGAGACTATGAGTAAAACTGGCATTGAATATCTTTGCATTACATCAGAGAGGAAACATATATTAGAAGAGATGCCGATGTTATCTTCTGGGTTATCCTCTGCAAAAAAATAAACATGATTGAATCATATGTTATAGTAAACCAGAAGTTTACTAGTACATTCAAATTCTGGCACGATAGACTAGGACATTCAAGATCAGTCATGCTGAGAAGAATTGTGCAAAATTCAAATGGTCACCAGTTGAAAAACGAAAGAATTTTTCAATCGGGGGAGTTTCCAATAATGCTAGTTCTCAAGGAAAACTCATCATTTGGCCATCACTAGCCAAAGTAGGTAATAAATCTCCATTATTCATAAAAATAATACATGGTGATATAGGTGGACCTATACATCCACCGTGCAGACCGTTCCAAAATTTTATAATATTAATTGACGCATCAAATAGATGGTCACATGTGTGTCTTTTGACCACAAGAAATATGGCTTTAACAAGATTCATTACCAAAATAATCAGGTTGAGAGCACAATTCTCTAATTATATCATAAAGAAAGTAAGGTTTGATAACGCTGGTGAATTCACTTCAAAAGCCTTTGATGATTATTCTAAGTCAATAAGGATCAGTGTGGAGCATCTAGTGCCCCATGTGCATACAAAAAATGGCATGGCTGAGAACTTGATAAAACGGTTGCAATTGATTGCAAGGCCATTGATAGTGAGAACAAAGCTCTCGGTTTCTATATGAGGACATGCTATATTGCATTGGTCCATATTAGATGAAATGCATATAATAAATATTCCCATTATAGTTGACATCTGACCAAGAACCTAATATATCCCATCTTCGAGTTTTTGGGTGTGCGGTTTATGTTCCTATAGCGCCACCACAAAGAACAAAATGGGGCCGCAAAGGCGATTAGGGATATATAGAAAATTTGTCACCAAGTATAAGTAGGTATCTTGAACCGTAAACCGTTGATATGTTTACAGCACGGTTTGCTGATTGCCATTTTAATGAAGATAAATTTCCAGCGTCAGGGAGGAGGAATTAAACAAGTGACACAAGATGTTACATGGTGTACACCAACTTTGGTACTTCTTGACCCTCCTACGAATCAACGTGAAGTGGAAGTTTAAAAAATTATACATTTGCAAAGTATGGCAAATCAATTACCAAATAATTTCTCATATACAAAGAGGGTGACTAAGTCATATATACCTGCCGCAAATGTTCAATCTAGAATTGAAATTCTAACAAAGTCAAATGATGGGAGCAACGCAAATGAACCTAGGGTTTAATTGAAAAAAAGGAGGAAGATGGGCTCTAAAAATAAAAATCTCCGAATGAAATAGAAGTTGGGAGAACCAAAATGAAGAGGTTCAAAAAGAACCAGATAAAGAGAAAAACTTTGAAGTTGAGCAGGATACAGAAAAGTGTGAGATTTCCATTAATTACGCCCAAGATGGAAAAGTATGAGTTAAATATGAAATTGATGATGAGGATGAAACATTCGCATTTTTTGTATTCAAAAAAGTTGATAATCAATATGATGATTCAGACCTAAGGTCTAAGACCAAGAATTGATTATGATGAAACATATTCTTCGGTTATGGATGCAATCACATTTAGGTACTTGATGAGCTTAACGACATCGAAAAATCTAAATATGTACCTTATGGATGTTGTGAGTGCATACCTATATGGATCACTGGATAATGACATAAATATGAAAATTCCAAAAGGATTTAATATTTATCAGACCCGCTTAAATCCCGACTGCAAACCGGATACCTGTTTACGATGGGAGATATTGTGATCTTGTGGCGCTCTTAGAAACAATCGATAATTACAAGTAAAGAACCAACAAAATTGTTTGAGGATAACGCTGCATGTGTTGTTCAACTCAAGGAAGGATATATCAAGAGTGATAGGACGAAACATATCCCTCTAAGATTTTTCTCCTATACTCAAGAGCTCGTAAAGAATCAAGAAGTCGACATCAAGTACATTCGTTCAAATGTCAATGCAGTAGATCTTTTCACTAAGGAGTTTCCTACTTCAAGTTTTCGAAAGCATATTCATAGTATCAGAATGCGTCATCTGCAAGATTCGTGAAGAAAAGATCATACCATCTTTCTGGGAGAGTTGAGTTTACGTCACTGTACTCTTTTCTTCTTATCATGATTTTTATTCCAATGTATTTTTCCATGATAAAGTTTTTAATGAGGTAATACGTAATACGAGAATGATGAATAATCAAAGGGGAGTATTGTAGAAAAAGATGATTATTCATCATCCACTTGTCTTTATCCTAAACCATAAGAGATGACTCATGATTTTAAAGGATGAGTCATTATGAGACAATGGTTGAGATACTCCAATCTCTACTTCAAATGTATCCTACTCCAAATTGATCCACTTTACTCCATACTCTTAATTCGCCATTCTTCCCCCAATTTACCCTTACTCGTCAACCAATCAAAACTCTCCAATTCTCGTCCAATGAAATGATGCCACACGAAACCCAAAACACCCAAATTCGATCCTAAATTCGAAAGCTCCATACACTCGATTTTGATTCTTCAATTCTTCAATTCCCATCCATATCCATTGATCTGGGATCCGCTGAAGCTTGAAGCTCTCAAGCTCTTGTCCCTAGCGTACCTCTCGATCGTGATTTGGGCTTGAAAGGTGAGTAGTCGAATTTAAGTTTCTCATTGAGAAAATAAGGTGTATAAGGTTTAATTGAGTGTGAGTCTAATCGATTTGGATAATTGTGAATCAATTTGAATCGAGTTTGTAGAAGATGAAGACAGTAAGTAATACATTGTCAATATGGAGGACATTACGAGTATATGAAAGATGATGGGTGTCGATGGATTTCTAATAAACCTAAATTGATAGCATTAACGTTTAAGGAAGAGAATGAGATAAATTATTTTGTGTCGATTAATCGAATTTGATGGAAGCTTGGTATATAGTTTGCTATAGAAAATCTGAGGTTGAGTTACATTCCGTTGATAGTGAAACCTTCGATTGCTTCATATATCTTCGTTGATGATGATGTTGATGGTTTTCTATCGACAATGGACAATGAGCAACGTAGAAGTCCTTTGTATGTGGAATTAAATGAGTGTGTTGAGAAAGTATTAAGAAGCAAGGTTGTGAGTGCAGTTAGTGTGAATTATGAGAATAATGAGTTAAATCTCATAGTTAATGATTGAGCAATAACGCTTTATGGCGCATAAAAAGTTGATGAGGGAACGAACAATAATCAGAATGTAGAGGATGTTGATGATGGGTATGTAGATGGGTATGATAACGATGTTGGTGTGCATGAAATATTAGAGCTACCATGTAATGAAGAAGGAAGTAAGTCTGTAGAGATGTGGGAAGATGGCACATGTTTAGAAATAGGACAAGAGTTTGTGAAAAAGGAACAAGTGCAAGAGTTAGTGGCGAGAGCGTCACATAAGGAATGTTTTAAGTTCATACTCGTAAACTCTGATACTTGGAGATATGTGGTAAAATATTGTGAGAAAGAGTGTTAGTGGTATTTACGAGTGGTCAAACCTAAAAAATTCTAAGAAAGTAAAATGCTCAGTTAAAATATACAGGAAAATGCATTCATGCTCTCGTGCTACTGCCAGCACAAGTACCAATAGAAGGAGAGGTACGCCACAATTAATTGCATCTCTTTTGCATGACGATTATCCAAGAGTATTGGGGACTCCAGATGCTAAAGGTCTCATTAGTCTTATTCAAGGAAAATTGAATGTGAAGGTGTCATACTCAACTGTTTTGAGAAGGAAAAAATTAGCTGCATCTCGTGTGTATGGTAATCCAGAAGAGAGTTATAAGTTGTTGCCTTCTTATCTGTTTATGTTAGAAAAGATGAATGACAGTATTAAAACAAGTTACCAGTTGGATGAAGAACAAAGGTTCTAGTATGTATTCATTGCGTTGGGAGCTTGCATTGAAGGGTTTAGGTGTATGCGAAAATTTCTTTGTGTAGATGCAACTTTTGTAACAAATGGTGGTGTGCTTTATTTGTTGCAGTCCAGGACCCCAATCATCACCATTATCCCATTGCATTTGGTGTAGTTGATGGTGAAAATGATTGTAGTTGGAATTGGTTTTTCACTCAGCTGAGAATTATTGTACCAGATCATCAAGAATTGGTATTTATTACTGATAGAAATAAAGGTCTCATCAATGTTATTGCTAATGTGTATCCGAGTTGTGGACATGGGTTTTGTGTATACCATTTGTCACAGAATGTGAAAGGAAGGGCTGGTAGCACCAACAAAGAAACAGTTGCAACGAAATTTAAAGAAATGGCTGGAATTTATACACAAGCTGAATTTGATAAGGAGTATGAGGAATTCAAGATTAGCTATTCAAAAGTAAAGGTGTATTTCACGACTACTGTGAAAGTCAAAAAGTGGGCAAGATGTTATTTTGCAGGGGCTAGGTACAACATAGACACACCAAATATTGTAAAATCTTTGAATAGTGTATTCAAGAATGTAAGGAAGTACTATTTACTCCCTATGATTGATGTCATTGTTGCAAATATTGCAGAGTGGTTTAACATACATAGGTAGGAAGCAGTCAATGGATCAAACACAAAGAAAATGATATCTTTGGTGGAGAATGAATTGCATAGTAACTGTAAAGATGGTGCAAGCTTAAGAGTGAATACGTTAAACACCTTCTTGATGGTATTCAATGTCATTGGATGTGATGGGAAACCATATTTGGTGGACTTGAAGAGAAAAACTTGTTATTGTAAACGTTTTGATATAGACATGTATCCTTGTGTCCATGCAGTTGCCTATGTGCTTGAATACATAAAGTTAGATAAGCAAAAGATAGATATACATGTATACGAGCTGTGCTCGAAAAATTATACGTTAGAATAGTGGGCATTGGCGTATTACCGAACGATTTATCCAGTCTCGCATGTGGGTGATTGGGTAGTTCCTGATAATATACAAGCAATGTATGCTTTCCCTCCAAATTACCCGAAGCGAAAGAGTAGGAGACAACAAGAGAATCGATATTCTTTTGCTGGAGAAGGTCGGAAGAGGAGAAAGAAGAAGAGTAATAAGGTAGTTCTAGGCCTAAATTTGGGTAATGGTTTGTATGATATTATAAAATTGGGACAACAATTTTGTGATAATCTGTTTTAGTGATACTCTACTTTATGTAAAACTGGGATAACAATTTTGTGATAATCTGTTTTAGCGATACTCTGGTTTATGTGAAACTGGGATAACAATTTTGTGGTACTCTCTTTTTAATCAATCATTAATCATAAATAACATTAAAATAAAAAATAAACAACTCGTAGGGATGCATTGAAATGAATCAAAACCATGCAACTTTTTTACGGAACTCTCGACAAAACCAAAAAACTTGGATGATCCAAAAGCAATCTTCACACATGCTTCCTCTTTTACCGCCTTTGCATTCCTCATTTCAATCGTTTTACCAGCCATTCAGTTTATCACACTTACAGTTTTAGAGTTTTCGGGCATCAAATTGAGCTTACTTTTCCACGAAATGTTGAGGATCTTCGTATTGCCATACATATAGAAGGTTTGTATTCGCTAGTTTCCATCTAACGCCTCTAACAAATTCTCTGCTTGGGTTGGTAAGTTCTCTGTCAAAATCGTCTCTAGGACTCACAATCCTACTAAGGACTCAAAATCGTAAATAGCCACGTCGTAACCCTTAAGAGTAGACTCTCTAAGAGTTGAAAGGCCTCGATCCAAATAGTCTTCTCGAAAGTACTTAGAAAGACCCCTCATGAATATAGTTGAAGCATTGTTTTTTTCAAAACAATGAACTCTGAATCAATCTAGTGCAGAAGGGAATCCTAGGGGATGTGGCCAGTTATGACGCAATAGAAAGCAATCAATTGATAACAAGAAATTAGCATCTTCGACTATAGCAAGAAAAATCTTACACGTCATTTTGAGCATAACCATATCACCGAGAGATTGTTGAGATACTATCAACAGAATAGTGGTTAGCAGATCCTATGGAAGATCTAGGAGTGTGGGAAGAGAAATTGTGTTTAACCCTCTTGGAAGAAGAAGAAGAAGACTTGCCCTCCTGAAATCTTTTCATTGTATCTTCTGGTTTGGTGAAACTGTGAGTCTTTTCCTTCTCTATCTTCTACTTTATAACATCGTGAAGTGAAATGTTTTCATCAAAAGACACAACTTGTAAGAGTGCAGTGAAAGATCTCCGATGCATGAGGTAATCTGAATAGTCGTCATTATTATGAAGGGACACAATAATTATCAACTTAATGTAAGACTGAGAAAACAAATATTTAAATATTCAAAATCAATGATAACCCTAATGTAATACTGGGACAACAAATATTTAAATTTTCAAAATCAATGACCCATATTCAATAAAACCCTTATGAAAATCATTAAGAAAAACTATATTCGATCATTATATAAACATTAAAATGTTATATTTGATTAAAATTAACATGACAAAATAAAATTAAAATTATACTTGATTACTACTATTAACAACACATCCATACATTCCTTATACTTTTAAGATGACTTTCATAATGTTAATAAGATTTTGATCGATTTGAACGAAATTATGTTTATAAATCATTTGGTTTCTAATAAAACTAAAATATTTTTATTTAAAGATGGTAAAACTGAAAAATAACTTAAAAATTGGCAAAAGTGAAACTGTGTGTTTTTGGTAAAACTATCAACTTATTGTGGTCCCCACAACACTCAATAACTTCCTGTGATAGGTCGATAAGCAAGCATTTGTGGTCCCCACTACACTCCAGCGGTGCATCTCGGCTGGTCAATTAGTCAAACAAGCGCATATGTGGTCTCCACATGTGGTCTCCACAGAACTAACAAGCCGAGAATTTTTTTTTTTTTTGTTTTTCCGCTTCTCCCAAAACCCAAAATTCAATCTTCCTTCTTCCCCCCTTTTTCTAATTTTCCCCTCTAGTTCAAAACCAATATTCCTCTTCTATTTCTATTTTCCATATCTTTTTTCTTAGATCCTTCTAAATCGACAAATGCCAAAGGTTTGTTTTGTTATCAATTTCGAATACATGTGGTCTTTATTTTTCCTTCCTCTTTTAACTAGATCAATAAATGGATTTATAGTTTATCAATTTCGATAAATCATTTGTAGTTTATTAATTTTGATTTTGTTTCAATTTCGTCTTTCAATTACGGTTAGTAAACTGTGATGTGTATATTTGTGGATCTAACTTGTGCTCTTGTGTTCTTTTGCTAGTAATAATGCCTATCAGTCCAGTAACCAGCTCAGAGTCAGAAACAAATTTGGATCTGTGTTGCTATGCGGACGGCGATTATGGTGTCTCCAGAAGATATTTTTGTGGCCAGCGTGTTAATCTATTAGTGTGTACCGTTCCGGAGAATCAAGGAAGAAGATACTACCAATGCCCTGTGAGTGAGGTAATTGTTTGAATCTGTGAAGTGCTAGTAATATAATTTTGTTTGAATTTGTGAAGAGTTTGTCTAATAATTTTCTTACGGTTTATGCGTAGGATGGTGATTGACACCACATATGGTGGGATGTTGCAGTTGATGAGGAGTTAACACTATTGAACACCCACATAGGAGATGAGCTTAAAAGATTGTCCATCCGCCCTGAGGAGCACAGACAAGCGATTAACATCCCTAATCCTGAATTGGAGGCATTTCAAGTGTTAATCCTACAAATGCGTGATGAAATTAGTGAAGTTAAGGAGTGCTTAGCAAAGGCAGAAAACAAAATTCGTAGGTTAATGAATATAAGGGCCTGCCCATAAGAACTGTTTGGTGGGGCTATGTATGTGTAAGATATGGCATTATGTTTGTGTTTCACAAGTTTCGTATGACATTATGTTTGTGTTTCACAAGTTTCGTATGAAATTATGTTTGTTTGAGTATCATAGCCATTCGCTCGATTTGTATGACAATATGTTTGTCTAGAATTGTTTCCAATCTGTTTCGTATCCCATTATGTTTGTGAACTTAGCAACACTGTGATGGTTCCGCTTTGTAAAATTGGTAAAATTGTGATGGTTGTTCACCTAGTAAAATTGTTCGTTCGGCTTTGTGAACTAAGTAAATGCAATGGTTCCGCTATTTGAAATTACTAAAACTGTGGTGCTTCCGATATTTAAAATTAGTTGAAATATTCAGCATCCTACATGTCCAAAATAAGGGTCATACATGTCCAAAATAAGCATAATACATGTCCAAAATAAGCATGAAACCTACATGTCCAACATAAGTATGATAAAATCGTCCATGTCTTAAAAATGCATAAGCAAGAACAGGTTCCCAAACATAATTTAGATAAGATAATTCATCAAGTTAGACCCTCTTGTTCTTCCTAGTGACTGTAGGGTTGAATCTTTCCTAATGTTTGAGTAACTCCTCTTCCTCTCCTTCTTCGTCTGTTTCTCTTTTTCAATCACCAGTTTCACCCTCAGTTTCAATCACAGTTTCACCTGCAACCACTCAACCACTATCTTTATCATTTTCCCCAGTTTCACCCGCATCCACTCTATCTCTTTCTTTATCATTACTACCAGCACCCACTGCATCATCCTTCACCAATTATGTTTCAACAGTTTTAATCCTCTCTTCTAACTTCTCAATCTTGGCAGTCAGTTTTACCTCTATGTCTGAAAGCATATCAACCAACACATTGAATCTTCTTTCAACGATCTTCTCAATACCTTCTATTTGTTTATGTTGGGCATGTTTCTCCACTTTCTCCTGAGCCTCTTTCTCCTCATCCTCCTTCACCTGAGCCTCATCGACAATCCCTTTTCTTCCCTCCACATCTTGTTTGTAGAGGTCTTCAATACATAGCTCACAGGTTAAAGGAAGTATAATCTTCATTCAACCAACCATCAACAACAACATTATGACAATCTTCTCATCATCAGTTGGTACAAGGATACTTTCAATCTCCTGTTATTGAAAAAATAAACAAATGTTACTACTAAATAATCCAATTCAATTACTATTACAATTATTTATTACTAATCTTTGTTGTGTCAAATGCATCATTTATTTCAGGAAGAGGGAATCCTCTCATAGGACTTACGATGAACTTGGACTTGCACATCCGAGGACACCCACTATCTGGAACTATAACATCTTCTCGGAATCTCTTCTTCAAATCCGGGATTGCCTCGAACGCCAAAAACTATAAGTTATACATATTATAATTTACATAAACAAAACCAACCAAAAATAACAATGTATCCACAAATTACCTCCATAGGAATGATGAAAGTTGGATAGGTATGAGATGATGATTTTGCACGACCCTTACAACTCTTCATACAACATTTAATTTCTTTAAGATTGTCTTCAAATGACAGCCTTCTCCATGGAAACGTCAAACACCTATCAAGATCACTAACAACATTTATAAGAAGACTGTCTACAGCGGGTGCACCTGGGCCTTCCTTCCCTTTTTCTTTTATAACACTAGTTAGGAAATACAACACCGTCATCCTCAGTCTATCTTCTCAAACTTTCATTGTCTCAAAATTCTTTTTCAAGGCAGCATAGGTAACTTTCTCCTTCTTGAAATGCTTGTCTAGGAACTTGGAATTTCCAAAAATTTTATATCCTTCTGGATACGCGTGACAATGTAATCCCGACAAGAGTGCGTATTCCTTTAGAGAATACTTAATAGGAACACCGTTCACTACAAACCAAGCTTCTCTTTCCTTCTCTACACACGCCATGCGGAGGAGAAGCATCCACTGGAACAATAGCTAACGCCTGTGAAACTTCTTCTATCACTGGAACAATACCTAGCGCCTGTGAAATCTCTTCTATCACCGGTGAAGCTTCTAACAACGAAGGCGCCATCTTCTTACGCTTCCCAGTCTCCGACTTCTTTTGCTTCAGAGGCGCCGATTTCTTTTGCTTCGTAGAACCCGGATTTTTTCTTCGGAGAAGCCGATTTCTTTTGCTTCTGAGGTTACTTTCGTATGTACCATGTCTTTGGCGGCATATCTAGAATCCTTCTTCGTAGTCTTCGTAATTTTACCTAATATGAGAATATGAAACAATGAGGGAATCGAGGATAAAGAAATTCGAGAGAGAGCTTCTTCTCTCTACTGAACTGTGAAATCTGAAATGTTAGGGATTGATTTTCAAGCACATTGATCGATTCCAAGGTTGAGAAAGGGGGAAAATCTGGGCTAAGAAAACCGATTTAATTAGACATAAACCGACGAAATTTTTCAGTTTTGATGTCTCGCCTTTTTGTATCTGATCTCAATCTGGATAGATCTGAATGGGTTGCATAATGGGTGGATATTAGGCAGTTGGATCTGTAATTTTGTGTAAAAAAAACTGATTTTTAGATAATTTACATGTTTTTTAATTAAAATATTTTTTTTAAAAAATTCGTTTTATAACAAAAGTAAATAAGAAAATTTTCTTTTGTTGAGGAATATCTCAACCATTATCTCGAGTCATTATACATGTGTCATCACAATAGCATATTTTTTTACCTTCTTAAAAAGAAACGTGAAAGAAAAAGAAACTACAGTAAAACCTCTATAAATTAATACTGTTAGGATTGTGATATTTTATCAATTTATCGAATTATTAATTTATCGATATACTAATTATATCGAAAAACTAATTTAGGACCAAAGAAATGTATTGATTTATCGAGGTATTAATTTATCGAGTATTAATTTATAAAGGTTATACTGTAGTATCATTCTATCTCTCTTGTGTATCTCTTTCTCCTTCTCTCACTCTAAAATCAACGTTAAGATAAACATAAATACAAATACAAATATATTGATTTTACAATAGCAACAAACTTCTAGCATCATCTTAAATTGTATATAACAAGTATAATTTCAATATGCACTCGGCGGTTAAATTTCAACATATCAATCTCAATGTGTTACATTATTTTAATAAGTTTCAACTAAATATATATATATATATAATTAATATTTGTAACTAAATATATTTCAAATAAAAATAAATGGTAAGTTACATTGATAACGAATAATTATAATAATTACACTATGTTTTACAAATTAACAACAGTGATAGAGAAGAAAGGCAAATATAAAAAATATATCATATAATAGGACAATACTGGTCAAGATATTATGTGAGTGCAAATGTGTTTTCCATTAACAGTATGCCTTAGGGGAGATTTTTTTTTCTGTTTTACTAATATTTGTTTGCATATATAGCCTCCATTTTTGATTTATCATTGTATCCGCTTAATAGATAAAAAGACAGTTCATAACCATAAAAAACATAGGGGAAAGAAATATAGAAAGAAAAAAAAGCTAAGGAATAAGGTATGAGAATCTAACATTAGACATATTTGATATCAAAAAAAGAAAGAAAAACATATATTTGATGTCATTTTTTATTTATTTTTGTCGTCACTTATATTTGTTTTACGCCTTGCCCCTAGGTTTTATTTTTGTTGTTCTATGACTTCTGTCCGTAGGACTAGCTTTCGACGAATATATCATTAATATCTTTTTTTTTCTTTCGAAACGATATCTTATTACAAAGTAGTTCAATGCAACCAAAGTAAGAAAATGAGAAATTTTGTTATAAACGAGACGTTAGACTGCTTTTATATATATTTATGAGTATATTGTATCAAACTGTAAGCTACTATATCGTAAGCTATGTACGTGTAATTAATCTAGATAGATTAAACCGGTATACAAATTTCAATAGTTTCCTTCAAGATAAGCAATGTTATATGAAGGTTCATCTTGGACTTCAGATATTCCAATTTATGAGGGAACAAACGTTTAGTAAATATGTCAGCCATTTGATATTCGTTCGAATATGTATATTCCATCATCACAGTGGCTCACGATACCATATTAGGAAAGAGAAAAGATGGAAAAGTTTGTTACGAAGATCTTTCTCATTATTATCAAAATAGACGTTATAGTGCTTTTGTATACAGTGTGCGTATAATTAATGTACTAAACCGTAAACTATGTATATCAAATTAAACTGGATAGATTAAACCGGTAAACATACTCCAAAAAATCATATCGTTATAAAGATTTATAATTTAACTTTAACATGTACACTATGAACCAACAGCTGGGTCCGGGTGATTAACAATTTAGAAACACACGTAAACTCGTATTTTAGTTTAGAACTATTATCAGTTGTGTTGTGTGTGATTGAATCTATGGTTGCAAGTGAATCCTCTCTTTACCATCGCCATGCTCTATAAACTAATCACCCTCACCACCTGGTTCTTTGTTGGTTGATCATTGAGTTTAGTAATTAAATTAAGTTTATGAGTATTAAGGGTCGTGACTTATTTGTTAAGAAATGATAGTTCTGTTTTAGAAGTCTCAAGAAGAAAGAAATACAATTCTTCGCTTGGTGATGCTTGAAACCTATTTAAGTTGTTGTTGTAATGAAAGACACATGTTACCACATTCTATATTCTGATTCATATCTCTTGTGTTTCTTTGCATGCCCAAGTAAAATACATAGATAATATTGTTGGTTAATTGCTATTAATTGTTATAGCTCTGATTTTTACTTTGTTCTGGAAAGAACAGTTTCTCAACATTCTTTAACCATCACAAATTGGTTTCCTCTTTATCTGAGCGCTTATAAAACTTTTAATCCTTTTTCTATGTGAATCTTTGTTCAATTTGCTTTCTTTTGGTCTTGTTTGATCTGTGTGTCTTGTTGTGTTTTTTCTTGTAATGAAAGACACATATTACCACATTCTATATTCTGATTCATATCTCTCGTGTTAGGATACAATGAGAATAATGAGGATTAAGTAATTAACATAGTTGAGCTCTATTGGCAGCAAATAAAGTAAATTGCAGCAAATTATTTAGACACTTAGTGACTCCTTAGTTTTGTGCCGTGTGTGTCTTGTTGTGTTTTGTTTTTATTCAATTTTTTCTTGTTCTGTAATCAGTAATCAAGTAATCAGTGATGAAAATTATGTCCTATTTACTAATCAGTGTTAATTTTTTGTCAAAAACTTTTATCAATACAAAATTTCAGATTCTTCCACCACCGTGTTATGGTCTAATTGCTTATTTTGTGAATATTTTTGTTGTCTTCTTCTTGATTTGTTTTGTTATAGTTATCGAAGAAGGTGATCAACATGAAGGAATTGAGGAGTTTAGTAGAGTTTGCGAGATTCTTTTGGGATCCGTTCTACTATGTGTAAGGTACGCATTTCAAGAAATAATGATTTTGGTTTGTTTTCACTTATAAATCAGAATCCATTTCGTGGTAATCCACAATGCATAGAACTGGGAGTAAGAGTCTGATATGATTAAAACTTTAGGCGGCCATTAAAATATGATTTCCTTTACAGCTTTTGATTGGTTCATTGCCACTTGAACATTCACTCCGGTCGACGGAGTTGGAACAAAAGAGATCCCAACACAAGCGCTATAAGGATGAGCTTCTGGCAAGTCCTGTAAGTGATCTTTCTCTTTTATTTCTCTACAACAAAAAAAAAAAAAAAAACACCAAATTAGTATGAAGAATTGCAACAAAGATAAAATCAATACTAATGTATTAAATAAGAAAGACAACCTCAATTGAATAGTGTAGGTAAGGATGGAAGGATTTATATATTGATCCAAGAGTATATGAATATGGAAATATAACAAAAACACTTACTTCTTGATAAATTCATCCACCTCTGCATAAGGTGGATTCACATTACATCGGGAAGTCTCAAACAAATTTAACACACTGATTGTTTGTAAAAAAAATAGAATAAAGATTAATGTTCTGTTTAAATACTACTAAATTTTTTTGAGAAATATCAAAAATTCTAAATACTTTTGTAGCACATGCGTTTGACGAATCTTAACAAACATATGACCTTCAAATATCCATCATCAGAACAACAAGTCTTTTTTGATGGACGCCATAGAACTTAGTCCCCTAAAACAATTAAACAAACTATATTATTTAAAATCATACATAAATTTAAAGAAAAGAATTGATTAGTAGCAAATATCAATTCAACACTCAGTATATTGTCTTCAGTAATAGAGGACTTTCAATTGGATACGCCAGCCAGTCTTGTAAGCAAATGAAACCGCCATAGTTATTTGAAAATTTGCTCGATTGTAATGCGTGGAAGATTTAGGATTGATTTGGTGCATTATATTGTTCCTTAATACAAATATTTGAAAAAGATTCAAGGATAAAAGGAATAAAGAGATGCAAATCGCGGAAATCTTGTTTGAGAATATAAGAGATATGGTTTATATATTGAGTTCGAATTTAGAAACAAAATATGGATTTCCATTCTGAATATTAGTATTAAAGATTTATTTAATTGTGGCCTCTAGATTAGAAAAATCTTGAAGCCAAAGATATCGGTTTGTTAATAGATTCCAAAAACGGCAGAATGATTTGTGCAGCTTTTTAATGTGTTTATTTCGGTTTTTGAAAGATACCAAACTGTTTGTGTAAATGCGCATAATAATGGTTTATTCTTTAGTTAACTTAACGATTCTTAACAATTAGGGATCGATTTTGATTGTTGCTTAATTTAACTATATTTTAGGGATTGATTTAAATTGTGGCTGCAGCCAACGATTAATGACATATTTTCATCTGAAAGGTCAGGATCTAAATGATTAATCTCATTTATTGACGAACGGTCAGAATTAAAACTAATAACTAGCGTGTTTATCCATTTTTTTAATCGGATTATCCGATTTCGGATGCTAATCAAACTACTTTTTTTTTATCTTTAAGCTTATCAAATTTGTTCTTAACTACAATAACATAAAATGTAATTATTTACCAAAAACAGAATTGCCTCAAAATGTTCTTTAAAAATACTAATAGAGATTGGTTTCTATATGTTTATGCCCCATGAACGTTCAATTTTGTGGTGTCACTTCAATTATCCACAAAATAATCTATAAAATGTATTTTTTATATTTTTATTCAAGGTTTTATTTTTAAATGTATTTTTTAAACTGTAATACTTAAAGAAATATATTCTACTTAAAAACCTTTGTGACTATTAAATAGTTGGTCTAGTCCTCCAAATCTACTTTCATTCTTGGATATAAAGCGGCTACTATTGTTGCAAGTTCTTGAAAATTGTTGCACATGCATAATGGTGAATAAGTTTATATGTAGTATGAAAATTAGACTTATTTTGATTGACTTAACAAAATTCGTTGGACCACGTCTTACATGTTAGATTATTGCAACATGATGGCGTTTTACCAAAATATATATGGATCGCTAGAGTATATTTTTTGTTTCATTTAACGAGAGGAAAAAAAAACTTATCTTTTGCTATGATTTTCATCTTTTGTGACATAAGACTGATTCAAATAAGGGGATTTCTCGCAGAGTAGAGTTCTCAGAAATTATTTACTTGTCTTTAGTAGAGTATAATTTTCAAGTATTTGCAATTGATATTAATTATTCAACTATTATGTGCGCATATTAGATCTCTAAATTTACGTTGACTATAAAAATTGAATTTTGGAAAAGTTAGTGTTAAACAAAAAAATGTAAAAATTAACACTAACTTATTTTTACTAATTTTACATCGTCAATGAAATCTCGAAGAATTAATCTGCAAACGTAAAAATTGAACAACAATTTTGTAAATTTGTAAAAGTTCAGGAACTTAATAATCATTTTTTATACATGGTAAATTAGATGATCATTTCATACATCACAAAAATTATCATTAGTAAATACTAAACCGTTTTTATTTGTTTGTGAGTCCAACCACTAGAGAAAAATTTCTGATACAAACGACAAATACGTCGAGGTTTGGAAAACAAGTTAGTGCGGTATTTCTCAACGGTACTCCAATATTCATATCAATAAATTAAAGAAAGAATAGAGATATGGTCTTAAAACCAAGAAAAAAGTTTAGTGTTTAGTGAAAGTACTCTTGTTAAAGTGTGTGGAGTATTTATATTTTTAGACTAGGATACTGGATCATGCGTCCGAAATTGACTCAATTCTAATAGTTCAGATCGGTAAGCATTTGATCGGTACAAAACACTTGAGTGTTTAATAGGAATCACTTTTAAAAAAATTAAGGGAGTGTTATTCAATCATGAAGTTATAAAGTTAATTCTTTAAGGTTTTACAAATTTTATTATTTGACATTTAATTCAATTTTAAGAATTCATTTGTAAGGATTTTAAAATCGTTGCAGTATACTTTGGATTCTACTTATTTAAAAATACTCATAAAACTCCCGGATTTTTGATTTCCAATGATTCAAAATACAAAAAGTTAAACTCTTTTAGTGTTGAATAGCATTGAATTTTAATGAAGTATTTGAACCTTGTTGAATAACACCAAATGTTAAAATTTATTAAGAGCATCTCCAATGTAACACCAAAACACCAAAATTTGGTGTAAATCTACTCCAATTCAACTCCATAATTTATACCAAATTTGTTTTTGGTGTTTGTTGCGACACTGTTCACAAAACACCAAAATATATATATTATTTTACTGTTATTTTCATTTTAAAAGTATCTTTCAATTGTTGTTTATTAATTAATTATACTTTAGTAATATGATTAAATTGTTGTTTTTCACATGATTATGAATTTATTTTTGATAATATAAAATTTTAATTGTAATTAATATAGCATATTAATTAGAAAAGATATATTAATAAGCAAATTAGTTATAAAAAATACATAACTTATCAAAGATCAACTACAACACTCAAAACATAAAATTACATAATTAAAACCAACCACACATATGCAACAAACTAATTTTAAGGATATAAAATTACATAATTAAAACCAAACACACATAAAAAGAAAATGTGAGAAGTTAATTTTAAAGGTATAGTATTTATTAAAATTATTAAAATAAACAAAATCTTAAATTTAACAATATATTAATAGAGAATATTATTTTTGGTGTGAGATTTGGTGTTGTGGTTGGAGATGAAAAAAAAAGTGAGACACCAAAACACCAAATTTGGTGTTTGGGTTGGAGATGCCCTAAGCATGATTTTGAAAAATATTAGATCCAATAACGCCATATTTTAAAGCATGGTTTAGAATCATTAAATAGAAGTGGATTAAGATTGAATTTCAGTTCTATAAAATTCCATGATTAAATAGCACCTCTTAAATATGTAAAAGAAAATGAACATTAAATTTCTTAGTTTGCAAAATTATTCATAAGCTTTCACATTTGTATATTAATTTCTCAAGTTTTCGTTGACTACGTAAAATTAGATTAAAAAACTCAACATTTACTTTTATGTTTTTAATTAAATTTTGAGTTTTCAAGATTCAGTTAGTCAACATAAACTTGGAGAATTAATATATGCACATGATAGTCGATGAATTAATATGTCGATTGCAGATGCTTAAGGATAATTGTATTTTATATATGTTATATGTTATTTGATATTTGGCTGATGATGTGTTTTTATATCTTCTGCTTGTTAAAAATTTCAGGCTTTTCGTATATGCCAGTTGCAATCACGAGGCATCCATAATCTAAGTTACGAAGAGAGAATTGAATTGTGGAATTTGGAAAATGAGCAATTTGAGGAGTTAATAATTCAACCAGCTTTGAGTTATTATGATCAACATTTCCAAAGAGCACCATGCCGAACTGATAGAGGTTTGGGATGGAGGAATATTTGGCACCGTTTACAACAAGATGATGCTGCTTGTCTTCAGTTACTACGAATGTCACTTCCGTGTTTTACAACATTGTGTAACATTCTACAAACGAACTATGTGGTACAACCAACATTAAATATAAGTATTAAAGAAAGTGTGGCTATGTTTCTAAGGATATGTGGACACAATGAAGTTCAAAGAGATGTTGGTTTAAGGTTTGGACAAAATCAGGAGACTGTGAAGAGAAAATTTAGTGAAGTTCTAACGGCGATTGAACTACTTGCATGTGATTATATTAGAACTTCGACAATCCAAGAACTACAACGAATTCCTGAAAGGCTTCAAGTAGACCGATCATATTATCCATTTTTTAGTGGGTGCGTTGGAGCTATGGATGAGACTCATGTTTGCGTCAAAGTGAAACCTGAATTACAAGGAATGTATTGAAATCGACATGATAATGCATCCTTGAACATCATGGCAATATGTGATTTAAATATGTTATTCACATATATTTTGAATGGAGCCCCATGATCATGTCACTACATAGCCGTTTTGGCCATGTCATAATGAAGTGATTCTGAGTTCCCTATGCCTCTTTTCGATAAGTATTACGTCGTTGATTCTGGCTATCCAAACAAGCAAGGGTTTTTGGCTCCCTATAAATAAACACGTAATAGAGTTGTGAGGTATCATATGTCATAGTTCAAATCTTGTCTTCCTCCGAGGAATAAAGAAGAATTGTTCAATCAACTTCATGCTTCTTTACTTTCTGTTATTGAGAGGACTTTTGGAGTTTGGAAGAAGAAATGGAGGATTCTTTCTGATTTTCCAAGATACAACATTCACGTACAAAAGAAAGTGATAATGGCTACAATGGGATTACATAATTTTATTAAAATTTTGAATTTCTCAGATGCATACTTTGCAGAAGTAATGACAAAGACGAGAATAAATAACACAAATCGGGAGCCTGATTTAGATGACATGGAAGCAGCTGATGTACAAGATGGAGCAGATAGAGAATATATGATACGACTAAGGGAAAATATAGCAAATATGTTATGGGCAAATCAGTATAGTCGATAAGTATTTTTTTGTATTGTATTATACTTGATATTTAAAATTTTATGTATTTCTTAAAAACAAATATAGTTTGTTATATTTATAAATTGAAACTTTAACTTTAAAAATAATTTTATTGTATTAGATTATATTATTTTTACTTATTTTTTTGGGATGTATTTTTTAATTTGATTTTAGCAATAAATATATTATTGTAAAATGTCAAAAATTTATTAAAATTTTAATAATAATTTAGTTATGGTTCGTAATTAATTTATGAAATAACTTGATCATAACAGATTAATAGTTTTATTTTATAATTATATTAATATCATTAATCCATTTTTATTGATTAATTATATATTTTAAATATATATTTCGCACCGCTTTTTACATGTTCACCATTCACACATTTGGACCGCACATCATGTTGTTTTTTCACCATTCATATAGTATCCCAAACCGCTTGTTCTGCAGTAACCACACTTATTCCGCATGATGCGTTTCTTCCAACCGCACCGCACTAAAACCGCACCGCACCTCTTAAACCGCTCAAACCGCTCTCACCATTCGAAGCCTAAATGAGTTTTTTTTCCGGTTTTTAGTACTATATTTATCTATCATTGTAACAAAGTCCGTACGGATTATCTTGTTAGGGAGACAAGAGCACGTGGTTTTTTCCTCCTATGTAAGTTATCTGTTCTTGAATGACTTTCTCTTGAAAATAACTTTTTTCGGTAACTTAACAAACTGATGCTTTTAATGTTAAATGTTAAGGATTTGTTTCCCTCTTGTTTGATTCTAAATCAGATTCGTATCATATATTTTTGAGTTGAAAGTTGAACCTTATTTGAAATATTAACCACAAGGATGGATGAAACTAAGAGCCCAGCTAAAAATTTAAATAGGTAGTTAAAATATATAGTTAGAAGTTGGAACAAATCACTTACGAGCATGTATGATTTACAATATTAATTGTTTATCAAACATATGCAGGGTTTTTAATTTTTTTTTTCAATATTATCATATGATTTCTTTTATTTTTAGATTAAGTTTTATTCAACAATATAATTTATTTATTATTATTATATTTTGTTAATAGAGGCAGAGAACCACTTATTCTTTTCAGTTTATTTATTATTTAGTATATATATATATATATATTTAATTATTTAATTATTTTGTTTTTATTTATATAATTATTGATCAATTATCCCGTTTAAAACAAACCAATTTATTTTTATTTCTGGTTTGGTTGATAATTTTGTACTGTTTTAATAATTAACAATTACATACTTACTTTTTCAATAATCTGTAATCGCCAAATAAATATTTCTCGAATACACCAACTCATATAATTAATTAATATAGTAAAGGATGTAGATGTAAACGTATGTATAGTAAAGTTACAAGTAAAACCCCTTGTTTCATAACAATGTTGGATTTGTGATATTCCAACTCGTATGGCAGCAGTGTATATGTCAAAAGAACTCAAATACGAGAAGATTTATACATGTGAGAAATAGAGGATCAATAATTAAGTAATTGGGTCCCAAAAGTTCACATGATCTCTGAAGCCATGTCCAATCCATTATTCAAAGTTTGCAATAAGGTAGTTGACAAGACTCTTCTTTTCTCTTCTGTTTCTTTTGAGCGACAAGACTCCTTTTTGAAAGTGGATACTTAGAATAAGATTCTTAAGAAATATAGCAAAATAATTATATAAAAGAAAAATAAACGATACTTATCCAGCGGCACTACTTCCAACTTCGAAATCTTGTATGCAATGTCTTTGGACTTTGAAACGTTATTTGAAATATATTTTAAATAACATAATAGATAAGATCATATATTGAAATGACACCAACCTTAGAAATATATATATTTTTAATATTTTTCTATCCACAATTTTTTTTTTGATATAATTTTGTATTAATCTTATTTTTTTGTATGCTACCTTATATATATATATATTTTTTTTTTTAAAAATATTTTTTCTTGTTTTATGAGAAATATCTATTTTTGTAATATTATAAATTAAAGGGAAAAGAGACAAAAAAAAACAAAAAAGACAGAAGTATTTTATGAAATGCTATTATATAAAAGATTTTTCATGTTTGTAAAACAAAAATTAAGTATGAACAAATTTGCTATATTTGGCTAAAAACACATTTGGATCGCCAAAAAAAAACTATTTTATTTCGGTGTTTGGATAGTTATTAGAATCTCGAATATAGATGTGCGGATCCGTTAGTCGAATCTTAATTCCAATAATATTCCAAAACCGAGATCATCTTTAATGAGCTCGAGATATGTAGAAAAAATCTTAACATATCAGATTATTAGATAATTATAATTAGCCACATATCCTAAAATTCGAAACAAATTCGTAATCTTATATAATTGCAGAAAAAGCATAAATTTAAATCATATCGTATATTCCGTCATTTGGCATATGTTACGATCATTATAAACAATTATCTCCTTATCCAACTAAACAAATCTAACCATAATATCATAGTTTACGAAAATTTAGCATATTTGTCAATCATATAGATATTCCATAAATCTAAAAAAAACACAATCAATATCCTAGATATAACCTAATTAGTCATACTATAAATATATAATATAGATCACATTTGATTATTCATCTGATTCATACACATCCATCTACAAAGCATCTATGGCATCTATGGCGGCCAACAATGGTTTTACTAGCCTTGCTAACATCAAAACATTCAAAACCAGTTGGAGAATCCATGTCAAAATTGTCCATTCCTAGAAGCAATACACGTCATACACTAGAGAGACTTTGGATATGATTTTGGCTGATGTTTCTTAAGTGTTTTAATAGTATAGATATTCTTATTATATATTTTTGAATGATTTGATCAATGAGATTGTTTTCTAATTATCCTACATATTTGTTTTAGGAAACTCTCATTCAAGTTACAATTAAAAAACATGAAGTCAATAGGTTTCAGAAATTTTTTTTTAAGAGAAAAAACGGTCAAAATCAACCCGAACAATTTGTAGGATGAAATTTTTTCCCAAATTACGATACAATGCATTTTTCAACCCGAACCGCCATAAAATTCAAAATTTATATCTGAATTAACTATGACTTAGACGTTTTTAGTCAACTGATAAGTTTTGATGACTAAAACGCTACTATGCGTTTGACTTGGCAATTTATTGGTTCGAAACGACGCACTTTTGTTCATGGTATATACATAAACTCAAAACAATTTCGTCTGTTTTTTTAGAAATTGTTTTATTGAAACTCAATATTAGTAAATATTTTTAAAAAATTATTAAAAGTATTAAAACAACGTTGTTTTGAGTCTATGTATGTACCATGAACGAAACGACGTCGTTTTGAACCAATAAATTATCACGTCAAACACACAGTGACGTCTTAGTCATCAAAACTTAATAGTTTACTAATACCGTCTAAGAAAAAGTTGGTTCCGCTAACGTGTAGTAATTCAGGTGTAAAATTTAAAATTTATGACGGTTCGTGTTGAAAAATGCATTGTATCGTAACTTGAGTATGAAATTTCATTATGCAAATTGTTCGGGTTGATTTTGGTCGTTTTCCCTGTTTCTGGATAATGGAGAATAATAGAGAATTTTACTCTAACCAAATTTATGGGAAAGTTGAGGGCTACTAAACATTCCTATAAACATTCTTATAAAATGTCTCCAATGAACACAATTATCATTGTTAGATGTGCTTCATTATCAGATGACTTTTACCTATACTTAGGAAGATTTTGAAGATGTGCCATCCGATAATGGATTAAATGATTGCATCTTGATTGGTATATCTTTTTATCGTAACTTATATTGTCTGCTATTAATATCTACTTTTTAATGCGGTTTAACTATGTTCAATCTTAGATGTTATTGGCTAGTTCGTGAGTGTTGGTGCAATAAAAACACACGAAATCAACAACAAGACTTCTAAAAAACTAGAAATAGAGTTGGGAGATACAAGATAATTGTCTCAGTGTTAAAGTTTTTAAAATAGAATTAATTTGACAAGAACTAATACCTTTTTTTGGTAGTTATAATCGTTTGTCATGTACTCTTTGGGAAAGATTTGCTGATACTATGTGGGATTCATGCAAGAAATCTGGCGACAAAACGATCATCTGCTTGCTTAGATTTGCTAAAATTAATACCCTCAACAGTAATGTTAATATGCACATATATTATTTTCTTAAATAATTGATGATATTGTTAATAACGTTCACCCAATATTATATGTGAGAGATCAATAACAAATGCTTTTGATACTTCTTTGATTGTCATCAATCCAACTTATCTCGGTGTCGAAGAGTTTGTTAACAAGTAATGTGGAATTCGTTTTCTATAAAATATTCATTAATCTATATATATGTGGGTTATTTGATGTTATCTTTTTGTATTGTATACAACATACCAAAATATGTAATATCGATAATATTCCAAGAAAACAAGCCAAAAGAACCCAAATGTTAGAAAAAGATTGAGTATTTCAACCGATTCTCTCGCAAAACCATTTCTGAATTGTTGGAGGCTACTGAGGTACACTAAATATATATTGGACACTAACTATTTGTTAAGCTATTTTCATTTATTTCAACTTTTATTATAAAATTATGTGAACAGTAGGGTAAGTTTAAGATCTTGTGTACCATATACTCAATCGATATGGATTTTGGATGGTATTACATTATCTATCAAAAGTGTACCAAAACCGCTTATATGGTCTCAAAAAAAGAGAACGAGCCTGCCAACAAGGCTGAGAAGGCTTTGTTTTGGTGTGGCTAATGTATGGCTCATGTAAAGAAAACACTCGTAAGATTATCACAAGGTAAATTTAATATATATATACATCTAAACATGGTATAGATTGATTCTTTTACAATATATACGACATAATGTACTATAATATAAATTAATAAACTTAGAATTTTTTAGGTAAAACTAATTCTTGGTGTTATGGATAACACTGGTAAGACTAAGTTTGTGTTATTTGACAAAAACATACTTAAGATTGTTAACTAGACATCAACTGATTTATTAGGAGGACATTATGATGAGGTTATGATTTTCCTTATTTTCCCTTTTGGTAGTTATTGTTTATGATTCTCCATAGAATAAACCAAACATTATTTTGTCTAATATTTAAGTTTTTTGATATCTAATAATTGAGTTCATGTGTAGATTCAAGATCCAACAAACAGAATCTGAAATTTTGGTATGTTGATGAAAGAAAAGGTAATAATTTTATAAAGGTTTGCTGTCTACAAATTAAATTTTTGAAAGACATTTTTTCTCTTGACCCATATATGTTTTGTTATAGTTTAACAATCTCTCATGAGTTGTTTTGGATGTGCTAAATTTTTTTTGGATCCGGATTATTCAGAGCGTGCTGAGCAAAGAGAGATCTAATAATGAATTTCCATATGAAACTTTTGATAACATCATTTTATAATATATATTTTAATGAATAGTTTATTATATTATCTTTTTAGGTCAAACTATGAAATTGTTGCATGGATAATAAGCAACATGCTCTCTAATGATCAAGAGGATCCAGAAAGGATTAGTCAGAACTTTTGTTAGAAATAACATCCTTCTGCGCTTTGATGTCTAGGCCGTTGCTTTGGATACAATCTATGAATAATGTATTACCTAAGTCTTTGAACTTTGTTATGTTTAAATTTTAATATTTCGTTCATTGTGTTTATAATTTTTATATATCCATCTATTTTAAAAAATCAAAACATATAGATGAGATGTCTTTTCTCCTAACTTATATATCCATTTATGTTAAAATGAACGAGCATATCTAGGAGACATATTTTCCCAAAACTTATGAATTTCCTATTAATATATTCAAATTGATCCTTATAAAAATTTAAAAATGAAATAAAACTAATTACCAAATACATAGAATTGTCATTAATTGATCCTTATGAAATATTTATATACCTAATAGTGACTTCTTTCTAATGTGGAAGAATATAATGTCCCGACCGCCACCTTTAATAGGCTCCATGTCCGCTCTCAGCTCATTGGGCCCACCCTCGTCCGACGGTCAGTCGACTATGTCCGAGAGGCTCTAAAGATTTGTTACCAACCCTAGAAATCACCACATAATATTTCTCCATGTTTTTCCTCACTCGCACGGTTCCGAAATCACTTTTTGGAAGATCACCCATCCTGAAATTGCTCCAGCTCAAGCATGCTTAACTTTGGAGTTCTCTCGGGGTGTTTGGCCGAAAAGATAAGTGCAATTTGGTGACATAGATGGCCAAATCAATTCTTTTAAACCTCTCTGCATGCACCATCATATTTCTGAAACCAGGATGTTACAATCACCCCCACTAACAGACCACAACGTCCTCGTTGTGTACCAGATCGTTACCTCCGATAGTGTGAGCCATCCTGACTCCACACTCATCTGGGTTCGGCTCTGATACCAAATTGTAACACCCGACATTTACTTCCACAACACGACAAGTCAAATAAACTTAAAATCCAAGTAATTCAATTATTAAACCGAAAATAACCAACAACTTCCGTTAAACCAACTTAAACGTCTTTAATCCTTTTAAAAGAAGCGTATAAGTATTCAAATAATTCAAAATGATCACAATAACAAAACAAAAACTCTTGAATCGGAATTCACTCCTGCGAGATTTAGCCGGGAAATCAACAAGAATTGCTAAGGTAAGGACAAGATGGTGTTCCGACGGCCGGTCCACTACGTCCGAGAGGCTTTAAAGACTTGTTACCAACCCTACAAATCACGCAATGATCTTTCCCCATGTTTTGTCTTCACTCACACGGTTCCGGAAATCACTTCCCGGAAGGTCACTCATCCTGAAATTGCTCCAGCTCAAGCACGCTTAACTCTGGAGTTCTCTCGGGGTGTTTGACCGAAAAGATAAGTGCACTTAGGTAACATAGGTGGCCAAATCAATTCTTTTAAACCTCTCTGCATGCACCACCATATTCTTGAAACCGGGATGTTACAATCACCCTCACTAACAGACCACAACGTCCTTGTTCCGTACCAGATCGTTATCCCCGATAGTGTGAGCCATCTTGATTCCACATTCATCCAGGTTCGGCTCTAATACAAAATGTAATGCCCCGACCGCCACCTCTAATGGGCCCCGTGTCCGCTCTTGGACCATTGGGCCCATCCTTGTCTGACGGTCGGTCCGCTACGTTGGGGAGGCTTTAAAAACTTGTTACCAACCCTACAAATCACCACATGATCTTTCCCCATGTTTTGCCTTCACTCGCACGGTTCCAGAAATCACTTCCCGGAAGATCACCCATCATGAAATTGATAAGCTCAAGCACGCTTAACTCTGGAGTTCTCTCGGAGTGTTTGACCAAAAAGATAAGTGTACTTTGGTGACATAGGTGGCCAAATCAATTCTTTACAAGAATGGGTCGCCGGTTTTACCCCCTCATCTTGTTCTTTCTAAGTATCCCTACATGTACTTTTTGACTCTCTAAAATCCACAAAATAAAACTTAATCCTTTATAAAACTACATGTACTTTTGAATTCATGTATTTTACTACGCATACTTTTGAACTTTATAAACCTCTCACTTAAACCTGAGCAACCCATCAAATCGTGTCTATTGGATTGCGTTTAGGGTAACCCATAACCCGTTAATCTTATCTAACCTGATTTTGACCCGATTAGATCCGAATTCCTCTTATTATTCTTTGATCCGATTATACAAGTGGCCCAAAATCTCAGGAAAAGTTGTCAAAAACAAAATATTGTGGTGCATAGTATGCAACAGATCTGGAATCGAAATCAAGATAAACCCCCAAATGATTTAACAAAAGAATAAACAAAGTTCGAGGCCATACGATTTTTTTAGTTAAAAGAAGTTAATTTGTTACCATCTTGTGTTACGAGAGGATAATCAGAAGCATTATGATTGATAAACCAATACCAATCTCCACCTTCATGAAACAAAATCTCTTATGCGTGAAGCGTATTAGCCACCATAGTTGGACCTCGATAAGTAACAAAATTAGCCTTAACAATCATCATAACATTTTGAAATCTCCGAAGTAGAGTATGATTCGCCACAAAACTACTTAGATCCAATCGTTCCTCTGGTGAAGATTCTCGATCGAGATGAACAACGTACTGGTTGTTCTGATGGTAAAGCGCCATTAAAGTCTATTTTAGCATCTAACCATCTTCGGAAGAGTCGGAGTTCATATAAGCAAGACGTGGCGGCGGCAGAGGAGAGACAAAGACAAAAACGGATAATAGATTTATCTTGGATTGACGAACATGGAGGATCTAAATCTAATTTCATCAGCAATAAGAGAAAATAGAGAACAAATGGACCAATCCCTAATGGAAGAATCCATTTCCGGTTTAGAGATTGTTGTTAGGGACGAACTTGCTGAAACCGGAAATACATTGGTGTTTGATACTCTCTCAGAACACCGTGAGCTTCAAGAGAGAGAGGGATAACAGCTTAGAAAATGATTATTGACCAGAGAAATCCCTTTAGAAGACCTGCAAATCCTATGGATAGAGATGACGAATTCATACTGATGAGAGAGTAAAGTGAGAAGGAGAGAAGGATGAATATTATTCGTTGTTCTCTGCAAAATGGGTCTAACGTACGTACAAGAAAACTGAGGACCACATAACCACATAAACTTAACCGGAACAAACCGGATGTAATTAGTAAAAGATAGATAAAGGGTAGATAACCATAGGATTAGTAACATATCCTGTTACAATACTCCCCTGTGGAGAATAGACTTGTCCTCAAAGCTGGAAATCTGGAAACTTAGCCACCAAATCTTGATAAAACTCCCAAGTGGCCTAATAAGGTGGAAGGCCTTTCCATTGCACTAAAACCTTGGTTGATGCAGTGTTACGACGCTTAAGACCTTAGTTTCCAAAATTGACTCTGGTTCCTTAGAATTACCAACATCAAACCAATACTGAGGAAGCAATGGTGAAAACGAAGGGGGGGGTTTGGGCATAACTTTAGTTGACTGACATGAAAAACATTATGGATGGTAGCCTCAGGGGGAAGATCAAGCGTGTACGCCACAGAACCTAGCTTATCAACAATCGGGAAATAGGCCATCAAACCTGGGGGAGAGCTTGTGGGGAATGTGCTTGCCTTTGAGGGAGTGTTGTCGGTATGGCTGTAATTTGAGGTAGACAAAATCCCCAATCTGAAACTCCCTTTGGGAACGTCGGGAGTCTGCATATTGTTTCATCCTATTCTGAGCTCGGAGCATGTGAAATTTCAGCATAGAAAGTACTTCTTCTCTTTTCTATCAATTACCATGGATGAGCGTTCCCCTGGCAAGTAAGGAAGATGTGTGGGAAGTGGCTGACCATAAATCACCTCAAATGGTGTGCATCTTATGGCAGAATGAAAAGTGGTGTTGTACCACCATTCAGCTAAGGGGAGCCACTTAGACCAGGTATGAGGGGCGTCGGCTGTCATGCAGCAAAGGTATGTTTCCAACGTCTTATTTGTGACCTCTGTCGGGCCATCAGTCTTAGGGTGGTAAGCGGTGGAGAACTTAAGCTCGACTCCATGTACCCTAAACAGTTCTTTCCATACCGAGCTGAGAAATGTAGGGTCCCGATCACTTACTATATCTTTTGGCATGCCATGGAGTTTGAAGATGTTATCCAAAAAGGATTGAGCCACCTCTGCCACAGTATATGGATGGGAGAGTGCGAGGAAGTGTGCCTGCTTGCTTAATCTGTCAACAACAACCAATATGAAGTGTTTTCCGGATGATGGAGGCAGACCTTCTATGAAATCAAGGCTGATGGATTCCTAGACACCATTAGGGATGGGGAGAGGTTGGAGGAGACCTGGTTTTGCAGAGAGATCATTTTTTATTTCTCTAGCATATATCATAGTTCCTGATGTAGTGTTGCACTTCGAGACTCATTTTAGGCCAATAAAACAGAGATTTTACGTGATGGAGGGTGGCATCTCGGCCTGAATGGCCCCCAACAGCTGAATCGTGTAGCCATTGTAGGATCTGCAGCTTAAGTGTGGGGCTATTACCGACCACAAGCCTCCCTCTTCGTCGAGTTCGCCATTGACATAAGAAAAGGTAGGATGGGATTTGATATTAGCTTGCAAATCAGAGATGAGTTTCCGCAGGTGGGGATCAGATTGCCAAAGTAGTGTGAGTGCATTGTAGAAGTCTTGGTGAACCTGAGTAAGTGTCATCTAGAGTAGCTGGGAACTTGTCACTCTAGATAGTGCATCTGCTGCGATATTGTCCTTCCCCTGTTTGTATTGGATCTCAAATGTGTACCCCATCAGCTTGGATAGCCACATGTGTTGGAATGGTGTAGTGACCTTTTCCTCCACCAAGAATTTCAGACATTTTTGGTCTGTTTTGATGATGAATGGCCTATGAGTCAGATAAGCACTCCAAGATTGAACTGCGTGAACCACAACCATAAGTTCCTTTTCGTACACTGACAAGGACTGATGTCGAGGACCCAGGGCTCTGCTGATGTATCCTATAGGATGATTATCCTGCATCAACACAGCACCACCAGTATTAGATGCGTCTGTTTCAACTACGAATACTTTCTCAAAGTTTGGCAAGGCTAGAACAGATGTAGTAGTCAAAGTAGATTTCAGCGCTTGGAAAGCAAAGGATGCTTCTGAACACCAGCTAAAACCATCTCGTTTAAGAAGATCGGTGAGGGGCCTGGCTAATATGATGTATCATCAAATAAAATGTATATAGTAGTTAGCCAATCCCAAGAAGCTTCTCAACTGTTTCTAAGTAGTGGGAGTAGGCCACTGTTCGACCACCTTTATCTTGGCTGGATCCGTGCTAACACCATCAGCTGAAATAAAATGATCCAAATATTCAATGATTGTTGCTCCAAAAGTGCATTTGGACGGCTTAAGGTATAGCTGCTGATGCTGAGGATGCTGAATACTTTCTGTAGATGAGCTAAGTGCTCTTCCCTAGTAGCACTGTACACTAGGATATCATCAAAAAACACCAAGAGGAACTTCCTGGCAACAGTTTTAAACACTTGATTCATAAGGTCCTGGAATGTGCAAGGAGCGTTAGTCAGGCCAATGGGCATGACCAAGTATTCATAATGTCCCCCGTGTGTCTTGAAAGCTGTTTTGTAAACATCAGAGGGATTCATGCGGATCTGGTGGAAACCAGCCCTTAAATCAAGCGTAGAAAAATATTTAGCACCTCCTAGCTCATCCAACAGATCTTCCAACAAAGGTATTGGATACTTATCTTTAATTGTCTGTTTGTATAATCCCCTGTAGTCAACACAAAGCCGCCAGGTGCCGTCTTTTTTCTTGACCAGAACTATTGGTGAAGCATACGGGCTTGTACTGTGTTGGATTGTTCCCTGATTTAGCATGTCCTGTACCATCTTATCGATCACATCTTTCTGTATAGTTGAGTAACTATAGGGCCTAAGATTGACGGAGTTGGAACCAGCCTCCAATGGTATCTTGTGGTCAAAACCTTCTTGGAATGGTGGGAGATTAGATGGCTCCTCAAACACGTTTGCAAAGGATTCTAACAGAGCTTGTAAGGTTGGATCCTCCGATAGTTCTATGTTCCTTGCTGAAATGTGAGCAAACAGTGCTTCTTGTTCCTCATCGTTTTGTAATATTGTTCATTTAACCTCGCGGATCTGTACAAGGGCTAGCTGAGGGCCTTGCAACATCAGTTTGTTCAAGCTACCACCCTTGACTACCTTGTACCCTTCTTTGGTGGAACCCCTTAAGACATATTTCATTCCTGATAGGTTAAACTCCATTCTGATATGAGAGAAGTCCCACCAAATTGGACCCAAAGTTGTGAGCCATTGCACTCCTAGCACTAAGTCACAACAATCTAGTGGGAGGTTTCTAATCTCGGCAGTAAATTGGTACCCCTGAATTCTCCAAGAAAATTCTGAACATTTATACCTTGTTGTCATTTTACCATTAGCAGCAGCTACACTCATTGGCTTGATCTACTCCAAAAGGCAACCCATCTCTTTGGCTATGCTTAGGTCTAGGAAGTTGTGTATACTCCTTGGATCTATCAAAATGTGCAGCTTCTTTTTTCCATATTGCCCCAGAAACCTCATGCAATTGAAAATAGTAGATCCGTTCAAGGCATTGAGTGAGATTATAGGTGCTTTCTCAGTTGGCTCATTAACAACCTCCTCAGTCATTTCTGTCACGTCTTCCTCCTCATCACATGCTTCCTCTTCATCACAATCCAATACAATGATCTGTGAGGCTTTATGCTTAAGGTGATGTCCTGGAGTGTATGGCTCATAACAAAACATGCATAAGCCTTTGGTCCTCCGGGATTGCATTTCTTCATAAGAATACTTTCTGGGAGTCTTCTCTGTTTGGTTTCTTGGGATAAAATTAGGCTTTGGTGGATGAGACTTGATGTTCTCAGGCAGTAAAGGAGCAAAACCTTTTCCTTGAAATTGGTTGCTCGACTTTGGAAATGGATTGAAGGGAGCTCGAGCTTGTTTCACGGGTGTGTGAAGGAGTGAAAACTCGTGCAGCTTAGCTTTCCTAGCTGCTTCAGTTACTGTATTGACGTCAAATTCCCTGACATGATAAGATAAATGGGGATACATGTTAGAGAGAAAGATATTGAGAGCGTGACTCGCAGGAATGGCCACTCTGGTGCGTAGGCTCTCAAATTTATGCAGATACACCTCTACCGGATCGCTCCTCTGTTTCATACTAACAAGCTCGGCCAAAGAATCATCGACTAGTTCACTAAACCAAGAAGAAATTGCCATTACAAAGTCAGTCCAAGACGGAGAGATCCCATAACGTTCTGCCAGATAGTTGTGATGCCATTCGAGAGCCGGTCCGTCTGGATGCAAGGCAGCTAGCTTCACCTTAAACTCTGATGGAGTGCCATCAAGCTCTAAAAACTGTTCGCATCGCGAAATCCATTCCCGGAGATCTCTACCATCGAAGTTTGGAAATCCTATTTTGGTCAGTCGTGTAGCGAGACCTTTCGGCAACGATGAAGATCTTTCTGTCGTCGGGCTTCTTCTGGATAGGCCTTGACTCACCACGCTCGGACCCGACGGATCCGGTAACTGGATCATCCTTTGAGATAGGACTCCAATGGGAGGTGATGATGTCGACCCTTTTTTGGTGAACCCATGCTCTGCCCCGTTCAGATCTGGCGGATCTGGTAACTGGAACACCCCAACAGCTGGGGCTCCACCTGGAGGCATCGAGCTTGACTCTTGATTCTGGGTAGAGTGTTGCCGTACTCTAAGAGAAGTAAGAGAACAACAATGATTCGAGTTTGTCGAATCGTGATTCAAGAGAATCTGCTCTTGCTTGTTGCTCCTCGTTTTTCTTCTCTTGCTGAAGTCGCAACTCCTCCACTTGTTTGATCAAAGCTTGTTTCTCTTGGGTTCTTGTTTCTACCACCATTTTTTTTGACCTCCCTTAAGCATACCGGAGAGCTCTGATACCAATGAAACCAGAAATACGTTGGTGTTTGATACTCTCTCAGAATACTCACCGTGAGCTTCAAGAGAGAGGAATAGCAGCTTAGAAAAGGAATTATTGACCAGATAAATCCCTTTAGAAGACCTGCGAATCCTATGGATAGAGATGACGAATTCGTACTGATGAGAGAGTAAAGTGAGAAGGCGAGAAGGATGAATATTATTCGTTGTTCTCTGCAAAATGGGTCCAACGTACGTACAAGAAGACTGAGGACCACATAACCACATAAACTTAACAGGAACAAACCAGATGTAATTAGTAAAAGATAGATAAGGGTAGATAACCATAGGATTAGTAACATATCCTGTTACACTTGCATATAATAGCCCTTTAATTTCTATATCTTCAATTATCTTCTTCGACCTGGGACTGTTTTGATAATGGATTAAAGAAGAAAAAGAAGAAGAAGAAGAAGAAGAATTCAGGTATAATCGGGTCAAAATCGAGTCAGAGATTAGATAAACGGGTCATGGGTTATCCTAAACGCAATCTAATAAACGCGATTTGATGACTTATTCTGGTTTAAGAAGGAGTTTATAAAGTTCAAAACTATGCGTAGTAAATTGCATGAATTCGAAAGTATATGTAGTTTTATATAGGAGTTATTTTGTTTTGGTGGATTTTAGAAAGCCGAAAAGTACATGTAAGAATGCTGAGAAAGCAACAAGTAGAGGGGAGGAGAGGGGGGAGGGAACCAGCGACCCAATCTGGATCGCCATATGTTAAATGTTTTTTTCTTATTTACCAATCAAGATGTCTATATTCGCAATTATCCAAATCTAACAGATACAGAATCATAACAGTCGTATATGTCTATAAAAGAGCATTTTCATATAAATACAGTTATTCCTTAAAAATCGTAACTATTCATTATTAAAAATTTTGTGAATTTTAAAAGACACGTATTTAGATTCACTGAATTAAGTTTTCTAAATCCCCGGAATATACTCATTCACAAAATCAAACATGGTCATTCAGGAAAAATTAGATTTTATAGTTTTAAAATACAATCGATTATTATCATGATCTTGGTTTGTTGGTTCCAGAAATCACCAGATTCCATGTCCGACTAAAGGTCTTACGACGTTGGAGGGTCTTCCTTGACGTTCCTTACAAGCGTATTTGTTTGGTTCTTGCAAACAGGAATGTATATTAATTTTTCTATAATTTTAAAATGTTTTTTTAGATTTGCACTATACTAACTTAAATGTTTGTGTTAATTCATTTATTTTTTGGTTTTATTAGGGTGTAAGGATTGAAGCCGAAATTCACCAAAATATTGTCGATTACTACGATTATTATATCGTAGAAGGTCAATGGTTGTCTATTAAGAATTTTGGTGTGATTTTAATCCATGATGTTGTTAGGAAGACATCACTCTTTATAAGATACATTTCTTACAATCCACTATAGTGAAGAAGGTTCTACCTATTCCCGAAAACCATCCTAATAATTTTGCTACATTCTCTTCAATCATTGATGCTTCATACGATAGTCCTCTTTTAGTTGATAAGTTTAGTGTTTGATTAATCTTATAATTAGTGATATTGTTAACATGTGTATTAAAGTTATGATATTTTGTATTATATAATATCATGTAAATTTAGTTGGAGCAGTTATCGAAGTTAGAAGTGTTCATAATGTTGCAAATAATCCACATGATCTTAATGGTTTTAGAGTAGAATTTAAAATCAAAGACAAGGAGTAAGTCTTCTCCTACCCATCCCTATTAAACAATGCATTATTCTATACAAATTAGTTGACAATTCTAATTTTTAAATGTAGTGGACGTGTGTTGGAATGCATGGCAAATAAAAAAGAGGTCTTGTACTTCGACCATAACTACCACATGTTTGATGGTGGTGCTCTTGTCGTCATTCTAAAGTGGTGGAAGGTGATCGCTACTTTGATGGTCCAAGGAATGTAAGAATATGCACATATGGTCCTATTTCTAAGGTGTTTCCAAATCCAAACATCCCATAAGTGGATGAATTATTTGAGATATAAGTATTTCTATTCTATTGAATTAGATAAAATATATATGTATAGTATAGATAAATATAGATGTGCATAAACATTAACTATTTGGTTTGTTTACTACTTAAAATCGGCATGCTTGCAAGGAATGCTCAAGAGAATGATGGACCACAAGAAAATAGAATTATGGATCACTAAATTTTCAGATTTCTCTATTGATGTTTAAGATAAGGATTATGTGTTGTTAATTTATTGATAGTTTATATTAATAACTATATTTTTTCAATATTTACCATACAATAATCTATTTATTTAAATAAAGTCTTATATGTTTGTCACCATCTATCTTATTAATATTCCAGTTTTCAATATTGAACACATGTTTAGTAAATTATTAAAAAATTCTATATGTTTTACATTGTCAAAAGATAGCATAAATAAAAATGTAGCAATTTATCATGATAAAATATATGTTTAAACTATAGGAAATATATATATATATATATATATATAGAAATTATGATATTATTACGTGACATAACTTTAACAAAGCATATTAATAAGTTTATGAAGGATGAAGTATCATATTTACTTAATCCTTTAAAAAATATAACTATTGATATGAACCTTGTTACAAATTCACTTGTCCCTTGAAATCACTTAGTGAAGTTGATCATATGGAGATGAATGATAATTCTAAAGAGTTGTTGAATGACTCTTAGACTATCAGACTTGTCTTTGCTTGGATATTACGCACCAGAACAAACACAAGATGAGACAGATATTACACACTATCTCAGATCAAACAAGAATTCAAAGAATTTGAGTTCTTAGAAAGATGTTTGATAGATTGATAGAATCAAATTCTGAGGTTACAAATAGAGAAGGAGAAGCCTTGGGAACGACAAAGGACTCATCGAGAGTGTAAGAGTAGTTAAAACACAAAGACTGAATTTAAAACACAAGACTGAATTCTAAGAGTTTATACATAAGAGGATTTCAGAATTGGGCTTTTATCAACAATAGGGCTGGTGATAAAAGTGTGTGAGCTTGTCTCATTAAAAACTTTAGGCCTGAAAACCCAATGGGACAAAACAATCCATAAGGAAAAGAGTACAAGTCACACATCTCCCATTGTTGAAGCTTAAACGGCTTGAATCACAACTAGTAGAGTTAGATAAGCTTCACGTTCAAGACTGCCCTTAATCTGTTGTATAAGCATTCCCACAGTTTGATTGAGTTTCTTTTTCTTAGATCTTGTCATGGGTCCAATATGTACTTGTAGCTCCTTAACTTCTTCTTCCACCTCCTCTGGTTCAAGCTGGTTCTTAGCTAAAGGTTCCTTGTTTTCCTGAGGTTCAAGCTGGTCCTTAGTTAAAGACTCCATGGTCATATCATCCTCTCTCACTTTAGAAAGATTTGACCTCAAATCTGTTTCTTCTGCAAGAAAAGACACAAGATCAGTAACATTAAAACTATAATTCACGTTATACTTACCTTGCAAATTCAGTTGGTATGCATTGTTGTTGATCCGTTTGATCACTTGGAATGGTCCATCTATCCGCGACATCAATTTAGACTTTCTCTCATATGGAAAATGAGCATTCCTAAGATAGATCCACACTAAATCTCCTTCTTTAAAAACCAACTCCTTTTTGCCCTTATTAGCTTGTTTGGCATATTGTTTTGTCTTTGCCTCAAGGTTGCTCTTAGTCTTTTCATGAATCTGTTTCACAACCTCAAGTTTCTTTTTTCCATCCATACTTATTCTTTCACTCAAAGTTAAAGGGATTAGATCCAAAGGTGAAATAGGATTAAAACCATAAACAATTTGGAATGGAGAGAATTTAGAAGCAGAATGCACGATAGTGTTATATGCAAATTCTACATGAGGCAAACACTCTTTCCAAGTGTTCAAATTCTTCTTAATCAATGCACACAAGAGTGTAGACAAAATTATATTAACTACTTCTGTTTGCCTATTAGTTTGGGGATGACAAGTAGTAGAGAACAATAACTTAGTACTTATCTTAGACCAAAGTGTTTTTCAGAAGTAATTAAGTAACTTGGTATCTCTATCAGATACTATGGTCTTAGGCATTCCATGCAACCTTATAATTTCCTTGAAGAACAAACTAGTAACATGTGTAGCATCATCAGTTTTATTACATGGGATAAAGTGACCCATTTTAGAGAACCTATCCACAACCACATATATTTAATCTCTACCTGTTCTAGTCCTAGGCAATCCTACTAAAAAATCTATAGAAATGTCATGCCAAGGATGCAAAGGTATAGGAAGAGATTGATACAAACTGTGAGGTTGTAACTTAGCTTTGGTTTGCTTACATGTTGTACATCTTTCGCAAAGTTTCTCAACATCTCTTTTCATCCGTGGCCAATGGAAGTGATCTTTGATATATCATGGTTTTTACCTGTTTTCAACTATGATATAAGTCCTTTTATTGAGTCTTTTAAGTATTTCTAGAGTCTTTCAGAGTCTTTTCATGAATTATGCACAATTTGTGCTAAATTGGATTTATCGAAGTCTCTGAAGCATCTCGGAGCTGAAGCAGTTCGAAGACTGAAGCTCAGTATCGATCGACACCCATGCAGTGTCGATCGACACCATCATCCGAAAGAAATACGACTAAAGATCTCAGTATCGATAGATACTATTTATGGTGTCGGTCGATACCGATAGTCAGAACGCACATTATTCAGAAGACCCGAAGAAGAAAAAGAAGATTTCCTTATTTTTCCAAAGAATTCCAAAGCGTGTATTAGCTATAAAATTAGGTTTTTCAGCCTCTGGGAGGAAAAAGCATTGATTCCGGGAGATAGAGTATTCTTGCAATAGAGCTTTGGGAGAAGAACCTTGAACCCTCTTTGTATTTTTACTCTATTTTTATTTTATGATATTTATTTTATTCATGATGTTTGTTTCATTCACCATGTCTGAGTAGATTCCTTGTTAGGTTTAGGGTTATTCAAGGGTATTTGATGAATTGTTAAATTAGATAAATTGTCAGGACAATCTATAGAGTTCTTCACCTATACGTGAGATTAATGCCTATTCTAGCGTCACGAACTAGAATCTGATAATAGGTTGATTAATTGACACGAAAGTGTGATTAGTTTCCTGAACTAGTGTTTGGTGTGCAAAAGACCTATTCGCATAGAATTTTGGTTTAGGATTTTGTGAACAATTGAACTTAATCGTTAATGCTTGTTTGAATTCATAGAATTTGCAAAGAAATTTGGAATTCTAGATTTAGACATAGATAGTCTTCGCAACGACAGTTGGTTTACTTTACATTTGTGTTTCATGTTCAAGAACTTTGCTTTATATATTCCTGACGTTTTATTTGGTTGATAATTCTGATTTACCTTCGAATTTCCCTAGGCCTGACTTTTTTCCTCACTGATCTTACTACTTGATTTTAATCGTTTCGTTATTTTTGATTACATTCATTTTGCTTAGCTTAATTCATATCCTGGAATTTATTGAGTGACAAATCTTGAGTCTTTGTGGTTTGACCCCTAGAATACTACAACTACTGCTTAGATACTTTAGGGTATTATATTTGAGCATATAAAATTTTGGCGCCGTTGCCAGGGACTCTAATTTCACCATTAGATTTTGGTTTAGAATTTCGACTAAGTTGTCGAGCATCGAGCGACACCCTTCAGGTATCGATCGATACTCGTCTTAATTTATGTTACTTACGCGTTTCAACGTCTTTATTTCAGGTGCATGCAACATCGAGAGACCAGACGAAGCAAGAATAAGTAGTTGACCAGTCTATCTAACAAAGAGCTAGCTGATTTAGAGCGCACAATCAGAAAGCAAAAGAAGCAAGCAAAGATGAACAATCTGATTGTGCTCGCTCGTGATGAAGCTGGGGTTTTGAGAGATCGGGAAGGTCATCTATGTGACGAGCAAGGACGGAGGCTTGATGTAGAAGGAAACATCGTTATCCCTGCACCGGTAGCCAACGAGGTTATCCCACCAGCTGTGCGTGGGAATGCTGGGAATGCTCTGGTTAATCGCGCTAGAACGCTTGGGGAGTACAACAGACCGGATCAGTTCTATGCCAATCGGTCTGCGATTCGTATTCCCACTTTTCAGAGGAATGATTTTGAGCTGAAGCCTGCATACTACACTCTTGTAGGCCAGCACCCTTTTCATGGTCTTTCTCACGAGCATCCCATGGATCACATCGAGAGGTTCGAAGATTTGGTCACTAGTATCAAATACAATGGAGTGCCCAATGAGTTCCTCTTCTGTAAGCTCTTCCCATACTCTCTCGGTGGAGATGCAGCTTACTAGTTGAAGCAGTTGCCGCCTGGTTCTCTGACAACTTGGGAGGAGACTAAGATTGCGTTCCTGAACAATTTCTATGATGATGCAAGATCCGAGGAACTCAAGAACAAGATTTCCCAGTTTTCTCAAGGAGCAACTGAGGCATTCAAGGCTGCCTGGGTTCGATTTTGGTCTTATCAAAGGGATTGTCCTCACCACGGTTTCTCACAAGTTCAGTTGTTGGGTATCTTCTTCAGAGGGATCAATTGGAGGTATCAGATGGCCTTAGACGCTGCAAGCAATGGGAATTTTTTACACGAGGTATCCTGAGGATGCTTACATACTGATTGAGAATTTGGCGTCTAGCAATTGCACCAAGAATGCTGATTACGAGCGGAAAAAGCAGAATGGGAACGTCGACGGACTGCAGATTGCGGAGGTACACGCGAAGCTAGATTCGGTTCACAATTTGTTGATGGGTAAACAGCAGAACGCAGTCCATTTTGCTTAAGAAGTCGAGAACATCGATGAAGGTGAAGCAGAGGATGTCAACTACATCGGAGGTAATGGATTTCAGAATTCGTCGTACAACCGCGGTTTCACCAACAACTCTCAGAGAGGAGGATTCAGGTCTGACTTTAAGCTCACAAATTTCGGAGCAAACTCTTTTGCTCAGAAACCATTCCAGAACAGTGGGTACACTTGCACCTATGGGAATTCATCTTACCAGACACCACCTCCCAAAACTCAGAAAAGCAAGGTTGAGTCCATGCTTACGCAAATTCTTGAGGGGCAACAGAAATTGATTGTCGATTTCAATGGGAAGCTGGATGCTTTGTACACTGATCTGAATGGAAAAATCGAAGCTCTTAACATTCATCAGAAGAAGCTGGAAACTTAGGTTGCCCAAACTGTAGAAACAGTTAAGAGACATGATGGTTTCCTTCCAGAAAGAACAGTGAATCCAAGGGAACACGTTCACGTTATTACCCTGAGAAGTGAATCCAAGGGAACACGGTCAGTCCAGGGGTAAAGAAAACCTATCCTGCCAAGCATCTCGTCGATCTTGCTGGAGACGACGACGATGAGTTTACTAGAATTACTCCAGTATCGATCGATACTCACCCAGTATCGGTCGATACCAACCTACATCCATCACCCATTCAACGATCTACAGAAACAGTTGCACAACCACCAGTATCGATCGACACTCTTCCAGTGTCGGTCGATACCAGTCCAAACGCGGAGAAGAAGCAACCTACAGGGAATACTGGGAGAGTCTATCTGCCTAAGATACCTTTCCCTCGACATCCTGCCAAGACTAAGAAGGAAATAGAAGAGGCCAGGTGCAATGCAATGTAGGAGAAGTTGGTTGTCGAACTTCCTTTCGTCGATGCCATCATGACTTCACCAGCTTTCAAAAGGTATATCAAGCGGATGGTGTCAAGTAATGTGAATTTTGAAGAAGGAGTGCTGAAGATTACTCACGAGTGCAGTGCAATCCTGCTCAACAAGATCCCATAAAAGCTTGCAGATCCTGAAAGTTTCGTATTGGATTGCACAATCTTCATTGAACGGTTCGAACGCTCCCTTTGCTATCTCAGTTCCAGTGTCAACCTTATGCCATACTTGGTAGCTAAGAGAATGGGGATGACTGACTTCACTCCTACTAGGATCTCCCTAATTCTTGCTGACCGCTCAGTCCGATTTTCCGAAGGACTACTCGAGGACGTTCCAATTACGATCGGAGACTGCTTAGTCCAAAATGATTTCATAGTCCTAGAGTATGACGCTGAACCAAGAGATCCACTGATTTTTGGCAGACCCTTTCTAGCCACAACAGGCGCCCTGATCGACTGCAAAAATGGGAGAATATCCCTAAACATTGGTGATCTAATCATGAGCTTCAACATGGAAAAGATGATGAAAAAGCCAACCATTGATGGGCAGACACTCTTCATCAACACCTTCAGTGATATAGCAGATGAGTACTTCATGCGGTTACACCCAGAGAATCCGTTGGAGAGAGCACTGGTTTGTTCGGCTGAAATAGAGATGGATTCCAGTGAGGTTGCTACTGGGTACGCCACGATCCTTGACAGCACCACTGAAGCATCGATCGATACCACCGAGAGCATCGATCGACACCAGCTACTTCTACCGAAGGAGCTGGCTGTCTCTCGTGCACGATCTGATTCATTCGGCGAATGGAGTGAGAAGAGAGCTCCTAAGCTCGATCTTAAACCACTTCCAGCTAATCTGAGGTATGTTTTTCTTGGCCCTAACTCCACTTATCCTGCGCAAGTATCGCAAAGCTCTCGGCTATTCTCTTGATGACATTTCAGGTATATCACCAGATCTGTGCATGCATCGGATTCATCTGGAGGACGAGTCGAAAGCTTCAATCGAACATCAGAGGAGGCTTAACCAGAATCTAAAGGAAGTTGTGAAGAAAGAGATAATGAAGCTTCTGGAAGTAGGCATCATCTATGGCATCTCAAACAACAGTTGGGTTAGTTCAGTTCATGTTGTACCTAAGAAAGGAGGATTCACTGTGGTAAAGAACGAGAAAGATGAGCTGATTCCGACAAGAACAATCACTGGGCACCGCATGTGCATCGATTACAGGAAGTTGAATGCTGCTACTAGGAAAGACCATTTCCCACTACCATTCATCGATCAAATGTTGGAGAGGTTGGCAAGTCACCCTTAATACTGCTTCCTGGATGGATACTCAGCTTTTTCTAGATCCCGATACATCCAGATGATCAGGAGAAGACGACGTTTACATGTCCCTACGACACGTTCGATTACAGGAGAATGCCGTTTGGGTTATGTAATGCTCCAGCCACCTTCCAAAGATGTATGATGTCAATTTTCTCTGATATGATCGAGGAATTCATGGAGGTGTTTATGGATGATTTCTCAGTTTATGGATCTTCGTTTAAGGGCTGCCTAGACAACTTATGCAAAGTACTTCAGCGATGTGAAGAGAAACATTTAATTCTGAACTGGGAAAAGTGTCACTTTATGGTCCAAGAGGGCATTGTTTTGGGACAGAAGGTTTCTAAGGCTGGAATCGAAGTTGATAAGGCTAAGATTCAGGTCATGACAAGCCTCCTACCACCAACATCTATGAAGGACATTCAGAGTTTCCTTGGTCACGCTGGTTCTATCGCAGATTCATTCAGGACTTCTCCAAGTTAGCTCGTCCACTCACTGCTCTTCTATGTAAGGATGTCACCTTCGATTTAACACCGGAGTGTCACGTCGCATTCGAACAGATCAAGAAGGCATTGGTTACTGCTCCTATTGTTCAGCCACCCGATTGGAACCTCCCCTTTGAGATCATGTGCGATGCGAGCGATTTTGCAGTTGGGTCAGTTTTGGGACAGAGGAAGGACAAAAAGCTTCATGTCATATACTACGCCAGCAGAACATTGGATGAAGCTCAAAAGAACTACATCACTACAGAGAAGGAGTTACTCGCCGTTGTTTTCTCTTTTAAGAAATTTTGTTCTTATTTGATTGGGAGTAAGGTGATCGTTCATACGTACAGACCATGCTGTTCTCAAGTATCTGTTGCAGAACAAGGATATGAAGCCTCGCCTCTGCCGTTGGGTTCTACTGCTCCAAGGTTTCGACATCGAGATTAAGGATAAGAAAGGAGTGGAGAATGGAGTTGCAGACCATCTCTCGCGAATGAGGTTTGATGAAACCGTCCCAATTGATGATTCCTTACCTGAGGAGAAGTTATATTTCATCGAAACTGGAATTCGACACAACTCTGCTACGACTCTGCCAGTGCAAAACGCAAGCATCGATCGACACCCCAGTGGTATCGATCGACACCTTCATGAGATCTTGCAATCTCCCCGTGTCCAAAATGTCAGCATCGATCGACACTCATTCAGTGTCGGTCGATACCAGCTATCTTCCAGTGCTGTTTCGACTGCAGATCACTCTTCTNCAGTGAGGTTGCTACTGGGTACGCCACGATCCTTGACAGCACCACTGAAGCATCGATCGATACCACCGAGAGCATCGATCGACACCAGCTACTTCTACCGAAGGAGCTGGCTGTCTCTCGTGCACGATCTGATTCATTCGGCGAATGGAGTGAGAAGAGAGCTCCTAAGCTCGATCTTAAACCACTTCCAGCTAATCTGAGGTATGTTTTTCTTGGCCCTAACTCCACTTATCCTGCGCAAGTATCGCAAAGCTCTCGGCTATTCTCTTGATGACATTTCAGGTATATCACCAGATCTGTGCATGCATCGGATTCATCTGGAGGACGAGTCGAAAGCTTCAATCGAACATCAGAGGAGGCTTAACCAGAATCTAAAGGAAGTTGTGAAGAAAGAGATAATGAAGCTTCTGGAAGTAGGCATCATCTATGGCATCTCAAACAACAGTTGGGTTAGTTCAGTTCATGTTGTACCTAAGAAAGGAGGATTCACTGTGGTAAAGAACGAGAAAGATGAGCTGATTCCGACAAGAACAATCACTGGGCACCGCATGTGCATCGATTACAGGAAGTTGAATGCTGCTACTAGGAAAGACCATTTCCCACTACCATTCATCGATCAAATGTTGGAGAGGTTGGCAAGTCACCCTTAATACTGCTTCCTGGATGGATACTCAGCTTTTTCTAGATCCCGATACATCCAGATGATCAGGAGAAGACGACGTTTACATGTCCCTACGACACGTTCGATTACAGGAGAATGCCGTTTGGGTTATGTAATGCTCCAGCCACCTTCCAAAGATGTATGATGTCAATTTTCTCTGATATGATCGAGGAATTCATGGAGGTGTTTATGGATGATTTCTCAGTTTATGGATCTTCGTTTAAGGGCTGCCTAGACAACTTATGCAAAGTACTTCAGCGATGTGAAGAGAAACATTTAATTCTGAACTGGGAAAAGTGTCACTTTATGGTCCAAGAGGGCATTGTTTTGGGACAGAAGGTTTCTAAGGCTGGAATCGAAGTTGATAAGGCTAAGATTCAGGTCATGACAAGCCTCCTACCACCAACATCTATGAAGGACATTCAGAGTTTCCTTGGTCACGCTGGTTCTATCGCAGATTCATTCAGGACTTCTCCAAGTTAGCTCGTCCACTCACTGCTCTTCTATGTAAGGATGTCACCTTCGATTTAACACCGGAGTGTCACGTCGCATTCGAACAGATCAAGAAGGCATTGGTTACTGCTCCTATTGTTCAGCCACCCGATTGGAACCTCCCCTTTGAGATCATGTGCGATGCGAGCGATTTTGCAGTTGGGTCAGTTTTGGGACAGAGGAAGGACAAAAAGCTTCATGTCATATACTACGCCAGCAGAACATTGGATGAAGCTCAAAAGAACTACATCACTACAGAGAAGGAGTTACTCGCCGTTGTTTTCTCTTTTAAGAAATTTTGTTCTTATTTGATTGGGAGTAAGGTGATCGTTCATACGTACAGACCATGCTGTTCTCAAGTATCTGTTGCAGAACAAGGATATGAAGCCTCGCCTCTGCCGTTGGGTTCTACTGCTCCAAGGTTTCGACATCGAGATTAAGGATAAGAAAGGAGTGGAGAATGGAGTTGCAGACCATCTCTCGCGAATGAGGTTTGATGAAACCGTCCCAATTGATGATTCCTTACCTGAGGAGAAGTTATATTTCATCGAAACTGGAATTCGACACAACTCTGCTACGACTCTGCCAGTGCAAAACGCAAGCATCGATCGACACCCCAGTGGTATCGATCGACACCTTCATGAGATCTTGCAATCTCCCCGTGTCCAAAATGTCAGCATCGATCGACACTCATTCAGTGTCGGTCGATACCAGCTATCTTCCAGTGCTGTTTCGACTGCAGATCACTCTTCTTCTGAGGAATTTTTGGTTGTCACTACTCCTATTGAGCCTTGGTATGCTGACATTGCTAATTATCTTGCTGCTGATTACGAACCAAAGCATCTCAAGAAGTATGCTAAGAAGAAATTTATGCTTGATGTCAGACGTTTCTTTTGGGATGAACCGTACTTGTATAAGCACTGTTCTGATGGGATTTACAGAAGATGTATCGCTGAGACTGAAGTGCCAGAAATTCTATATCACTACCATGGATCTGAGTATGCGGGACACTTCGCCACATTCAAGACAGTTTCTAAAGTTCTTCAAGCTGATTTCTGGTGGCCCACACTGTTCAAGGATGCTCATGCTTGTCTCTCACATTGCGATGTGTATCAACAAAGAGGGAAGATCAGCAAGCGACATGAGATGCCACAGAACTTCATCCTCGAAGTAGAGGTTTTCGATTGCTGGGGCATTGATTTTATGGGACCGTTCCCTCCATCGTGACAGAACAAATACATCTTGGTCGCCATCGATTACGTCTCCAAATGGGTGGAAGCGATTGCTAGTCCTACCAACGACTCTTCCGTCGTTTTGAAACGGTTCAAGACTATTATCTTCCCTCGGTTTGGAGTACCTCGAGTTGTGATAAGTGATGGTGGCACTCACTTTATCAACAAAATCTTCAAAAAGCTGCTGAAGAAGTAAGGCGTGCATCATCACATCGCCACACCCTATCACCCTCAGACAAGCGGAGATGTTGAGGTCTCTAATAGACATATCAAAGAGATTTTGAAAAACATAGTCGGTGCTACACGGAAAGACTGGGCAATAAAGCTCAAAGATGCGCTTTGGGCTTACCGGATCGCTTTGAAGACACCACTCGACACCACACCATTCCATTTTCTGTACGGGAAAGTGTGTCATCTTCCAGTTGAGATCGAGCACAAAGCAGCCTGGGCTACCAAATTGATGAATTTCGACATCAAAACTGCTGCTCAAAGGCAATTGGTTCAACTAAATGAGCTGGATGAGATCAGACACCTCGCCTATGAAAACTCCAAGCTGTACAAGGAAAGGACTAAGGCCTATCACGACAAGAAGATCCTTTCTCGCCACTTTGAACCAAATGACCAGCTACTTCTTTATAACTCTTGTTTACAGTTATTTCCTGGGAAATTGCGTTTTTGTTGGTCAGGTCCCTTCACAATCAAGGAAGTCCGACCACACGATCCTCTCAAGCATGGCGGAGAGCTCCACGTTGATTCCCAGACGACGCATGGTGTGAGGATCGATGAAGCGCGTAGGGACCACAGCAACATGCAGCCACTCGTTGTAGAACAATGTGTCGTAGTCGTCCCACTCTTTGGTTATAAGCCTATAGATGCAGGCCTCACTCTCGGTCTCCTCCTTAGGAAAACCTGCCCAATCACGCCTAGGGATAATCCTCTTCCCTTCCAACTTATGCCAGGGAGGCCTAGCAGCAACAACAGGGGCAGAGGGAGATGGTGAGCGGTGTGGTGCAGCTCGCAAGTCACTGATGTGGACCTCAAGGAAACTCTGAGGACCCGTGTTTTCTGTGAAACCTCCCTTTAGAACCCTGTATCAATCTCTAGTCAGACAAGCTGTCACGACACCGGCATGCCAAAACGATCCGTCGAAAGCCTCAACCTCGTCCTGGAGACTGAACCCGTTGCATGGTGGGTTGGAGCCAAAGGCTTCCGAGTGGCGTGCCTTCTTACGGGGAGCCATCTGCGAATTAAAACAAAGCCAACACCAAATTACTACAACGTCATACAGAAATTGCATAATATCAGTGAGTAAATCAACAGATATCAACAGATGCATCGTATTCCAATTCAATCATCACAACACATCAACAAAATTCATCAAGTTAATTCATCCTTATCTATCGTTGTCCCATTCCTCTAGAGCTAAGCACGAAAGGAGACAGTGCAGGAAAGCAAAACAGAGGAAACAAAATCGCAATTTCCAAACCTGTCAACGAATCCAAGAGTTAAGATTTCGAGTTCATTACCTTACAGATCAAAAGAGTGAATGGAAGGATGATAATGAGGGCGAAAATCGGAGTGGAATTGGATTTAAAATGGAGCAAAAAGTTTAAGAAATGAAGAAATGGTGAGAGAGAATCGGATGGAGCGACGGCGTCGATCGATGGGGGAGTGAAGAAATGAAGAAGAAAACCCGAGGGTTTTATAGAAAAACTTACCTGAGCGAAGGGTATCGACCGATACCGTAAGTGGTATCGATCGATGCTCGCGTCATGATAGCACAGTTTTGCTTTGGTCTCGGTATCGATCGATACTTTATGGGTGTCGATCGATGCTTGTCATCTAGACCTGATTCACGTGAAGACACAAGACAAAAACAAAAAGGAAAATGAAATGAAAATTTAATGTACAGACTCACCAGTGGGTTGCCTCCCACCCAGCGCTTATTTAATGTCCTTAGCTTGACAGTGGGATCATTCAGGCAACCGGTGGTTCAGCCAGAGGCAGTATGTGGCCATCTGGAATGGTGGCGTTCGCCCAATAGTGTTTCACCTGCTATCCATTGACAGTGAACTCCTTTCCCTCAGCATTCAGCAACACGACTGCACCGTCTGGTCGAACTTCCTTGATTGTGAAGGGACCTGACTAACGAGAACGCAATTTCCCAGGAAATAACTGTAAACGAGAGTTATACAGAAGTACCTGGTCATTTGGTTCATATTGTCGAGAAAGGATTTTTTTTTCTTGATAGGCTTTAGTCCTTTCCTTGTACATCTTTGAGTTTTCATAGGCGAGGTGTCTGATCTCATCCAGCTCATTTAGTTGAACCAATCACCTTTGAGGAGCAGTTTTGATGTTGAAATTTATCAATTTGGTAGCCCAGGCTGCTTTGTGCTCGATCTCAACTAGAAGATGACACGCTTTCCCGTACATCAAATGGAATGGTGTGGTGCCGAGTGGTGTCTTGAAAGCGGTTCGGTAAGCCCAAAGTGCATCTTCGAGCTTCATTGCCCAGTCTTTCCGTGTAGCGCCGACTATCTATTCCAAAATCTCTTTGATCTGTCTGTTCGAGACCTCAACCTGTCCGCTTGTCTCAGGGTGATAGGGTGTGGCGATGCGATGATGCACGCCGTACTTCTTCAGCAGCTTTTCGAAGATTTTGTTGATAAAGTGAGTGCCACCATCACTTATCACAACTCGAGGTACTCCAAACCGAGGGAAGATAATAGTCTTGAACAGTTTCAAAACAACGGAAGAGTCGTTGGTAAGACTAGCAATCGCTTCCACCCATTTGGAGAAATAATCGACGGCGACCAAGATGTATTTGTTCTGTCGCGATGGAGGGAACGGTCCCATAAAATCAATGCCCCAGCAATCGAAAACCTCTACTTCGAGGATGAAGTTTTGTGGCATCTCATGTCGCTTGCTGATCTTCCCTCTTCGTTGACACACATCGCAATGTGAGATAAAAGCATAAGCATCCTTGAACAGTGTGGGCCACCAGAAACCAGCTTGAAGAACTTTAGAAACTGTCTTGAATGTGGCGAAGTGTCCCGCATACTCAGATCCATGGCAGTGATATAGAATTTCTGGCACTTCAGTCTCAGCGATACATCTTCTGTAAATCCCATCAGAACAGTGCTTGTACAAGTACGGTTCATCCCAAAAGAAACGTCTGACATCTCGCATAAATTTCTTCTTAGCATACTTCTTGAGATGCTTTGGTTCGTAATTAGCAGCAAGATAATTAGCGATGTCAGCATACTGATATGCTCAAAACTAATACCCTAAAAGTATCTAAGCAGTCGCTNCAGTCGATACAGCACTGGAGGATAGCTGGTATCGACCGACACTGAAGGAGTGTCGATCGATGCTGACATTTTGAACGCGGGGAGATTGCAAGATCTTGTGAAGGTGTCGATCGATACTACTGGGGTGTCGATCGATGCTTACGTTTTGCACTGGCAGAGTCTTAGCAGCAGAGTTGAGTCGAATTCCAGTTTCGATGAAATATATCTTTTCCTCAGGTAAGGAATCATCAATGGGCACGGTGTCATCGATCCTCATTCACGAGAGATGGTCTGCAACTCCATTCTCCACTCCTTTCTTATCCTTAATCTCGATGTCAAAACCTTGGAGCAGTAGAACCCAACGGCAGAGGCGAGGCTTCATATCCTTGTTCTGCAACAGATACTTGAGAGCAGCATGGTCTGTATGGACGATCACCTTACTCCCAATCAAATAAGGACAAAATTTCTCAAAAGAAAAAACAACGGCGAGTAATTCCTTCTCTGTAGTGTTGTAGTTCTTTTGAGCTTCATCCAATGTTCTGCTGGCGTAGTATATGACATGAAGCTTTTTGTCCTTCCTCTGTCCCAAAACTGACCAAACCGCGAAATTGCTCGCATCGCACATGATCTCAAAGGGGAGGTTCCAATCGGGTGGCTGAACAATAGGAGCAGTAACCAACGCCTTCTTGATCTGTTCGAATGTGACGTGACACTCTGGTGTAAAATCGAAGGTGACATCCTTACATAGAAGAGCAGTAAGTGGACGAGCTAACTTGGAGAAATCCTGAATGAATCTGCGATAGATCCCGGCATGACCAAGGAAACTTCGAATGTCCTTCACAAATGTTAGTGGCAGGAGGCTTGTCATAACTTGAATCTTAGCCGTATCAACTTCGATTCCAGCCTTAGAAACCTTGTGTCCCAAAACGATGCCCTCTTGGACCATAAAGTGACATTTCTCCCAGTTCAGAACTAGATGTTTCTCTTCGCATCGCTGAAGTACCCTGCATAAGTTATCTAGGCAGCCCTTAAACGAAGACCCATAAACCGAAAAATCATCCATAAATACCTCCATGAACTCCTCGATCATATCTGAGAAAATTAACATCATACATCTCTGGAAGGTAGCTGGAGCATTACATAACCCAAACGGCATTCTCTTGTAAGCGAACGTGCCGTAGGGACATGTGAACGTCGTCTTCTCCTGATCATCTGGATGTATATCGGGATCTGGAAAAAGCCTGAGTATCCATCCAGGAAGCAGTAGTAAGGGTGACTTGCCAACTTCTCCAGCATTTGATCGATGAATGGCAATGGGAAGTGGTCTTTCCTCGTAGCAGCATTCAACTTCCTGTAATCAATACACATGCGGTGCCCAGTGATCGTTCATGTTGGGATCAGCTCCTCTTTCTCGATCTTTACCACAGTGAATCCTCCCTTTTTAGGTACAACATGAACTGGATTAACCCAACTGCTCTCTGAGATGGCATAGATGATGCCTGCTTCCAGAAGCTTCATTATCTCTTTCTTCACAACTTCCTTCAGATTCGGGTTAAGCCTCCTCTGATGTTCGATTGAAGCTTTCGACTCGTCCTCTAGATTAATCTGATGCATGCACAGATCCGGTGATATACCTGAAATGTCATCAAGAGAATAGCCGAGAGCTTTGCGATACTTGCGCAGCTTGCTCAGCAGTAAGGCGACCTCTGCGTTGTTCAAAGAAGAGTTAACGATCACAGGATAAATGGAGTTAGGGCTAAGAAAAACATACCTCAGATTAGCTGGAAGTGGTTTAAGATCGAGCTTAGGAGCTCTCTCCTCACTCCAATCGCCGAACGAATCCAATCTGGCATGAGAGACATCCAGCTCCTCGGGTAGAGATAGCTGGTGTCGATCGATGCTTTCGGTGGTATCGATCAATGCTTCAACATTTTTGTCAAGGATTGTGGCGTACCCAGCAGCAACCTCGCTGGATTTTATCTCTGTTTTAGCTGAACAAACCAGTGCTCTCTCCAACGGGTTCTCAGGGTGTAGCCGCATGAAGTACTCATCCGATATGTCACTGAAGGTATCGATGAAGAATGTCTGCCCATCAATGGTTGGCTTCTTCATCATTTTCTCCATGTTGAAGGTCATGATCAGATCACCAATGTTAAGGGATATTCTCCCATTCTTGCAGTCGATCAGAGCGCCTGCTGTGGCTAGAAAAGGTCTCCCCAAAATCAGTGGATCTCTAGGCTCAGCGTCGTACTCCAGAACTATGAAGTTAGTCGAGACTAAGCAGTCTTCGATCGTAATCGGAACGTCCTCGAGTAATCCTTCGGGAAATTGGACTGAATTGTCAGCAAGGATTAGAGAGATCCTTGTAGGTGTGAAGTCTGTCATCCCCATTCTCTTAGCCACCGAGTACGGCATGAGGTTGACACTGGAACCGAAATCGCAAAGGGAGCGTTCGAAACGTTCAGTGAAGATTGTGCAATCCAATACGAAACTTCCAGGGTCTGGTAGTTCTTTTGGGATCTTGTTGAGCAGAATCGCGCTGCACTCATGAGTAATCCTCAGCACTCAAGATTCACATTACTCGACACCATCCGCTTGATATACCTTCTGAAAGCTGGTGAAGTCATGATAGCGTCGACGAACGGGAGTTCAACAACCAACTTCTCTAGCATTGCTTTGCATCTGGCTTCTTCTATTTCTTTCTTTGTCTTGGCAGGGGGTCGAGGGAAAGGTATCTTAGTGACGTAGACTCTCCCAGTGGTTCCTGTGGACTGCTTCCTCTCGATGTCTGGACTGGTATCGATCGACACTGGATGAGTGTCGATCAATGCTTGTGGTTGTGCAACTGGTCCTGAACGTTGAACGGGTGTCGATCGATGAAGATTGGTATTGACCGACACTGGATGAGTATTGATTGATACTTGAGTAATTATAGGAATTTCATCGTCGTCGTCTCCAGCAAGATCGACGAGCTGCTTCGGAGAGTAGGTTTTCTTCACCCCTGGAATGACCTCTCTTCCACTTCTCAAGGTAATAGCGTGAACGTGTTCCCTTGGATTCACCGTTTTTCCTGGAAGGAAACCATCCTGTCTCTTAACTGTTTCTGCAGTCTGGGCGACTTGAGTTTCCAGCTTCTTTTGATGAATGTTAAGAGCTTCGATTTTTCCATTCAGGTCAGTGTACAAGGCATCCATCTTCCCATTGAAGTCGACAGTCATCTTCTGCTGCCCCTCAAGAATCTGCTCAAGCATGATTTCAACCTTGCTTTCCTGAGTCTTGGGAGGTGGTGTCTGGTAAGATGAATTCCCATAGGTGCGAGTGTACCCACTGTTCTGAAATGGTTTATGAGCAAAGGAGTTTGCTCCGAAATTTGTGGAATTAAAGTCAGACTTGAATCCTCCACTATGAAAGTTGTTAGTGAAAACGCGGTTGTACGATGAATTCTGAAATCCATTACCACCAATGTAGTTGACGTCCTCTGCTTCACCTTCATCTACGTTCTCAACTTCTTCAGCAAAATGCACTACTTTCTGCTGCTTACCCATCGCAGATTGTGAACCGAATCCAGCTTCGCATGTACCTCAGCAATCCGCAATCCGTCGACGTTCCTATTCTGCTTCTTTCGCTCGTATTCGGCGTTCTTGGTGTTGTTGCTAGATGACAAGTTCTCAATCAGTACATAGGCGTCTTCAGGGTATCTCGTGTTGAAGTTTCCATTGCTTGCAGCATCCAAAGCCATCTGATACCGCCAATCGATCCCTCTGAAGAAGATACCCAATAACTGAACTTGTGAGAAACCGTGGTGAGGACAATCTGTCTGATAAGACTGAAATCGAACCCAAGCAGCCTTGAATGTCTCAGTTGCTCCCTGAGAAAACTGGGAGATCTTGTTCCTGAGTTCTTCGGATCTCGCATCATCATAGAAATTGTTTAGGAACGCATTCTTAGTCTCCTCCAAGGTAGTCAGAGAACCAGGAGGCAACTACTTCAACCAGTAAGCTGCATCCCCACCAAGAGAGTATGGGAAGAGCTTACAGAAGAAGAACTCATTGGGCACTCCATTGTAATTGATACTAGTGACCAAATCTACAAACCTCTAGATATGATCCATGGGATGCTCGTGAGAAAGACCATGAAAAGGGTGCTGGCCTACAAGAGTGTAATATGCAGGCTTCAGCTCAAAGTCATTCCTCTGAAAAGTTGGGATACGAATCGCAGACCGATTGGCATAGAATTGGTCCAGTCTGTTTTACTCCCCAAGCGTTCTGGCGCGATTTACCAGAGCATTCCCAACATTCCCACGTACCGCCGGTGGGAAAATCTCATTAGCTGCTGGTGCAGGAGCAGCAACGTTTCCTTCTGCATCAAGCCTCTATATCTGCTCGTCACACAAGTGACCTTCCTGATCTCTCAAAACCCCAACTTCATCACGAGCGAGCACAATCAGATTGTTCATCCCTGCTTGTTTCTTTTGCTTTCTGATCGTGCGCACTAAATCAGCTAGCTCTTTGTTAGATAGATTGGTCAACTGCTTGTTCTTGCTTCTTCTGGTCTCACGATGTTGCATACACCTAAAACACAGAAATTAAATCGCGTAAGTAACAGGAATTAAAACGAGTATCGATCGATACCTGAAGGGTGTCCATCGATGCTCGACAACTTAGTCAAAATTCTAAACTGAAATCTAATGGTGAAATTAGAGTCCCTGGCAACGGCGCCAAAATTTGATATGCTCAAATATAATACCCTAAAGTATCTAAGCAGTAACTGTAGTATTCTAGGGGTCAAACCACAAAGACTCAAGATTGTCACTCAATAAATTTCAGAATGTGAATTAAGCTAAGCAAAATAAATGTAATCAAAAATAACAAAACAATTAAAATCAAGTAGTAAGATCATTAAGGAAAACGCTAGGCCTAGGGAAATTCGCAAAGAAATCAGAATTGTCAATTAAATAAAATGTCAGGAATAAAATAAGCACCGCTCTTGAACTTGAAACACAGATGTAAAGTAAACCAACTGTCCTTGCGAGGACTATCTATGTCTAAACCTAGAATTCCAAATTTCTTTGCAAATTCTATAAATTCAAACAAGCATTAACGAACAAGTTCAATTGTTCACAAAATCCTAAACCAAATTTCTTTGCGAGTAGGTCTTTTGCTCACCAAACACTAGTTCAGGAAACTAATCACACTTTCGTGTCAATTAATCAACCTAATATCAGATTCTAGTTCGCGAGGCTAGAATAACCGTTAATCTCAAGTCTAGGTGAAGAACTCTATAAATTTTCCTAACAATTTATCTAATTTAACAATTCATCAAATACCTTTGAATAACCCTAAACCTAACAGGGAATCTACTCAGACATGTTGAATGAAACAAACATCATGAATAAAATAGATATCATAAAGTAAAATAGAGTACTCAGAATCTTCTCCCAAAACTCAATTGCAAGAATACTCTATCTCTCAGAATCAATGTCTGCCTTTAATAGGCTGAAAAACCTAATTTTATAGCTAATACACACTGTGGAGTTCATTGGATAAATAAGGAAATCTTCTGTTTCTTCTTCGGGTCTTCTGAAGAACGTGCGTTCTGACTATCGGTATCGACCGACACTATAAATGGTATCGATCGATACAAGGATTCTTAGTCGTGTTTCTTCCGGATGATGGTATCGATCGACACTGCATGGGTGTCGATCGATGCTGAGCTTCGGTCTTCAAACTGCTTCAGCTCTGAGATACTTTAGAGACTTCGATAAATCTAATTTAGCTCCAATTGTGCCTAATTCCTGAAAAGACTCTAGAAATACTTAAAAGACTCAATAAAAGGACTTATATCATGGTTGAAAACGGGTAAAAACCATGATATATCAGGATCTATCAGTCGTTTTTCTTCACGCCATGCATTGTCCCACAATCATCACGAAAAATGTGTAAAAACTTCCTATTCTCACATAATGTCCCGTAACTTGTAAAATACTCAAGACTCGACTAAAAAGACACTAAAAGACGTTAAAGAGACATGACGGACTCAAAAACTACACTAAAACCAGAGACAAAAGACAATAAAACACAATATATCGACTCAC
>SMJT01000019.1:1410877-1487573 GCA_004349715.1 Crucihimalaya himalaica
AAAAGAAAGAGAGATAAGCGCGCTTTCAAACTTGAATCACAGATGTAAAGTAAACCAACTGTCGTTGCGAAAACTATCTATGTCTAAACCTAGAATTCTAAATTTCTTTGCAAATTCTATGAATTTAAACAAGCATTAAAGTTCAAGTTCAATTGTTCACAAAATCCTAAACCAAATTTCTTTGCGAATAGGGCTTTTGCTCACACAAACACTAGATCAGGCAATCAATCCACACTTTCGTGCCAATCAAACAACTAAATCAGATTTCTAGTTCGCAGGCTAAAATCAACATTAATCTCAGTCTAGGTGAAAAGCTCTATAGATTATCCCTAACAATCAATCCAGATCTAATAATTCATCAAATACCTTTAAGTAACCCTAATCCTAACAGGGAATCTACTCAGACATGGTGAAACCAATAACATCATAAATAGAATAGATATCATATAGAACAATGAAATAGAGTAAGAATACAAAGAGGTTCAAGAGTTCTTCTCCAAAAGACTCAATTGCAGAAAACTCTATCTCCAGAAATCACAAGGTGTTCTTCTGGAGGCTGTAAAACCTAATTAAATAGCTAATCAAAACGTTTTGGAGTTATCTTGAAAATAAGGAAAACTTCTGGATAATCTTGGGGTTTGTCTTGCGTTTTGGTCACTGGCATCGACCGATGCTGTAAGTGGTATCGATCGATGCCAGGTTATTTGATCGTGGTTCTTCCAAACGAATGGTATCGATCGATGCTTCTCAGTGTCGATCGATGCTGAGCTTGTTCCCGAACGGATTGAACTCCAGATTGCTTCAAAAGCTTCCAAATCCTTCAATTAGCTCCATACGCGCCTATAACTTGAAAATAACCTGAAAGACTCTAAAACTAAAGGAAAGACTCAACAAAAAGGACTTATATCATGGCTAAAAACGGGTAAAAACTATGATATATCAAATATCAAAATCTTATAGTATTTTTTAAATAAAAAATATAATGACATGTAATCATAAACTGAAAATATATTTTAAAAACATTAAAAAAAACTGAAATCAAAAAGTACATAAGAAAATTTTTAAAAAACAATAATAGTGACTTAATGAGTGAATTATATTTTGCTCTGCGACAAGAAGCATGTAAGAAAGATGTAGAACGTGCATTCATAGTTTTCCAATTACGTTTTGCTATTGTAAAAGGACCGGTTTGTTTTTGGAAAAAGAATGTGCTACATGACATAATGACTACATGTGTGATTTTACATAACATGATAATCGAGGAGGAGCGCGATTGTAGTTGGAAGAGAAACTTCACCTTCAAAGGTTTAAATAGTCGGGGATAATAATATTCGGTTCCAAAATTTTTTTGTTTCGATCGACACAGTACTTGTATCGGTCGATGCTCAGCAAGCATCGGTCGATACCGGTTAAAACATCGATCGATACCCAATATCACACACGGTAACCTTTGTGAAATCCTTTAGCCACTCTGTTCTTTTGCTTTCTTTTGCCTTTTCTAGGCTAGATAACACTGGGGAAAGTGTTGTTTAAGTCTGGGGGAGGTAGTTACTGACATTGTGTTTGTCTTTCTTAGAGTCAATTATCTTTGAGTCAAAATTTTTTTTTCCAAAGTCAAAACCTGTTGGAGACTATGAACTTTTGCTTGAATCCATTGCTCTGACTTTGTTTTTAAGAAACCAGTGTTACAGAATAAGCTCTAAGATCGACTAATGAAAAATCCAAAAACTGACCAGTTGACTAGAAGACACCCATATGTCCAACAGATTTCTTCTAAATCCTGAGCCAAATTATGCACTTCATTTCTGAGGTTGGTGTTTACAGAACTTGATTCATCATTCATATCTGACAAGGGAACCCATGTGTTTGAAATTTATGGTACACCTCTCCCTTGACACACGATGATACATAAATGCATGAAAGACGAAATGATTTCCGCCGAGTAGAGGGCTAGGAACACTTCCTATGATCCCATTGTTCTACTTGGATAAGGAATGATCACACAAAGGTCTGAAGCGAGGGGTAGGAACATTTTCCGAGACCTCGTTATTCGCCTAAGACTTTTGATACATTGAGAGGGGAGAACCGGGGATTCGGTGGCAATCACCATCAATACTCGCGTCTTGAACCTTGATTAGTATTTTCGAAGCTTAATCCAAAATCAAGAGCATAAAAAGATATAAGTCTGGGGGAGAGGAAAACAATACCAAAGTATGAAACTTGGGTGGTTCCTTGGCCATGATATCGCATGAGGAAGAGTCTAGAAGGTTTTTGAACATCAGCAACAGTGATGAAACGGCAATGAAGGATTTAGTATGTTGATGTCGTGAGATAATGTGTAGAATCTGGGAAGTTGCGAATGTCTACGAAGAAGTACATGGTGGTTAGATCCGAAACTGATTAGGTGACATCTGGAAAGCTTGGGAAAGGAGTCATCACAATGCCTCAAGAACAAGTGAGTCTCCGTGTTTTCAAACCTCTTTCTCTGGTTTGGTTTTTACCCGTTTTTAACCATGATATAAGTCCTTTTATTGAGTTTTTTGAGTATTTCTAGAGTCTTTTCAGGGATTAGGCACAATTGGAGCTAAATTGGATTTATCAAAGTCTCTGAAGCATCTCGGAGCTGAAGCAGTTCGGAGACTGAAGCTCAGTATCGATCGAAACCGATGCAGTGTCGATCGACACCATCATCCGGAAGAAACACAGCTAAGAATCCTTGTATCGATCGATACCATTTATGGTGTCGGTCGATACCGATAGTCAGAACGCACATTCTTCAGAAGACCCGAAGAAGAAACAGAAGATTTCCTTATTTTTCCAATGAACTCCAAAGCGTGTTTTAGCTATAAAATTAGGTTTTTCAGCCTCTGGGAGGCAGACATTGATTCTTGGAGATAGAGTATTCTAGTTTTAGAGTTTTGGGAGAAGAACCTTGAACCCTCTTTGTATTCTTACTCTATTTTACTTTATGATATATATTTTATTCATGATGTTTGTTTCATTCACCATGTCTGAGTAGATTCCTTGTTAGGTTTAGGATTATTCAAAGGTATTTGATGAATTGATAAATTAGATTTAATTGTTAGGAAAATCTATAGAGTTCTTCACCTAGACTTGAGATTAATGCTTATTTTAGCGTCGCGAACTAGAATCTGATATTAGGTTGATTAATTGACACGAAAGTGTGATTCGTTTCCTGAACTAGTGTTTGGTGAGCAAAAGACCTATTCGCAAAGAAATTTGGTTTAGGATTTTGTGGACAATTGAACTTGATCGTTAATGCTTGTTTGAATTCATAGAATTTGCAAAGAAATTTGGAATTCTAGGTTTAGACATAGATAGTCTTCGCAACGACAGTTGGTTTACTTTACATCTGTGTTTCAAGTTCAAGAACGGTGCTTATTATATTACTGACATTTTATTTGATTGATAATTCTGATTTACCTGCGAATTTCCCTAGGCCTAGCGTTTTCCTCACTGATCTTACTACTTGATTTTAATCGTTTTGTTTTTTTTTGATTACATTCATTTTGCTTAGCTTAATTCACATCCTAGAATTTATTGAGTGACAATCTTGAGTCTTTGTGGTTCGACCCCTAGAATACTACAGCTACTGCTTAGATACTTTAGGGTATTATATTTGAGCATATCACCTACTCTAAAAGACCTAACTTACTTTACTTCCAGAGTCTTTTATGAAGATCTCTATCCAACAGACAATGTCACTAAAAATAGAACCTTCTATGAGTATATTCTAGTAGACTCTAAATCTATAGAGATTACTCACTACCCAGACAAAAATAACCCTAACCGCATATCCTACTCCACCTGCAAAATACTACGTATCTGTACCCTTCAAGACTTAGGATTTATTCACCACCATACAATCAAACAATTCTCTACACCAGGATACCATATTCAAGGCTACTCATACGTGGATTATACCAACGCCTGTTTCCGGACCCTCTACCTTAGATCGTATGATCACTCCTGGTTTATCTCCTTCGACAATAACTGCCCTAAAAATGTACGCGGTTGGTTCGCTGAATGGTGGTATTAGTTCGGCGCTTCTGACCAAATTTATCCAACCGAAATTACCAAAACCTCCTTACCCTATTATACCAAGAAAATACCAAACCACCCAGTAGGCCCCCTAACCAAGATCTATTTCCATATCGATTTCGGTATACCTTGGATTTGTTCTTGGCACTTTAACCTTACCTTAGCCCTACAAGATATGCCTTACTCCCTGGTTCGGGAATTTCGTATCAAATGGTGGGATAAATACAACCTTGACCGTTGCTCCTTAAACAACATCCAAAAATACTTCCACATTACGCAAGACCTCCAAACCAATATACAAAAAGTCTCCAAAACCATACCACTTGCTACCCCAAGCCAACTATCCACAACTACTCCATCAAAACCAAATCAACCTATCCAAATACCAGACAGTTATAGCCAATCTGCCAGCTCATCTGGCTCAAAAAAAAGATCAAAAAAGAACGACACCCTTAAGCAACTACTCGCCACATTATCCAAACCTCTCTCTAAAAACTTCTCACTTCTCTCTAAATTTTAAAAGTTTTATTTTGTAAACTCAATCTTGTATTTTACAATCTTAAATCAATAAAATAAAAGTTTTCATCAGAATTTGGCAACTCTCGTACTAAAATTAATACTTTGTAATTCAAAATAAATATTTTATAATAAATAAAAAGTAGAGAGTAATTTTGATAGTTATTACAATTTATTTGACAAAGAAAATATCAAAATCTTATAGTATTTTTAAATAAAAAATATAATGACATATAATCATAAACTGAAAATATATTTTAAAAACATTAAAAAAAAAACTGAAATTAAAAAGTACATAAGAAAATTTTTTTAAAACAATAATAGTGACTTAATGAGTGAATTATATTTTGCTCTGCGACAAGAAGATGTAGAACGTGCATTCGCAGTTTTCCAATTACGTTTTGCTATTGTGAAAGGACCGGTTTATTTTTGGAAAAAGAATGTGCTACATGACATAATGACTACATGTGTGATTTTACATAACATGATAATCGGGAGGAGCACGATTGTAGTTGGAAGAGAAACTCCACCTTCAAAGGTTTAAATAGTCGGGGATAATAATATTCGGTTCCAAAAATTTCTTGCTCGATTAGTCGCTCATTTTTTGCTTTGAAATACGTTAATTGATCACTTATGGGGAGAATATATAAATGGTGATGAATAATTTAAATCTACTTTGTTTTGTTATTTTTACGTGGTGTAATGTGTTTTTTTATAATATAATCGTTAATTTTAAATATTGTTATAAATTCTGAAAGTTTTGAAAGACAAAAAAATAATAGGTTAATTTGTAAATTTTATAAATAAAGTGTATTATTAGGAGTTAGTAACAAAATAAAATCAAAAATATAATTAGAATATTCTTTTTTGAGTAAAAAATTGTGTAATACATTAGAGAAAATCTAATTACTCTATTTTAGAGTGAAGAATAGTAGTGGACAATGGTGTAATACATGGGAGATAGTTTAAGAAATCAAATCTCTATATATCTTAACAGATACAGTATTTTACATACGAATATATTAGTCTGACTTAAAATATATACAAAACTACAAATTATATAAAAACAAAATGGGAAGTACAGCAAATATGTAGGGTCAATATAAACGTAGCCTCGTCTCTTCATCTCTTCATCTCTTCGTATCTTTTGATCTTCTTCTTCCTCTCTCTCTCTCTCTCTCTCTCGCTCTCTCTCACTGACAAGAAAGAAAGCAAGATGGTTCTGTCAAGAACAGCAACGAACAGTGACGAATCTGTCTGCACCATGTTCGGATCTCGCTATGTTCGCACTACACTTCCCAAGTAAGTACACCAAATGACATATTAAAGGAATAATACAGTAATATATATATATTTTTTTGATAAATAATATTTTCTTATTGATGGTTTTATTTTATCCACTCATTGGAAAAAAAAAGGTATGAGATTGGTGAGAGTTCCATACCAAAGGACGCTGCGTTTCAGATTATAAAAGACGAGTTGATGCTTGATGGTAACCCAAGGCTTAACCTAGCTTCGTTCGTGACTACATGGATGGAGCCAGAGTGTGACAAACTCATCATGGACTCCATCAACAAGAACTATGTTGACATGGATGAGTACCCTGTCACCACCGAACTCCAGGTCTCTCCATCCCTCGATCTTGTCCTAATTAACTAATGGTGCTAGATCTTGTTTTTGTGATCTAGTTTGCTTTGGAATGGTTACAATTGCGCAATGGTTTCATCATAATACATATGATTGTTTTGATAAAGATTTGATTTAAATTTAAGTTTCGTTCCATTTAGTTTTGTTTTTCTTTTTTTCTTTTTTTCTTTTTAAATGGATAAAAAAAAGTAGAAAAGTTGGATTAAAGGTTAGAGAGGGAGTGGAAGATGAAAAATGCTGTTTTGATAAATTCATATTCATTGTTTAGTAATAGTCCTACATTTATTTCTCCATAACAATATAGAAGAAGACAAATGTACATTATTTTTTGGTTAAGCTTTTTTTTTTAAATATATATATATATATATATATATATATATATATAAATGACCAATACGTTTCTAGCTTTTATTGGCCGACATGTCCATATATGCTCTTAGACTAGTGGACTTGCTCGTTTTGTAAGTTGTTCTCTAATCTCTTGATCAGAAATAACTGGTATTGACTAATGTTAAATTGTCATCAATACTAGTGGCCCACTTGATTTGAACTTTCGAAAATAACACATTCGGTTATCAATAAACCAATCGCTATATACAATTTTAATTTATCTGAAATGAATCAATCAAGTAGTATGATTAAAGTTTAAAACATCCAAATCTTTGAGAATCAAAGTATGGGAGAAAAAGATGGCAAAGCAGAATAATTGAATAGTAGTAGGACAAAGTTTCCACTTTTGTCGGCAACCTCTCTTTGTTCCACTCATCACCACACTTTTTCTTTCGATTTTGATTGGTCCACTAAACTTATTCCCGCTAGGTGATATAGTTTGATTGAGTATATGAGTATATCTGTATATATTTAGTTAAAAAGTGTAACAGAGATTGAGGGAAGGTTTTGATGGACGTAGTATGTATTAAAAGTGAATTACAAGTTTGAAAAAAAAAAGAAGAAGATAAAGTAATTTAATTAACAAGAAGGGTATAAGCAGTTGGGACTTGTGATGAAACCTAGGAGTAGGAGGAGTCCACCCACCATTAAAATCTCGTGTTGAGAGGTCAATTGTCACATTGATTCAATCGTGTGAAACTTAGACAAATTCTCCATTAAGAAGTTGGTACTTGTTTGTTCATAAATGGTTATGTGATGGCATCATTGTGTGCCTTTGATACTTGAAAGTGTGAATACGATGATGGTAAAATATCATAGAATACTTTATCGCAAATATTATGTTGTCATATCGTTTATATTTCATAAAAATAGATATAGCCCATTTTCAATAATATAATATCTTTTACTTTACAATAAAAATTACAATTTCATTTGATAAAAAGTCTAGTAAAGTATATTATAAATGAATTTGGTAGATTCACTAATTTACTCTTTAAATTCTTCTGATAATAAACGTCATAAGATATCTTTTGTCTTCTATTGTTATGTTTTAGTTGGTTTATAAGTCATGGATTAACGAATAATGAGGTACTTTTAGTTGTTAATTAATAACTTTAATCATGAATATCATAAAAAATGAGGAAGAAACTGAGCTAGTAGAGAGTCAAAGTAAATGTGCATGGAACTTCATTTGTCATAAAACTTATATCAGTCTTGTAAAAAAAAAAAAAAACAATCAGAAATTAAAGTGAAGAAACGACTGATGAATGGTTACTGTTGATGGCTACAAAAATTGAACTCATAATTCATAATTTTGAACTTTTTGGAAAAACAGAACCGATGTGTAAACATTATAGCTCGACTGTTCAATGCGCCACTCAAAGAATCTGAGACTGCGGTGGGAGTAGGAACAGTTGGTTCTTCTGAAGCCATCATGTTAGCAGGATTGGCCTTCAAAAGAAAATGGCAGAACAAACGCAAAGCTGAGGGTAAACCCTATGACAAACCCAACATTGTCACCGGAGCCAATGTTCAAGTAAGTATATATAAATATTCATAGTACAACGGTTAAAACCATAATAATAGATAAAGAGAAGGTTTAGTAAGAATAAAACGTAAAATATCCCGTAAATATTGACTTGTATATACTTTGTTTAATCCGTATGTATGAAAAATTTGTTTTAATAGTTAATCAAATTAACAAAATGGATAAGTACTTGGGACTGTTTTCTTTAGGTCTTTAAATTGAATCTAGAATCTAGTATCGATTGATTTTACATGGTTTTGATTTCGTTTCTGATTATGTTTTTAATCAAACAAATGATAGTTTTCAAATAAAATTAAATTTCGGTTTCAATTATTTATTTATTTCGGTTTTTGTTTGGATTCAATTTCAAATTTTTCGGTTATTGGAAAAGTAAATTGCCATTACAACGCTAATTAATAAAGTCTCGTTTCATTTTCGGATTGATTTTTTTGGGTTTGGTTAGAATAAGATGGGTTCAGATTTATCTAAATGAAACACGCCTCCTTCACTTTTGACATTTAGAAAATAAAATGTCTAAATCAAATATAGTAACTCATAAAGAAGGTCTAATTTCAGGTGTGCTGGGAGAAATTTGCTCGGTACTTCGAGGTGGAGCTAAAAGAGGTAAAGCTAAGTGAAGGTTACTACGTGATGGATCCAGACAAAGCAGCAGAGATGGTGGACGAGAACACAATCTGTGTCGCAGCCATATTGGGATCCACACTCAACGGTGAGTTCGAAGACGTGAAGCGTCTAAATGACTTGCTTGTCAAGAAAAACGAGGAGACTGGTTGGAACACACCGATCCACGTTGACGCAGCAAGTGGAGGGTTCATAGCTCCGTTTATCTATCCTGAATTGGAGTGGGACTTTAGGCTTCCTTTGGTTAAGAGCATCAACGTGAGTGGTCACAAGTACGGGCTGGTCTATGCTGGTATTGGTTGGGTCGTGTGGAGGGCACAAGAGGATTTGCCTGAAGAGCTTATCTTTCATATTAACTATCTTGGTTCTGATCAACCCACTTTCACTCTCAATTTCTCCAAAGGTGTGTATATATGTTTCATATTTCTATAGTTGAATATTTTATGATGTTATGTTTATGTAGCGTGACAGACGTTTTGGGTTGTTGTAGGATCGAGTCAAATTATTGCTCAATACTACCAGCTCATTCGTCTTGGGTTCGAGGTGAGTCTATCTAAACCAAAAAAATATATAATCCTAGCTTGCATGAGTTATACTATCTTAACGATTAGTATGTTTTGATTTGAATAGGGGTACAAGAATGTGATGGAGAATTGCATAGAGAACATGGTGGTTCTCAAAGAAGGGATAGAGAAAACAGGGCGTTTCAACATAGTCTCAAAGGACCAAGGAGTGCCAGTCGTAGCATTCTCTCTCAAGGACCATAGTTTCCACAACGAGTTAGAGATCTCAGAGATGCTACGTCGTTTCGGCTGGATCGTCCCAGCTTACACTATGCCTGCCAATGCACAGCACATCACGGTTCTACGTGTTGTCATCAGGGAAGATTTCTCAAGAACACTAGCGGAGAGACTAGTGGCAGATATTGTGAAGGTGCTTCACGAGCTCGATACCTTGCCTTCCAAGATATCTAAGAAGATTGGAATAGAAGGGATCGCGGATAATGTGAAGGGCAAGAAGATGGAGAGGGAGATTCTGATGGAAGTTATTGTTGGATGGAGGAAGTTTGTGACAGAGAGGAAGAAGATGACTGGTGTGTGCTAAGGAAGTGTGTTGTGTTTGTTTGTGAATAAAGAGGTTTTTGTGAGGACTTGGTGTTTGTGTTGTTATCTCTATTTGAGCCAGTAATTATGGATTCTATAAGCTTGAAACTCATTTGAGCTAGTAATTATTGAATGGATTCTAAAAATGCTTTCCCTTAATATCTAATGCTCCGTAGTTCGATGTGTGCCACCAAATTCTTCTTCCTTGTTCATAAGGCTTTAATTTCTCGTCGATCATGCTATTTTGTACATGAATTAATATGATCCACATTTGAAATGTATAGCTACGGAGCACGCAGTTCAAATCTGATAAGAACAGGGAAATACTTTAGAAGTCTGAATGTTTCTCTGTACTTCAAAGATTAGAGGCAATGCCTCTTTATACAAGTTACAACCAGTGTTTATAAACCCTAAGTACAATGAGGCCTATATACATGAATCGTAAGCCTAATATAGGCCCAATACCCCCCCCCCCCCCTCAAGCTGGAGTATGGAGATTACAAATACCCAGCTTGGATAAAAACTCACCAAATTATCGACTACCCAAGGCCTTGGTCATAATATCCGCAAGTTGAGCTTTTGTGTCAACATGTTTGGTGACAATGGTTCCCCGAAGTATCTCATCGCGAATGAAGTGACAATCATTTTCTATATGTTTCGTTCGAGCATGATATACTAGATTAGCGGCCAAATTGATTGCAGAGAGACTATTGGAATAGACCATTACCGGCGTGGCTTTCTTTATCCCAAGTGTTGGCAACAGTTGTCGTAGCCATAAGATCTCCTGAACAATGTCGCCCATAGCCATATACTCGGCTTCAGTTGAAGAACGCGACACAACATCATGCTTTCTTGTCTTCCACGATAACGGAGAACCAGCGAGTTGTATGAACCAGCCGGTGAGAGATCGACGAGTGAGAGGACATGAACCCCAATCAGAATCACACCAAGCAGTAAGTGTTAAGTTAGGGTCAGCTCGCAAAAGTATTCCTTGACCTGGGCTGTTCTTTAAGTATCGAATGACACGTAATCCAGCATCCCAATGTGTTTTACGCGATGATCCCATGAACTGTGACAAATTGTGAATAACATAAGACAGTTCGGGCCGAGTAACACCAAGATAAATAAGTTTCCCAATCAAACTGCGATAAGAGGTAGGATCCGGAATCAAATAATCATCGGCGAGTGCCAAATGGTAATGTTAGACAATGGGGAATGAGACAGGTTTGACGCCAAGACAACCCGTTGTAGTGATAAGATCTAAGGCATGCTTGTGTTGACATAAATAAATACCTGTAGAATTACGAGCAACCTCAATGCCAAGAAAATACCTGAGAATACCAAGGTCCTTCATGTGAAAACAGGAGCTCAAATATGCCTTAAACTCGGTAATGACATCGATCGAGCTTTCGGTGATTATCAAGTCATCTACATAAACCAAGACATGAAGTCGTGTACTCCCAGATTAGTAGACAAACAACGAATAATCAGAGATATTCTGAACAAAACCATACTCCTTCAATGTGTTACCAAGCTTTGCAAACCAACACCGAGGAGCTTGTTTCAAGCCATATAGAGATTTATGCAAGCGACATACCAGATTCTTATCGTCAGATCTAAAACCTGGTGGAAGTTGCATATAAACCTCTTCTTCGAGGTCAGCATGGAGAAACGCATTATGAACATCCATTTGGTGTACTTCCCAATCCAAAGAGGCAGCTTGTTGTAAAAATGCACGAACCATAACCATTTTCGCAATCGACGCGAATGTCTCCGTATAATCGTCTCCTTCGGTCTGATGATTTCCGAGGACCACCAACCGTGCCTTGTAGCGCTCAAGTGTGCCATCGGAATTAAATTTCAGCTTGTAAACCCATTTACAACTGATAGCTTTCTTACCAGGTGGAAGAGCAACAACTATCCATGTACCGTTTTCTTCAAGGGCCACAATCTCAAATTTCATAGCCTCACACCAATATTCATCAAGAACAGCATCTTTGTTGTATTTAGGCTCAATTACGGACAAGATGGCAAACAAGAAATGTTGATATGAAGAAGAGAAACAGTCATTAGAGAGGAATGCATCCAGCGTGTGAGGTGTTTGAGGGGGTAAAGGAGATGAGAGCATCATCGTTACATAATCACAGAGATGTGTGGGAGGACGTTTACCCTCATTCCTCGGCCAATATTCTCTACATCCTCAGGTACATAAGCCATAACAGGTGGTACGACATCATGTATCAATGAGGAAGACGAAACTATACAATCTGAAGAGAGAGGTGGAGTTGGTGTCGTAGATGCAGGAGAGTCATCAATTTGCAGGGGAGACAAAGTATTATCGAAAGAAGATGTGTCAGCAACCACATGCGACGTATCCTGATCCCGGGAACAAAACTCTGTTTCGGGTAGAGAGAACAGGGGATCGTTGTTAGGAAGGCTGGACGGCAACGAAGATAAAGATGGTAGCAATATCAGAGGCGGCGTCATTTCTATTGCAGATGCCGGAGAGTAGGACTCATGCTGCAACAAAGGTAAAGGATCAGACATCGGCGGCGAGACATCATCAAAAGATTCGGCTGCATCAAAAAATTTAGGTAAGGGGTCCAATGACGGATGAACAGGTGTACTCAAAGACATTAGCTGGGGAGTCGTCGTGGCTGTGAAGGGAAAAACAGATTCACAAAAAAACACATCACGGGAGATAGAAATGACTCCTGTTTCAACATTGTAAACACGCCAACCCTTTTTCGCAAACGGGTAACCAAGAAACACTGATTTATGACCGCGTTCAGCAAACTTGTCTCCATGGTTCTTGTGGTTGTGGACGTAGCAGAGACACCCGAACACGCGAAGATGAGACATAGGTGGTGGTCGACCGTAAATGAGCTCAAATGGAGTCTTGCCACAGAGAAGCTTACACAGTGTTCTATTTATCAAGTAACCCGCTGTATGATATGCTCAAAGATAATACCCTAAAAGTACTAAAGCAGTAGATGCAGTATATAGGGGTCGAACCACAAAGACTCAGGATATCACTCAATAGATTATAGAATATGAATAAAGCTAAGCTAAATGAAAGTAATTAAGAATAACAAAACAATTAAATCAAGGAAGTAAATCAGTGGGATAAAGGCTAGGCCTAGGGAAGTTTGCAGGCAAATCAGAGATATCAATCAAATCAAATGTCAGGAATGAAATAAGTTCCACTTTTGAACTTGAAACACAGATATAAAGTAAACCAATTGTCGTTGCGAAGACTATCTATGTATAAACCTAGAATTCCAAATTTCTTTGCAAATTCTATAAATTCAAACAAGCATTAACGATCAAGTTCAATTGTTCACAAAATCCTAAACCAAATTTCTTTGCGAATAGGTTTTTTGCTCACCAAACACTAGTTCAGGAAACTAATCACACTTTCGTGCCAATTAATCAACCTAACATCAGATTGTAGTTCGCGAGGCTAGAATAAGCATTAATCTCAAGTCTAGGTAAAAAGCTCTGTAGATATTCCTTAACAAGTAGATCAGATCTAATAATTCATCAAATACCTTTTAAACAACCCTAAACCTAACAGGGAATCTACTCAAACATGGTGAATGAGACAAACATCATGAATAAAATAGATATCATAAATAAAATAGAGTAAGAATACAAATAGGGTTCAAGATTCTTCTCCCAAAAACTCAATTGCCGAAAACTATATCTCCATAAATCCCCCGTCTCCTTTCTGGAGGCTGAAAAACCTAATTATATCGCTAAAACACGTTTGGGAGTCTAATCAAAAAATAAGGAAAACTTCTGGTTTATCTTCGGGTCTTGTTGCGCGTTCTGATCACTGGTATCGACCGACACTGTAAATGGTATCGATCGATACTGGGAGCTTTATTCGTGTCTCTTCCAAATGAATGGTGTTGATCGATTCTTCTCAGGTGTCGATCGATGCTGATCTTCAGCTCCCCGAACTGCTTCAACTCCAGATTGCTTCAAAAGCTTCCAATAATCCAATTTAGCTCCATATGTGCATATATCCTGAAAAGAACTCGAAAGACTCTAAAACTACTGAAAAGACTCAGAAAAAGGACTTATATCATGGTTAAAAGTGGGTAAAAACCATGATATATCAACTCCCCCAGACTTAGTCTTTGCTTGTCCTCAAGCAAACAGAAAACCAAACAGAGAAAGAGGTTTGAAAACATGGAGACTCACCTTCTCTTGAGAAATTGTAATGACTCCTTTTCCAAGCTCTCAATCATCACCTAAACAGTTTCGGATCTGACCACCATGTACTTCTCCGTAGACAGTCGCAACTTCCCATTATCCACACATTATCTCACAACATCAATCATACTAAATCCTTCATTGCTGTTTCAACACTGTTGTTGATATTCAGTAACCATCTAGATTCTTCATCATACGATATCGTGACTAAAGAACCACCCAAATTTATACTTTGATATGATTTTCCTCTCCCCCAGACTTATCTCTTTTTATGTTCTCTTAAATTTTTTTTTTTTTTTTAGCTTCGCATATACAAATCAAGGTTTGAGACGCGGGTATTGATGGTGTTCGCCACCGAATCCCCGGTTCTCCCCTCTCAGAGTATCAAAAGTCTTAGGCGAATAATGAGGTCATTGTAAATGTTCCTACCCCTCGCTTCAGACTCTTGTATGATCATTTCTTATCCAAGTAGAAAATTGGGATCACAGGAAATGTTCCTAGCCCTCTACTCGGCGGAAATCATTTCATCTTTTATGCACATTATGTATCAACATATGACAAGGGAGAGGTATACCATAATTTTCAAACACATGGGTTCCTTTGTCAGATATGAATGATGAATCAAGTTCAGTAAACACCAACCTCAGAGGTCAAGTGCAAGATTTGGCTCAGGATTTAGAAGAAATTTACTGGAGACATGGGTGTTTCCTGGTCAACTGGTTAGTCTTTGGATTTTTCATTAGTCGATCTTAGAGCTGATTCTGTGACAAATGTTTACTTAAAAACAAAGTCAGAACAATGAAATCAAGCAAAGGTTCATAGTCTCCAACTGGTTTTGACTCAATAAAACAAAAATTTGACTCAAAAGGACTGACTCTAAGAAAAACAAACCCAAATGTCCGTAACTTCCTCCCCCAGACTTAAACAACACTGTCCCCAGTGTTATCTAGCCTAGAGGAAGCAAAAGAAAGCACAAGAACAAAATGGTGAAAAGTTGGCTCGAAAGTACCGTGGGAAATGGATGGGTATCGATCGATACTGAGGGAGTATCGATCGATACCCAGGTCTTTGTCTGTTATCCCGAAACCCGAAACTGTGTCCAATGAAGCTAATTGTTAGATGAAGAACTGTTAGATCATGAGAGCACAGTTAGAAGCAACATAATCAATAGATAGCCATAAGTTCAACAAGTACTGACAATGAGATAGACAAGTTCAGAAATAAAAGCAAAACAAGAGAATAAAAAGAAAAGAAAATGTGAAACCCAGGAACAGAGACTAGTCGTTTGAATCATCATCGTCATCTGATACACCATAGCGAGATGAAGGGCCAGGAGTGGAGTGGTCGGCGTCAGTGGATGACATGCAGCGGCAGCGAGAGACAACGGATCAGATGCTCTGAAGACTCTCCACGACATACCTCTGAAAAGTGGCAGTCTCCATCGGCAGATCCGGTGGTGGAAGAAATGAAGGTGCAGGAGCATATGTCTGGCGGCGCTGTGAACGTCGAGGTTAACTTCCAGAAAAAGTCATATGCGGGTGCTTGGGCTGCTACGACAGGAATGGATGGGAGCTGGCGTGGTGCGCGGACACGCGTGGATGGAGCAACTGAAAGCAGACTTGGATCTGGATCAAAATGCAGTTGAGAAGGGTCGTCGCCGATGCGGGTCAGAGTGCAGTTTGGGAGCTGCACGAAGAGCTCTCCATCTGTCGTGGGTAGGCACCAGCGACGAGTTGGCTTCAGCCAACGCATGTGCTGCATATGCTGCTCATCCATCAGAGATCGAGTTGTGACAATCGAGCATGCAGAAATGGAGATGCCAAAGTACTCGAAGATAGGAGTGAGGAGGCTGCCAACTGACTCAGTCTTCCGCGTTGTGGCGTAGTTTCGGCCAGTGAAGGGCTTGGTCTTCAGAGAGACCAAATGGTGTACGAACAGAGCGCCAATGTTGACCGCGAGGTTCATCTCGGGCCACTCATACCTGTCCTAAGGGATAAGATCGCCAATGGCCTTGTACAGTAATATCAGCTCTAAGATCCTCAGCTTGTTCGGCTCCATCTTGCAGAGAAGAGTGGTGCTCAGAATGCATACGACGCGACGCAGAGTCGGATGGCGGATGTCTATATGTGTCGTGTTCTTGGAGTGGTAGGCTCCAAGACCGATGTGACGCCAAAAGACCTGTACGTCGTGAAACTGGGAAGGAAGAGCTCCCTGCTGATGATAGGGATCGAACCCGTAGATGGCGCATAGGTCAGGGATAGGCAGCCTGTAACGAACCCCTCTGATCAGGAAAGTCAAGGTGCCCTCTGAGGCAGTGCGGTGGACCTCGTCTCTGTAGTACACTCGAGCTGTGGTGAGAAACTGGCGAACGAGGTCTGGATAGAGGTCATACTGCCGTCTTATCAAGCGTCTCTGAAACCAATCTTATCAAGCGTCTCTGAAAGCTTCACATCGATACCGAGACGGCGCATGGTGTGTGGATCGATGAAACGAGTAGGGAGGATGACAACGCGTAGCCACTCGTTGTAGAATAGAGTGTCATAGTCGTCCCACTCCTCAGCTATAGGCATATAGATGCAAGCCTCACTTTCAGTCTCTTCCTTAGGCAAACCCGCCCAATCGCGTCGCAGAATGATCCTCTTCCCCTCCAACTTAGGCCAGGGAGGCCGAGCAACAAAAGAAGGGACAGAGGGAGATGGCGAACATCGCGGTGCAGCTCTCAGGTCACTGATGTGGACTTCAATGAAGCTTTGAGGACCAGTGTTGTCTGTGAAGCCACCTTTCAAGACCATGTAGCGATCTCGGGTCAGAACAGCGGCGATGACGCTGGCGTGCCAATACGAGCCATAGAATGCCTTGACCTCGTCCTGAAGACTGAACTCGCGGCGTGGAGGATTGGAACTAGAGGCGTCATCATGTCGTGCCTTCTTGCGGGGAGCCATCTGAGAAAAAAAATTCAAAATGAACACCGAACACATATCAGAACTCGTAACAGATAGGAACAGGTATCGATCGATACCCCCTTGGGGGTATCGATCGATACTCGGGGTATAGACACATGGGTTCTCCACAGAGGTATCGCAAATCTCACTCTATCAACCTAAAATCAAAATCCTAAATCTTCTCCATCTCTATTTGATCCATTCTTATCCTAACATAGCAATTCCATTCCCATAAAACCAAAAAATTGACATTAATCAGAGTAAGAATTTTACAACAGATGAAAAACTCCCAAACCGAATATGTCAAGAGGCTAAGAGGATGGGAATCGAATACATTACCTTGTAGATCGAAGGAATGAGTAATTGAATGTCAATGTGGGCAAAAATCCAAGTAGAATAGAGTTTGAAATCGAAGAAAATGATGAAGAATCGAAAAAGTTGTGAGAGAATGAGAGAGAAGGGGCGACGTCGAGCGAATGATTATGATGGAGTGAAAGATAAAACCCGAGGGTTTTATAGACAACATACCTGGGTGCTGGGTATCGATCGATACAGTTAGTGGTATCGATCGATACTCGCATCGTAATAGCACAAGTCGTTTTTGGCCTCGGTATCGATCGATACTAAGGAGTGTCAATCGATGCTCGTCGTCTGGACCTGGTTCACGTGAAGACACAAAACGAAAACAAAACAAAAAATCAAAAATAAAAAAGTATGTACAGACTCACCAGTGGGTTGTCTCCCACCAAGCGCTTGTTTAATGTCTTTAGCTCGACATGGAGATAAGTCAGGCAGCTGGTGGTTCGGCCAGAGGCAATATGTGGCCATCTGGAATGGTGGCTTTCGCCCAATAGTGTTTCACCCGCTATCCATTGACAGTGAACTCCTTTCCTTCAGCACTCAGCAACACGACCGCGCCATGTGGGCAGACTTCCTTGATTATGAAAGGACCTGACCAACGAGAACGCAATTTTCCAAGAAACAATTGTAAACGAGAGTTGTACAGAAGTACCTGGTCATTTGGTTCAAAATGGCGAGAAAGGATCTTCTTGTCATGATATGCTTCGGTCCTTTCCTTGTACAGTTTGGAGTTCTCATAAGCGAAGTGTCTAATCTCATCCAATTCATTCAGCAGAATTAATCGCCTTTGAGCAGCAGACTTGATGTCGAAATTCATCAATTTGGTAGCCCAAGCTGCCTTGTGCTCTATCTCAACCGGAAGATGACATGCTTTCCCATACAGCAAATGGAAAGGTGTGGTGCCAAGTGGTGTTTTGAACGCGGTCCTGTAGGCCCAAAGAGCGTCGTCGAGTTTCAGTGCCCAATATTTCCGTGTACTGCCAACTGTCTTCTCCAAAATCTCCTTGATCTGTCTGTTGGAGACCTCGACTTGTCCGCTGGTCTGAGGATGATATGGTGTGGCAATGCGGTGATGAACGCCATACTTTCTCAACAGCTTCTCGAAGATCTTGTTGATGAAATGAGAACCACCATCACTGATGAATACTCTGGGTACTCCAAATCAAGGGAATATGATGGTCTTGAACAGTTTCAGAACCACGGCAAAATCGTTGGTAGGACTAGCAATTGCTTTTACCCACTTGGAGACGTAATCGACGGCGACCAATATGTATCTGTTCTGTCGCGATGGAGGAAATGGTCCCATAAAATCAATACCCCAGCAGTCAAAGACTTCAACCTCAAGGATGAAGTTCTGCGGCATCTCGTGGCGCTTGTTGATCTTTCCTCGTCTCTGACACACATCACAATGAGAGATGAAGGCGTGAGCATCCTTGAACATGGTAGGCCACCAGAAACTCGCTTGCAGAACCTTAGACACTGTTTTGAACGTGGCGAAGTGCCCAGCATACTTAGACCTATGGCAATGAAATAGAATTTCTGGTACCTCTCAGACTCAGCTATACACCTTCTGTAAATCCCGTCAGAACAATGCTTGTACAGATACGGTTCATCCTAAAAGTAACGTCTGACATCTCTCATGAATTTCTTCTTGACATATTTCTTGAGATGCTTTGGTTCGTAGTCTGCAGTAAGATAATTGGCTATGTCGGCATACCAAGGTTCAGCAAGGGAAGTGACAGCCAAAGACTCTTCTGTATCGGACTGATCTGCAGACGAATCGGCAGTGGAGACAGCTGGTATCAATCGATACAGTGGGAGTGTCGATCGATGCTCGTATCGTGAACTGACAACGGTAAATCGTGAGGGCATCGATCGATACACCAATGATGTCGATCGATGCTCGTCTTTTGTAGTGGCATAATCGAATCAGAACCAGTTTCAACGAAGTATATCCTCTCCTCAGGCAAGGAATCGTCAATAGGGACCTCTTCACTGATCTTCATACGTGAGAGATGATCTGCAACTCCATTCTCCACTCCTTTCTTGTCCTTGATCTCTATGTCAAAACCTTGGAGCAGTAAAACCAATCGACACAATCGAGGTTTCATATCCTTATTCTGCAGCAAGTACTTAAGAGCAGCATGGTCAGTATGCACAATCACCTTACTTCCTATTAGATAGGAACGAAATTTCTCGAAAGAGAACACAACAGCAAGTAACTCCTTCTCAGTGGTACTGTAATTCCGTTGGGCGTCATCCAGTGTTATGCTAGCATAATATATGACATGAAGTTTCTTGTCTTTCCTCTGTCCCAAAACAAATCCAACTGCAAAATCGCTTGCATCACATATGATCTCAAAAGGAAGGTTCCAATCTGGTGGTTGAACAATAGGAGCAGTAACCAATGCCTTCTTGATCATTTCGAATGCGACGAGACATTCTGGCGTAAAATCGAAGGTGACATCTTTACACAGCAGAGCAGTAAGCGGGCGAGCTAACTTGGAGAAATCCTGAATGAATCTGCGATAGAACCCGGCGTGACCAAGGAAACTCCGAATGTCCTTCACAGATGTAGGCGGTAGGAGGCTTGTCATGACCTGAATCTTAGCCTTATCGACTTCAATCCCAGCCTTAGAAACCTTGTGTCCCAGAACGATGTTGTCTTGAACCATAAAGTGGCATTTCTCCCAATTCAGAACTAGATGCTTCTCCTCACAGCGCTGAAGTACCTTGCATAGATTGTCCATACATCCCTTAAATGAAGACCCATAGACAGAAAAATCGTCCATAAATACCTCCATGAACTCCTCGATCATGTCTGAAAAAATCGACATCATACATCTCTGAAATGTAGCTGGAGCATTACACAGTCCAAATGGCATCTTCCTGTACGCAAAGGTGCCATAGGGACAAGTGAACGTCGTCTTCTCCTGATCATCCGGATGTATAGGATACTGGAAAAAGCCTGAGTATCCATCCAGAAAGCAGTAATATGGGTGACTTGCTAACCTCTCCAACATTTGATCAATGAAAGGTAATGGGAAATGATCTTTCTTAGTCGCTACATTCAGCTTCCTGTAATCAATACACATGCGATGCCCGGTGATCGTTCTAGTCGGAATCAGCTCATCTTTCTCATTCTTCACCACTGTGAAACCTTCTTTCTTAGGAACAACATGAACCGGACTGACCCAGCTGCTGTCAGAGATGGCGTAGATAACTCTTGCTTCCAGAAATTTCAATATCTCTTTCTTTACCACCTCTTTCAGATTTGGGTTAAGCCTCCGCTGATGCTCGATTGAAGCTTTTGACTCGTCCTCCAGATGAATTCGATGCATGCACAGATCTGGTGAGATACCTGAGATATCATCAAGAGAATAGCCGAGAGCTTTGCGATACTTGCGCAGCTTGCTCAGCAGTAAGCCGACCTCTGCGTTGTTCAAAGAAGAATTGACAATCACAGGATAAGTAGAGTTAGGGCCAACGAAAACATACCTCAAGTTAGATGGTAGTGGCTTAAGATCGAGCTTAGGAGCTCTCTCTTCACTCCAATCGCTCAAAGAATCGGATCTGGCACGAGAGATATTCAATTCATCGAGAAGAAAAGGTTGGTATCGATCGATGCTTCTGCATTTGTGTCAAGGATCGTGGTATAAGCAGCAGCAACCTCTGTGAGAACTAATCCTATCTCAGCTGAGCAAACCAAAGCCCTCTCCAAGAGATTCTCAGGGTATAAACTCATGAAATACTCATCTGATAGCTCACTGAAAGTGTCGATGAAGAATGTCTAACCATCTATGGTTGGTTTCTTCATCATCTTCTCCATGTTGAAAATCATGATCAGATCGCAAATGTTGAGGGATATTCTCCCATTCTTGAAATCAATTAGGGCGCCAGCTGTAGCTAAGAAAGGTCTACCCAATATCAGTGGATCTCTTGGTTCAGCATCATACTCGAAGACGATGAAATCAGTTGGGACTAAGCAATCCCCAATGGTAATAGGGACGTCCTCAAGTAAACCTTCAGGAAATCGGACTGATCGATCAGCAAGGATCAAGGAGATCCAAGTTGGTGTGAAATCTATCATCCCCATCCTCTTAGCTACTGAATACGGCATGAGATTCACACTGGAGCCAAGATCGCAAAGTGAACGTTCGAACCTCTCTGTAAAGATGGTGCAATCCAAGACAAAACTTCCAGGGTCTGGTAGTTTCTCTGGAATTTTGTTGAGAAGAATCACACTGCATTCGTGGGTGATTCTCAGTACCCCTTCCTCATGATTCACATTGCTTGATACCATCCTCTTGATGTATCTCCTGAAAACTGGTGCAGTCTTGAGAGCATCTACGAACGGGAGTTCAACAACCAACTTCTCTAGCATTGCTCTGCATCTGGCCTCTTCTATTTCTTTCTTAGACTTAGCAGGAGGTCGAGGGAAATGAATCTTTGGTACATAGACTCTCCCAACATGTCCCGTAGTCTGCTTCTGGTCGACTTTTGGACTGGTATCGATCGATACAGGATGAGTGTCGATCGATACTTGTGGTTTTGCAACTTGTTCTCCAGCACTCTGAACTGGCAACGATCGATGTTGAGGGGTATCGATCGATACTGGGTGAGTATCGATCGATACTGGGGAAGTTGCAGGAATCTCATCGTCATCATCAGAAGCAAGGTCGATGAGCTGCTTAGGAGAGTAGGTCTTCTTCAAACCTGGAGTGACTTCTCTTCCACTCCTCAAAGTGATGGCATGAACGTGCTCCCTTGGATTCACCGTCTTTCCCGGAAGAAAACCATCATGTCTCTTTACTGTCTCTGCAGTCTGAGCAACCTAAGTTTCCATCTTCTTCTGATGGATGTTCAGAGCTTCGATTTTTCCTTTCAAATCAGTGTACAAAGCATCCATCTTTCCATTGAAATCAAAAGTCATCTTTTGTTGCCCTTCAAGAATCAGTTCAAGCATAGTGTCAACTTTGCTTTCCTGAGTCTTGGGAGGTGGTGTCTGATAAGATGAATTCCCATAGGTGTGAGTGTACCCACTGTTCTGAAATGGCTTATGAGCAAAGGAGTTTGCTCCGAAATTCGAAGGCTTGAAATCAGATTTGAATCCTCCTCTCTGAGAGTTGTTATTGAAACCGCGGTTGTACGACGAATTCTGAAAACCATTACCACCAATGAAGTTGACATCCTCTGCTTCACCTTCATCGATGTTCTCGACTTCCTCAGCAAAATGCACTGCCTTCTGTTGCTTACCCAATAACAGATTGTGAACTGACTCCAGCTTGGCATGTACTTCAGCAATCTGCAACCCATCAACGTTTCCATTCTGTTTCTTTCTCTTGAAATCTGCATTCTTAGTGCTGTTGCTAGACGCCAGGTTTTCAATCAACACATAAGCGTCCTCGGGATACCTTGTGTTGAAATTACCATTGCTTGCAGCGTCCAAAGCCATCTGATACCTCCAATCGATACCTCTGAAGAAGATACCCAATAACTGAACCTGCGAGAACCCGTGGTGAGGGCAATCCCTCTGATAAGACCGAAATCGAACCCAGACAGCCTTGAATGCCTCTGTCGCTCCCTGAGAAAACTGGGAGATCTTGTTCCTAAGCTCTTCTGATCTCGCATCATCATAAAAATTGTTCAGAAAAGCAGTCTTAGTCTCCTCCCAAGTAGTCAAAGAACCAGGAGGCAACTGCTTCAACCAGTAAGCTGCATCTCCACTAAGAGAGTATGGGAAGAGCTTACAGAAGAGGAAATCATTGGACACTCCATTGTATTTGATACTGGTGACCAAATCCTCGAACCTCTCGATATGATCCATGGGATGCTCATGAGAAACACCGTGAAAAGAGTGCTGGCCTACAAGAGTGTAGTATGCAGGCTTCAGCTCAAAGTCATTTCTCTAGAAAGTTGGAATACGAATCGCAGACCGGTTTGCATAGAATTGATATGGTCTGTTGTACTCCCCAAGCGCTCTGGCACGATTAACCTGAGCATTCCCAACATTCCCACGCACAGCCGGTGGGATAACCTGATTAACTACTGGTGCAGGGGCAATAATGTTTCCTTCTGCATCAAGTCTCTGCCCTTGCGCATCACACAGGTGACCTTCCTGATCTCTCAAAACCCTAGCCTCATCACGAGCAAGTACAATTGGATTGTTCATCTCAGCTTGTTTCTTTTGCTTTCTGATTGTACGCTCTAAGTCGGCTAGCTCTTTGTTAGATAGATTGGTCAACTGCTTGTTCTTGCCTCTTCTGGTCTCTCGATGCTGCATAGATCTGAAACACAGAAATCAAATCGTGTAAGTGATAGAAATAATAACGAGTATCGATCGATACCAAGGGGGTATCGATCGATACCAAGGGGGTATCGATCCATGCTCAACACTTAGTCAAAATTCTAAACCGTAATCTAATGGTGAAATTAGAGTCCCCGGAAGCGGCGCCAAAATTTGATATGCTCAAAGATAATACCCTAAAAGTACTAAAGCAGTAGCTGCAGTATATAGGGGTCGAACCACAAAGACTCAGGATATCACTCAATAGACTAAGCTAAACGAATGTAACTAAGAATAACGAAACATTAAATCAAGGAAGTAAATCAGTTGGATAAAGGCTAGGCCTAGGGAAGTTTGCAGGCAAATCAGAGATATCAATGAAATCAAATGTCAGGAATGAAATAAGTTCCGCTTTTGAACTTGAAACACATATATAAAGTAAACCAACTGTCGTTGCGAATACTATCTATGTCTAAACCTAGAATTCCAAATTTCTTTGCAAATTCTATAAATTCAAACAAGCATTAATGATCAAGTTCAATTGTTCACAAAATCCTAAACCAAATTTCTTTGCGAATAGGTCTTTTGCTCACCAAACACTAGTTCAGGAAACTAATCACACTTTCGTGCCAATTAATCAAACTAACATCAGATTCTAGTTCGCGAGGCTAGAATAAGCATTAATCTCAAGTCTAGGTGAAAAGCTCTGTAGATATTCCTTAACAAGTAGATCAGATCTAATAATTCATCAAATACCTTTTAAACAACCCTAAACCTAACAGGGAATCTACTCAAACATGGTGAATGAGACAAACATCATGAATAAAATAGATATCATAAATAAAATAGAGTAAGAATACAAATAGGGTTCAAGATTCTTCTCCCAAAAACTCAATTGCCGAAAACTCTATCTCCAGAAATCCCTCGTCTCCTTTCTGGACGCTGAAAAACCTAATTATATCGCTAAACCACGTTTTGGAGTCTAATCAAAAAATAAGGAAAACTTCTGGTTTATCTTCGGGTCTTGTTGCGCGTTCTGATCACTGGTATCGACCGATACTGTAAATGGTATCGATCGATACTGGGAGCTTTATTCGTGTCTCTTCCAAATGAATGGTGTCGATCGATGCTTCTCAGGTGTCGATCGATGCTGAGCTTCAGCTCCCCGAGCTACATCAACTCTAGATTGCTTCAAAAGCTTCTAATAATCCAATTTAGCTCCATATGTGCCTATATCCTGAAAAGAACTCGAAACACTCTTAAACTACTGAAAAAACTCAGAAAAAGGACTTATATCATGGTTAAAAGTGGGTAAAAACCATGATATATCACTGTAAGAGCACAATATCCCCAAAATTCAAGAGGTAAGTCAGCCTGAAATCTTAGAGCTCTAGCAACATTAGAATATGTCGATGTTTCTGCTTAACTCGACCATTTTGATGTGGTGTTGCAACACAGGATGTCTCATGTATAATTCCCTTTGTTGCAAAGAAAGATGACAAGCAAACAAACTCAGATCCGTTATCGCTCCTAACTACCTTTACAGTCTTCGAAAATTGTCTTTCAATAAGTGCAAGAAACTCTTGGAGGTGAGTTGGAGCTTCTGCTTTTGTCGTTAGAAGATATATCCACACGGCACAGGAATAATTATCAACTATTGTGAGAAAATAGCGAGAACCACAGAGTGCAGAAGTTCGATATGGACCCCAAAGATCGCAATGTATCATCTCAAAAGCAACAGAGGTTTTAATTGAACTCAACGGAAAAGATATTCTTGTTTGTTTTGCGCGCATACAAATCTCACACGTCTTTGAATCAAAACCACTAAAACTAGAATCTGAAAACGGTAGCATCTCTAATGCTTTAGTAGAAGGGTGGCCCAAGCGACAATGCCAAAGATCCAATGAGCACTCCTTAGTTTGCACAGCTGCTGTGACTGCCACTTCTCGAAAGAAATAGAGTCCATTGTGTTGCTCACCCGCTCCAATCATCATCCGTGATGCGGTCCTGAACAACACAAAGACGGTCAGTGATTTGTAAGGCACAACCACTCTCACGTGTCAACTGTGAGACAGAGATCAAATGACAGTGTAAACCATCCACAAAGTAGACATTTTCCAATGTCAACGTAGTGCCAAGACGCACACGACCATGTTGATTAAGACAGGATGCATAGCAGTAATATCCAACAGAAACTCAACATTGCCTGTCATATGGTTGGACGCACCTGTGTCAATGATCCAAGATTCAATAAAGAATTTACATGTGAGTTTATGTGTGGGAGGTTTTTCACGTTCTTGAAGAACTTGAACTAAATACTTCCACTGGGCGTCATTCAGTCCTGTGATACCAGCTCGATCGTTCATAGTAAGCGGAGTATGAGACACGTTATATCCAGCTGCAACAGTTGTAGGAGAAGCATTGGTGATTACCATATTAGCGCGCACAGGTTCGGAAAATTTCACCCGAGAGGAGCTAGGATCATCTTCAGTTTTACGATACCCACCGGATTTGTTCTTTTGTTTCTCGTTCCACCACGTCGGGTAACCAATCTTGCGAAAACAGTGTGCATCGGTATGACCGTGACGACCACAAACAGTACATACCACGGAGCTATTTTGAGATGGACGTGTGCTTGTTTGAACCACAAAGCTGACGCCGGTAGTGCCTTCCTCAAACAGTCTTGATGAAAGTTTTGACTCCTCATCCTGTGCTAAAACTTGATATGCTTCATCAAGTGTTGGAAGTGGTACACGTGAGAGAAGCGAAGATTTTACTCCTCCATAAAGTGAGTCATCAAGGCCCATTATGAATTGGTGCAATTTATCTTCTACCCTTTCCTTTCGCACATCTTCCATTATCTTGGAATTTTGATAGTCAGTCAAACTTCTCCAAAGCTGAGTTAGCTTGTCGTAGTATGCTTCAATGGCAAGTCCCTTTTGACAACATGTAGCCAATTCTGTCTTAAGACGTTGCACTCGCTGTCCACTCTTCACACCAAATCGTGTTTTGGTGTGGATCCAAAAATCACTGGCGTTTTCGATATGTGAAAATGATTCGGATATAACATCATCAATGGTTAGTTTCATCCATGAAATGACTAGAGCATTATTTGCAGTCCAATCCTCGTAGTCTTCAGAATCTTCATCGGGGCGCACAATCGTTCCATCAGCGAACCCAAACTTCTTTTGTGCCACAAGAGCACACCTCAGATTTGCAGCCCATGTATCGTAGTTAGGCCCACGCAACAGAGGTTTCGAGATCAGGGTACCTGGATTGTCACTAGACGACAAGTCGTAAGGTGAGATAGTACGCCGTGTCCCTTCAAATCGTGAGCCCACAGCGGTGGATCTCGCTAAGCCAGAAGACGACGAGCTTAAATTGGAGGGACTCATCGTCGGTCCAGATTCATTAATTTTGCAAAGAGAGTTTGTCGACAGAAGTAAATCAACAAACGATCACAACGTAACAAGAACAAGAATCGCGCGGAGCAGTAGCGAAACTTGAGATCGAACTTGAATCTTTTGTGGTTGATTAAAAGCTCTGATACCATGATAAGAACAGGGAAACACTTTAGAAGTCTGAATGTTTCTCTGTATTTCAAAGATGAGAGGCAATGCCTCTTTATACAAGTTAAAACCAGTGTTTATAAACCCTAAGTACAATGAGGCCTATATACATGAAACGTAAGACTAATATAGGTCCAATAAGTTCATAAAGGGCTAATGTTGATGTTATGATCATATAACTTGTTTTTATGCATTTTCGTGATCTAGGGGAAGCTTTCCTATTTCCGTGGAGTAAAATATTAGCGATATGGTAAATGAAGTCATCGCTTAGGATCTCACATTTTTAAACGTTAATTTTGTAGAAATTTTTCTATTTAAAACAAAATTCATTTACCAAAAAATAATATAAAATGGTATAAGTAAACTCAAATCAAGTGGATTATCACTCATAAAAGTTTAATAAGATAAATAGTTCATTAGAGTTTTATTCAAGTGCAAGTAAATGTAAAAGAGGTAGCGAAAAATTGAAGAACACTTTCCTAAATAATTCTTAGATTGATATTATCGAAGAAGAGTTTATCAAAATGGCAATTCTCTAGATTAACATCTCTCACTGTTCATAAAACACATTAAAACTCTATCTTGGTCATAAAAAAAAAGACTATTTTACTAAAACCCTAATTACATGGGCTAATGACATGGGTTAATGTCATGGGTTTGTATTGTCTCATAATGTTGGGCTTGCATTGTCTCAAAATGTTGGGCTTGTCGACTTGTGTCATTGTTCTTACAAATGTCACAGATCACAGGTTTGAATACAAACCTCAAAATATATTAAAACCCGAAGCTAAATAGCTAATTACCTAGTAGTTTGTACTATTGTTATAGAATGTTATAGACTGCAAACACACATTTCTGGAGTACGATCATGTCGAATTAGATATCTCACAATACAAATAGAAGACAAAGTGATAAAAATGCATGATACCCCACTATGGTTACCTAACTTTAAGGTTCGTAACTACCATAGTCCAAAGCAACAATGGAAAGATTTAGTATGACATATCTTTCATAAATCAAACACAAAGAAAAACATCAAAACCAATACTTTATTATGTCAAGCCAGAGTCACACGCTGCTTTATTATGCATATAGAAATAGGGCTATAGAATACAACAAGGGAATGATAAGTTTTCTAGAGAGCCTTGAGGATATCATCGGCACTGGAAATGGTGAACTCACCACCAGATTCAACATTGGCTACAGTCACCTTGAGGTCATCGAGCAACATAGCGAATCTCCTTGACCTAACACCAAGACCCTTATCCTTGAGATCAAGCTCAAGTCCTAGAAGATGTGTGTATTCTCCAGACCCATCTGCTACAAACTTCACATGCTTGTTCTCTGGGTATGTCTTTTCCCATGCCTTCATCACAAATGGATCGTTCACTGCAACAATACATGCAAATAACAGCGTCAATACTATAAACACCAATAGAAAATATACACATTTGGTCATCATATATGTCAGAACAGAGCTGAGATACAAAACAAATCAATTCATACTCACCACTAAAGCAAATGATCTCATCAATACCCTTTGACTTCAGTTCCTCTGCTTTCTCAATGAATCCAGGCACATGGCTCATACTAACCTCACAAAAAAAATAAAACCCATTTCTCAAATCGAAACTAAGAATCTTACAAAACTCTGTTGAAGGAGAAATCTGAAAAAAGTTTTAAGACTTTATACCTGCAAGTGGGAGTGAAAGCACCAGGAACACCAAAGAGAATAACTTTCTTACCAGCGGCGATAGAGTGAACGGAGACGGTCTGAAGCTGCTCATTCTCATCGAAGAATGAGATAGTTCCGTCTGGTACAACATCGCCGACAGTAATTGGAGCCATGAGGAGAGATCTCTGCGGATTTGAAGCAAAGGGACTAATGAAAGAGTTTGGTTGGACTTGAGTGCGAAAATGAAAATAGTGCTTCGGTAAAAAAAATGTATCATTAATAGACTCTTATAAAATTAGTTTGACAAAAAAAAAATAGATTTTCTAGAATTTTGACTAGCCTATATCATTAATAGATTCTTAAAATTAGTCTTGACCAAGAAAAAAATATTCCTTAACTTATGAATTTGTTAAGTTTGACTACATTTTAAGTTTGGTTGGACTTCAGACAATTTATAGTGTTTTCCGGTAATGAAAATATGTCATTAAGAGTGTTTTTGGTCAACTATAATTAATAGATTCTTAAATTAGTCAAACCAAAAAAAAAATTAGCCTATAAAATTTTTTGTTCACAAGAAATAGTAATAAAGAAAGCAGATTGACTTTGACCTTATAAACTACTAACAGTTAAATGCAAAAAAAAATATTTATCCTTCAATTAAAGAAAACGGACCTGAGATAAATATATACTAGATTAAAGAATTAATTAAAAAAATTATTCTATTAAGAATAATACATTTGATGTACAGTATGTATTATGAATAGATAATCAGTGGGAGCTTTATAAATTTGTTATGTTTGACTACATTTTAACACTTGCCTAATTTTAATATTTGAATTTGAATATAACAATTGTTAGGAAAATTATTTTGTTGTTTTATATATATTAAACTATAGAGTTGTCCCGCACCATATGCGAGGAAAAATAAAGTAAGAGATGATGTCATTTTTATTTCTGATCGTAGTATATGTGATAACTCACGTTTTCAAATTTGTTTTATTGCAGACTATTCATCCGTGATTAATTAAAGATAAAGAAATTTTAATAATTGTTTATTGATTCAAATTCTTACGTGTTATGTTTAGTTTTAGTATAACAAATGATATTCAAGATCTTTTATATGGTATAATCCTTATTGAATATTTTTTATATGTTATTATCTTGATATTTTTAAATCTATTATAAATGTAAGATAACAACAACTATACCTTAGAATTATCTCCATACACTAGTTAATATTTTATAATTTTTTTAAAATATATCTTAAGTTGTTCATTATATCAAATATATATACATATATATATATATACATATATATGTCTTGGTAAGGCATCAGACGATTTTTAAAAAACATTATATCACAATATTATATTTTCTATATTTTTTTTTGTAAAAATATAAATTTTTTGTTTCTTTAAATTTTCTAATCCTTATATAATTATCTTACAATAAACTCAAAATATTTTAAAAACCAATATATCTATGATATAATAAACTGTATCTCAACCAAAAAAATGAAATTCCAGGATATTAACAAAATTTCGTGATTTTTTATAGTAATGTAACTTTTATACGAATAATTTTTAGTTTTCCTAAACCTAAATGGCAAATTTTTTATTAAATAAATTATTAAAAATAGAGTGATAATGAACAATTGTAAAGTTCTCTAAATTTATCCAAGTGCTTTCAATAACTTTTTCAGAGTAACGACCAATGAATACATCATATATTAGAGCATCAGTCTTCTGATCCTGAAATAGAAAAAAAAAACAAAAAAACATATCAATTGCATTATTCTAAGAATTAAAATATAAACCTCGAATTTATTTTAAAGAAATAAATATAAGTAATAATAGACTTTTTCATCTACAACGATGAGGTGAATAAATTTTTTAAACATATTTGATATTTTGACTTTTCTGAGAATTATGTGTTAGAGTAATTTAACTTTTTTGAAAAAAATTATATTTAATTATATATGTATATACATGATATGCTCAAATATAATACCCTAAAAGTACTAAAGCAGTAGCTGCAGTATATTAGAGGTCGAACTACAAAGACTCAAGATATCACTCAATAGATTTCAAAATTTGAATTAAGCTAAGCAAAATCAATGTAATTAAAAACACCAAACGATTAAAAGTAGTTTGTAAGATCGATGGAGGAAAACGTTAAGCTTAAGGAAATTCGCCAATAAATCAGAATTGCAAATCAAACAGATTGTCAGGAATATGTTCAGCACCGTTCTTAAACTTGAAACAAAAATATAAAACCAACCAACTTTCGCTGAGAAAATTATATATGTATAAACCTAGAATTCCAAATTTATTTGCAAATCCTATGAATTCAAACAAGCATTAATGATCAGGTTCAATTGTTCACAAAATCTTAAACCAAATTTCTTTGCAAATAGATCTTTTGCTCACCCAACACTAGTTCAAGAAATCAATCACACTTTCATGCCAATTGATCAACCTAATATCAGATTCTAGGTCGCGAAGCTAGAATAAGCAATAATCACAAGTCTAGATGAAGAACTCTATGGATTTTCCCTAACAATTCAGTTAAATCTAACAATTCATCAAACACCTTTGAATAACCCTAAACCTAACAAGGAATATACTCTGACATGGTGAATGGAGCAAACATCATGAATAAAATAGATTGCATTAAAAAATTAGAGTAAAGAGTACAAAGAGGGTTCCAAATATTCTCCCAAAACACTGCTACAAAAATCTCTATCTCCCGGGTATGAGTCCTCTCTCCAAAAAGTGAATGAAAAACCTAATTATATCCTAAAAGACGTTTTGGGCTTTATTATAAATAATAAAGTCTTCTGGACCAAAGAGCAGATTCTTCAAAACTTGTAGAGAGTCACATTCTCTTCCTTGGACGTCGGTATCGACCACCATAAGTGGTATCGATTGATAGAGAAGCAGCGAGTCATGTTTCTTCCAAGTGTTAGTATCGATCGACACTGGGTGGTGTAGGTCGATACACAAGCTTCATATCAGCTCCCGAACTGCTTGATCCATGTTCAGCTCCAAAATTCTCCAGAAAGCTTCAATAAATCCAATTCAGCTCCAGACGTACCTAAATCCTGAAAAGACTCTAAAAGACTCCAAAAAATACTAGAAAGACTCAATAAAAAGGATTTATATCATGGTTAAAAGCGGGTAAAAACAATGATATATCAACGCTCCCAGACTTAGCCTTTGCTTGCCCTCAAGCAAACAGAAAACCAAACCAACGGACGAGGTTTGAAAACACGGAGACTCACATGTTCTTGAAACACTGCTATGGCCTTCTTCCTAATGTCTTCTCATTACTTCACTAGTTAACCACCATGTACTTCTCCGTAGACATTCGCAGCTCCCTAGACTTCACACAATATTTCACAACATTATCCATAAAAACTGTCAGTGCCAGTTTCATCGCTGTGATCAATGTTCAAAAACTTTCTAGAATCTTTCCCATACAATATCATGACAAAGAACCACCCAAAATTCACTCTCTTCTTTTCTGGTATTTAGTTCCTCTCCCCCAGACTTATTTCATTTCATGCTCTTCCTGTTTTATGTGCACATACACATCGAGGTCCGATACGCGAGTACTGATGGTGTTTGCCACCGAATCCTCGGTTCTTCCCCTCTCTATGTATCAAAAGCGTAGACGAATAGTGGTATCACGAGAAGTTTTCCTAACCTCGCTTCCAACCTCTGTGTGATCATTCCTTCTAAACAGAATAATGGGATCACTGGAAATTTTCCTAACCCTCCACTTAGAAGAAAATCCTTTCATCTTTTCGTGCGTAATTCTTTGACTTTGTGTGAGGAAGAGGGATACCATTACTTTAAGACAGATGGGTTCCTTTGTCAGATATGAATGAGGAATCAAGCTCTATGAACACTAACCACATCGATGAAGTACAAAATTTTTGGCTCAGGTTTCGATGGGCTCTGCTGGAAACATGAGTGTCCCCTAGTTAACTGGTTAGTCTTTGGATTTTTCATTAGTCCGATCTGAAATATTGGTTCTGTAACAATGGATACTCAGAAGCATAGTCAAGACAGTGGATACAGAAACATGATCATAATCTCCTACAAAATTTTGACTCAATAAAGCACTTTTGACACAAAAACAACTGACTACAAGAAAAACAAACACCATGTCAGCAACTACCTCCCCCAGACTTAAACAACACTGTCCCCAGTGTTATCGAGTTTAGAGATGGCAAAAGAAATCAAAAGAACTAAGTGGTCGATGAAGCGAAAAGAAGTTACCCGTGTGTGATAGTTGGTATCGACCGATACTGCCTGGTATCGATCGATACCGAGTGTCTGTCGAGATGGAGACTCCTTTTTTCATGATACTAATGCCAAAATTTCGTGTTTAAGCGATCCAAATGTTAAATTGAGCACAATCAGATCACTTGCACACAAGTTAGAAGCAACAAGATCATATAAAACCACAAATTCAAGATAAATAGAGTGCTGACAGGAGACATAATAGTTCAAAAGAGAAGAAAAATAAAAGGGAAAAAGACAAAGAAAAAGAAACATGAAGCCATAGGAAGCAGAGAGCCTAATCATCGGAGGTGTCATCGTCAGAGAGATCTCTGCGAGAGGAGGGTCCAGGTGCTAATGGTGAACGAACGTCCGCAGAGGACTTGCAGCTACAGCGAGAAACAATGGCCCAACTACTTTGCAAGCTTTCCACTACGTACCTCTGAAAAAGTAGTTGTCTCCATTGTCAACTCTGGAGGGGCAGGAAAGGAAGGTGCAGGAGCAGATATAGACGTGCGTCGTGGACAACGAGATTGACCTCCAGCAAGGTCGGGTGTGGGTGCATCCTTAGCATCAGTGGGAGCAGGGGGTGCGCGAGGCGCAGCGCGAATGCGTGTGGCCGATGCAACAGAGAGCAAGCTAGGGTCTGGCTCGAATCGCAGCCGAGAAGCATCGCCGCCGATAGTGGTTAGCGCTCTGTTGGGGAGCTGCACCAAAAACTCTCCATCAGTCGTAGGGAGACACCAACGCTGTGTTGGTTTCAGCCACCTCATGTGCTGCAGATGCTGCTCATCCATAAGGGAGCGAGCTGTGACAATCGAACACATTGAAGTGAAGATGCGAAAGTGCTCAAAGATGGGAGTGAGAAGGCTGCCCACCGACTCAGTCTTCCGCGCAGTGGTGTAGTTGCGTCCCGAGAAAGGCTTGATCTACAGAGAGACCAAGTGATGCGCGAAGATGGCTCTTATGTTGACCGCGAGGGTCAACTCAAGCCACTCATATTGATCCTCAGGAATAAGGTCACCGATGGGCTTATGGAGAAGAAGCAGCTCAGAGATCCTTATCTTGTTCGGCTCCATCTTATAGAGGAGAGTGTTGCTCAAAATACGAACGATGCAGCGGAGAGTGGGGTGGCGAACATCCATCTGTGTGGTGGTCTTGGAGTAGTAAGCTCCAAGACCGATATGCCCCCAAAAGACTTGGACATCATGGAACTGTGTAGGCAGAGCTACCTGCCTGAAGTTCCGGTCAAACCCATAGATGTCGCAGAGCTCCGGAATTGGCAGCCTGTAGCGTACTCCCCTGATCAGAAATGTCAAAGTGCCCTCCAGTGCGTCGAGGTGAATCTCGTCTCTGTAGTAGACACGTGCAGTCGCAAGAAATTGGCGGACCAGATCAGGATAGAGATCATATTTTCACGTGTGTAGTGTCCACAAGCCAATCTAGTCGAGCATGTCAGAGAGCTCCACGTCAATGCCCAAATGACGCATCGTATGAGTGTCTACAAATCGCGTAGGTACCACTGCGACACGCTGCCATTCGTTGTAAAACAGTGTGTCGTCCTTGTCCCACTCCTCAGCAATAAGCCTATAGATGCAGGCATCGCTCTCTATCTCCTCCTTAGGCATGCCCGCCCAAGCTCTCCTCGGTATGATCTTCTTCCCCTCTAGCTTAGGCCAGGGAGGCCTAGACGTAGCGTCGGGTGCTGAGGGAGATGATGTGGTGTGTGATGCGACGCGCATGTCGCTAGAGGAAACCACTAGAAAACTCTGAAGACCAGTGTCATTTGTGTAGCCTCCTTTCAGGACCTTGTAGCGGTCGTTGGTGAGACAAGCCATCACAACTTCTGCGTGCCAAAACGACCCATCGAAGGCCTCGACGGGATCCCGTAGACTGTACTCATGCCTTGGCGGGTTAGAGCTCGAAGCATCTGAGTGTCTCGGCTTCTTTCGGGGTGCCATCTGCAATCAAAAACAAAACAACAGTAAGTCACACCAAAATTTCTATGTCCTGCACCATAACAATGTGTGATACACCAACAGCAAACAACACCACTATTTCGAAGTCGAATACCAAAGCAATGTCACAAACTGTTTTTCACAATTTCAGGAATCAAAAATCTCAAAAATCCAAGTTGCAAATTAAGCACATTCAAACCTATGGGGGCTGTCGAAATTCCTCTAAGACTACTCAGGAAGTGAGAATCATTCAAGAAGTTAAGGTACAAGAGGCAAAATTTGAGTTTCACAAACCTAGTGTCGGATTGAAAAAGGGAGATTTCGAGTTTCATACCTTGTAGATCAAAAGAATGGATGCTAGAATGAGAATGAGGATGAAAATCCAATGAGATTGGACGTTTGAATCGCTCAAATCGGTAAAGAAACGAAGAAGTTGTGAAACGTTTTAAGAGAGATATCGGTATCGAGCGATGGAGAAGAAAGAAGAAGAAGAAGAAAAACCCGATGGTATTTAAAGGAACTTACCTGGGCGGCGGGTATCGATCGATACCATTAGTGGTATCGATCGATACTCGTGGCCAGTTATTGCTCCTTCTCCGTGGATATGGTATCGATCGATACAGACTGGTGTCAATCGATACTGCTCAGCTGAACCTGCTTCACGTGAAGACACAAGACACAAAACCGAAGATAAAAATTGAAAGCGAAGACTTATATACAGACTCACCAGTGGGTTGCCTCCCACCAAGCGTTTGTTTAATGTCATTAGCTTGACATGGCAATTGTTCAGGCGTTGGATGGTTCAGTCAGAGGCATTATGTGACCATCTAGGATTGCGGCTTTCGCCCAATAATGTTTCACCCGCTGTCCATTGACAGTGAATTCTTTGCCTTCAGCATTTATCAGCACGATTGCACCGTGTGGGCGGACTTCCTTGATTGTGAAGGGACCTGACCAACGAGAACGCAATTTTCCAAGAAATAATTGCAAACGAGAGTTATACAGAAGTACCTGGTCATTGGGTTCAAAGTGGCGAGAGAGAATCTTCTTGTCGTGATATGCCTTAATCATTTCCTTATACAACTTCGAGTTAACATAGGCAAGATGCCTAATCTCATCCAGCTCGTTCAGTTGAACCAATCGCCTCTGTGCAGCAGACTTGATGTCAAAATTCATCAGCTTGGTAGCCCATGCTGTCTTGTGCTCCATCTCAACCGGAAGGTGACACGCTTTGCTGTACAGTAAGTGAAACGGTGTGGTGCCAAGTGGTGTATTGAAAGCAGTCCTGTAAGCCCAAACTGCATCATCTAATTTCGCGGCCCAATCCTTCCGTGTAGTGCCAACTGTTTTCTCCAGAATATCCTTGATTTGTCTGTTGGAGACCTCAACTTGCCCGCTCGTCTGACGATGATAAGGAGTAGCCACGCGATGATGCACACCATATTTATGCAACAACTTTTTGAAAACCTTGTTGATAAAGTAAGTGCCACCATCACTTATAACGATCCGAGGTACTCCAAATCGAGGGAAAATAATGGTCTTGAACAGCTTCAGGACTACCAAAGAATCATTGGTCGGACTAGCAATTGCTTCAACACACTTGGAGACGTAGTCCACAACAACCAAGATGTACTTATTTTGCCGTGACGAAGGAAAATGGCCTATAAAATTGATGCCCCAGCAGTCAAAAACTTCGACCTCGAGGATGAAGTTCTGTGCCATCTCATGTCGCTTACTGATCTTTCCTCTCCTCTGGAAAACATCGCATTGTGAGATAGCGTCTTTGAACATCGTAGGCCACCAAAAACCTGCTTGAAGAACTTTGGAAACTGTCTTGAAAGTGGGTGGCCAGCATACTCAGACCCAGGACAGTGATGCAGCACCTCTGGTACCTTAGACTCCGCGATACATCTTCTGTACATCCCATCAGAACAGTGCTTGTACAAGTAAGGTTCATCCCAGAAGAATCTCCTTACGTCACGCATAATTTTTTCCTATCATACTTCTTGAGGTGCTTTGGCTCGTCCTTTGCAGCAAGGTAATTGGCGATGTCAGCATACCATGGTCGAGCAGGAGTAGTCACAGTAGTGAAAAGCTCCTCAGCATAAGAGTCACCCGTAGTCGAAACAACTTCTGCAGATGGCGGGTATCGACCGATACTAGGTGGGTATCGATCGATACTGAGGGTCTGTACTCGGGAAAATTGCAGACGTTCGGCAGAAGCGCCGTGAATTCCAGTCTTGATGAAGTAAATCTTCTCCTCAGGTAGGGAGTCATCAATAGGCACGGCTTCATCGATCCTCATCCTCGAGAGATGGTCTGCAACTCCATTCGCGACACCTTTTTTGTCTTTAACTTCAATGTCGAAGCCTTGGAGCAAAAGAACCCAACGACATAGGCGAGGCTTGAGATCCTTGTTCTGCAGCAGAGATTTGAGAGCAGCATGATCAGTGTGAACGGTCACCTTGCTCCCAATCAGATAAGAGCGAAATTTCTCAAAAGAGAAAACGACTGGTAGTAACTCCTTCTCTGTAGTGATGTAGTTCCTCTGAGCATCATCCAACGTTATGATGGCATAGTAGATAACATGGAGTTTCTTGTCCTTCCTCTGACCCAGAACTGATCCAACTGCAAAGTCGCTCGTATCGCACATAATTTCAAAAGGGAGGTTCCAATCTGGTGGTTGAACAACAGGAGCACTAACCAGTGCCTTTTTAATCTGCTCGAATGCGACAAGACACTCGGGTGTGAAATCAAAAGTGATATCCTTACATAAAAGGACGGTTAGTGGGCGGGCTAGCTTTGAAAAGTCCTTGATGAATCGTCGATAAAACCCGGCATGACCAAGGAAGCTTTGAATATCCTTCACAGATTGTGGTGGTTGAAGGCTTGTCATAACTTGAATCTTGGCTTTGTCAACCTCGATCCCAGCCTTAGAAACCTTGTGTCCCAGAACAATGCCTTCCTAGACCTTCCTTGTAGCAGCATTCCGCTTCCTGTAGTCAATACACATCCGGTGTCCAGTGATCGTCCTTGTTGGGATCAGCTCATCCTTCTCGTTTTTCACCACATTAATTCCTCCTTTCTTAGGTACTACGTAAACTGGACTGATCCAAGAGCTGTCTGAGATGGCGTAGATGATCTCTGCTTCCAGAAGTTTCATAATCTCTTTTTTGACCACGTCTTTCAGATTCGGGTTAAGCCTTCTATGATGCTCGATCGAAGGTTTCGACTCGTTCTCCAGATGAATCCGATGCATGCACAGGTCCGATGATATACCTGAAATGTCATCAAGAGAATACCCAAGAGCTTTGCGATACTTGCGCAGCTTGTTCAGCAGTAAGGCGACCTCTGGGCTGTTCAAGGAAGAATTGACAATTACAGGATATGTGGAATTAGGACCAAGAAAAACATACCTTAGATTGGCTGGGAGTTGTTTAAGTTCGATCTTAGGAGCTCTCTCCCCACTCCAGTCACCAAATGAATCACTTTTCTTAGATGTAACGACCAACTCTTCAGATGGAGGCGAATGGTGTCGATCGATACTCTCAGTGGTATCGACCGATGCTCCACGGCTGTTGTCAAGCATCCTGGCGTATCCAGCAACAACATCACTTGAGTATACCTCTGAGTCAGCTAAATAGACAAGTGCTCTCTCTAGCGGGTTCTCAGGATGTATCTTCATGAAGTACTCGTCAGATATGTCGCTGAAAGTGTCAACCAAGAACGTTTGCCCATCAATGGTCGGTTTTTTCATCATCTTCTCCATGTTGAAAGTCATGGCCAAATCACCAATGTTAAGAGATATCCTCCCATTCTTACAATCGATTAGAGCTCCGGCTGTTGCTAGAAAGGGCCTTCCAAGAATGAATGGATCCTTTGGCTCTGCGTCGTACTCCAGGACAATGAAATCAGTTGGGACTAAGCAGTCTCCGATCGTTATCGGAATATATTCGAGTAATCCCTCGGGAAATCGAACTGAGCGATTAACTAAAATCAGAGAAATTCTGGTAGGCGTGAAATCTGTCATTCCCATTCGCTTAGCCACAGAGTACGGCATAAGGTTGACACTAAAAACCAAGATCGCAGAGAGACCGCTCGAATCTTTCTGTAAAAATCGTACAGTCCAACACAAAACTTCCTGGGTCTGGCAGCTTCTTTGGAATTTTGTTGAGCAGGATCGCACTGCACTCATGAGTAATCCTCATCACTCCCTCCTCAAGGTTCACATTTCTTGATACCATCCGCTTGATATACCTCCTGAAAGCTGGTGAAGTCATGATAGCATCGACAAAAGGAAGCTCAACAATCAACTTTTCTATCATTGCCTTACATCTGGCTTCTTCCACTTCCTTCTTGGTCTTAGTAGGAGGTCGAGGGAAAGGTATCTTGGGCACGTAGATTCTTCCTGTACTCACCGCGGTCTGTTTCTTCTCCATTTCTGGTGTGATTTCGAGAGTGCCATCGTCGTCATCTACAGCAAGATCGACGAAATTCTTTGCAGTGTAGGTCTTTTTCACTCCTGGACTAACTTCTTTTCTATTCCTCAAGGTGATAGCATGAATATGTTCCCTCGGATTCACTGTTTTTCTTGGAAGAAAACCATCTTGTCTCTTAACTGCTTTCGCGGTCTGAGCAACTTGAGTTTCCAGCTTCTTCTGATGAATGTTAAGGGCTTCAATCTTTCCATTCAGATCGGTGTACAGGGCGTCCATCTTCCCGTTGAAATCAACAATCATCTTCTGATGCCTCTCAAGAATCTATTCAAGCATGGATCCAACCTTGCTCTCCTGAGTCTTGGGTGGCGGGGTTTGGTAATATGAACTCCCATAAGTGCGAGTGTATCTGTTGTTCTGTACCGGTTTCTGGGCAAAAGAGTTTGCTCCGAAACCTGAGGGCTTGAAATCAGATTTGAATCCTCCTCGCTGAGAATTGTTGGTAAAACCTCGGTTGTTGTTGAACTGATACGGTTGATTCTGAAAACCATTACCATCAATGTAGTTAACGTCCTCTGCTTCACCCTCATCTATATTCTCGACCTCTTATGCAAAGTGTACAGCCTTCTGCTGCTTGCCTATCAACAAGTTGTGCATTGAATCCAGCTTTGAGTGCACCTCAGCAATCTGCGATCCATCAATGTTCTCATTCTGCTTCTTTTGCTCGTAATCTGCATTCTTGGTAGTATTGCTAGACGCTAAGTTCTCAATCAGCACATAAGCATCCTCGGGATATCTTGTGTTGAAATTACCATTGCTCGCAGCATCCAAAGCCATCTGATATCTCCAATAGATCCCTCAGAAGAAAATGCCAAGCAACTGAACCTGTGTGAACCCGTGATGCGGACAGTCTCTTTGATACGATCGGAATCTCACCCAAGCAACCTTAAACGCCTCTGTTGCTCCCTGAGAATCTCCAATCGATCATTCGGAAGAAAATGCCAAGCAACTGAACTTGTGTGAACCCGTGATGCGAACAGTCTCTCTGATACAATCGGAATCTCACCCAAGCAGCCTTAAACGCCTCTGTTGCTCCCTGAGAAAACTGGGAAATCTTGTTCCTCAACTCCTCCGATCTCGCATCATCGTAGAAGTTGTTAAGAAACGCATTCTTCATCTCTTCCTAGGTGCTCAAAGATTTTGGGGACAACTGTTTCAGCCAGTAAGCTACATCCCCACCAAGAGAGTATGGGAAAAGCTTAGAGAAAAAGAACTCATTAGGCACTCCATTGTACTTAATACTAGTGACCAAATCCTCGAACCTCTCGATGTGATCCATGGGATGCTCGTGAGAAAGACAGTGAAAAGGGTGCTGAACCACAAGAGTGTAGTATAAAGGATTCAGCTCAAAATCATTCCTCTGAAAGGTGGAAATACGAATTGCAGACCGATTGGCATAGAACTGATCGGGTCAGTTGTACTCTCCAAGCGTCCTGGCGCGATTGACCAAAGCATTCCCAACGTCCCCGTGCACAGCAGGTGGGACAACTTTGTTGGCTACTGGTGCAGGGAAAACGACGTTCCCCTCTGCATCAAGCCGCTGTCCTTGCTAATTTCACAGATGACCTTCCTGATCTCTCAAAACCCTAGCCTCATCGCGAGCGAGCACAATTGGATTGTTCATCTCTGCTTGCTTCTTTTGCTTCCTGTTTGCGCGCTCTAATTCAGCTAGTTCCTTGATGGATAGATTAGTCAACTGCTTGTTCTTGCTCCTTCTGGTTTCACGATTAGGCATACACCTGAAACACAAAAGTTAAGCACGTAAGTAACAAAATTTTAAAAGAATTACGACGAGTATCGATCGATACCAGATGGGTGTCGGTTGATGCTCGACGAACTTAGTCGAAATTCTAAGCTAAAATCTAATGGCGAAATTAGAGTCCTAGGCAACGGCGCCAAAATTTGATATACTTAAATATAATACCCTAAAAGTACTAAAGCAGTAGCTGCAGTATATTAGAGGTCGAACCACAAAGATAATTAAGCTAAGCAAAATCAAGATATCACTCAATAGATTTCAGAATTTGAATTAAGCTAAGCAAAATCAATGTAATTAAAAACAGCAAACGATTAAAAGTAGTTTGTAAGATCAATGGAAGAAAACGTTAAGCTTAGAGAAATTCGCTGGTAAATCAGAATTGCAGATCAAACAAATTGTCAGGAATATGTTCAGCACCGTTCTTGAACATGAAACACGAATATAAAACCAACCAAATTTTGCTGCGAAGATTATCTATGTCTAAACCTAGAATACAAAATTTCTTTGCAAATCCTATGAATTCAAACAAGCATTAATGATTAGGTTCAATTGTTCACAAAATCCTAAACCAAATTTCTTTGCAAATCCTATGAATTCAAACAAGCATTAATGATCAGGTTCAATTGTTCACAAAATCCTAAACCAAATTTCTTTGCGAATAGATCTTTTGCTCACCCAACACTAGTTCAGGAAACCAATCACACTTTCATGCCAATTAATCAACCTAATATCAGATTCTAGGTCGCGAAGCTAGAATAAGCAATAATCACAAGTCTAGATGAAGAACTCTATGGATTTTCCCTAACAATTCAGTTAAATCTAATAATTCATCAAACACCTTTGAATAACCCTAAACCTAACAAGGAATCTACTCAGACATGGTGAATGGAGCAAACATCATGAATAAAATAGATTGCATTAAAGAAATAGAGTAAAGAGTACAAAGAGGGTTCCAAATCTTCTCCCAGAACTCAGCTACAAAAATCTCTATCTCTTGGGTATGAGTCCTCTCTCCAAAAAGTGACTGAAAACCTTAATTATATTCTAAAACGCATTTTAGGCTTAATTGCAAATAATAAAATCTTCTGGGCCAAAGAGCAGATTTTTCAAACTTGTAGAGAGTCACGTTCTCTTCCTTGGACGTCGGTATCGACCGATACCATAAGTGGTATCGATCGATAGAGAAGCAGCGAGTCACGTTTCTTCCAAGTGTCAGTATCGATCGACACTGGGTGGTGTCGGTCGATGCACATGCTACATATCGGCTCCCGAACTGCTTGATCCATGTTCAAGTCTAAAATGCTCAAGAAAGCTTCAATAAGTCCAATTCAGCTCCAAACGTACCTAAATCTTGAAAAGACTCCAAAAGACTCCAAAAATACTAGAAACACTCAATAAAAATGACTTATATCATCGTTAAAAGCGGGTAAAAACCATGATATATCAATACATATTTTAATATTAGTTTTTTTTTTCTCTTAGTATATTCAAAAGTTTCAAAAAATATTCTTTTATAATAATTTAAACTTTACTCGATATATTAAAAGAATTTAAAAGAGTAATTCAACTTTTTGAATCTTTTAAAATTTTATTATAAATTTTTAAAGAGTAATTCAATTTTTTCAAATTAAAATTTTTTAAAGAGTAATTATTTTCTCCTAATGAATTCAAATTTTAAAAAATAATTTAACTTTTATTCATTTTTATAATGTTTTAAAAAAAATTGCAAAATATTCAAATTGATGAATTCGTTAAGGACCAAGTGCGAAAAAATAGTAGCACAATATAACATTTTTGTTTCTGAAAAGTTGTATTGTTTAATGAAGTATATAAAAAGCTGATTATTAACTTAATTTTTATTTGGATTAATTTGAAATGTTTAAAGAATTTTTTGGGAAAATGGTAATAAAAAACATCACTTTTGTCATTTCGCCCATTTTAGGCATGTATTTTTGATTTTTTTTTTAAATCTCAAACTTTAAGTTGACTTCCGTTTTAATCATTAACTTTGCATTGATTGAGCCATAAGAGGCATATAATTTGGTATGTGACTGTTTTATCTCAAATATGAGGGGTTCGAATCTAATATTCTTTTTAAAAACAAACCCAAAACGGACTAAATTATAAAAATGTAAATATTAAAACAAAATTAATTAATATTGGATAAACTTTATAATTTAGTCTGTGAATGTTTTGTCTCAAATGTGAGAGGTTCGATTATCATACTATATATTAAAAAAAAACCCAAAACGACGTGATTATAAAGTTATTATATGGTTATAATATATATGAGATATTTTGCTTATTTTGGGTATTTTGTATATATATAACTTTATATATATATATTTAAAGTATAACCTTATAAGTTATAATTATAAGTTACATATATATATAATGTGTTTTTTAGTTTTAATATATATATAAGTTATATATAAAAATATATGTGTTTGTATAAAACTACCAATAAAACACTACGGCTCAAGTGGTTAAACCGTGTCTGTTATGTCTCAACGGTGAGGGGTTCGAATCCCAGATATACGTATTAAAAAAACTCAAAGTTCATGATTTAAATGAAATTTAAATGAAAGTTTATGTTTAAATTAAAAAAGACGATAGTTTAACGGAATTTATTAACGTTGACTTTACTCCGTTAATTTGGTCCGTCAGTTGACTTAACGACGTGACTTTTATGGCTGAGTCAACACAAAGTTTATGATTAACACGTAAGTCAACTTAAAGTTTGAGTTTTTTTTAAAAAAATCGAGAGTACATGTTTCAAATGACCGAAATGACAAATGTGGTGTCTTTCATGACCATTTTCCCAGTATCTTTCATATATATCGTAACATTTTTGTATAGAAAATAGACATTTAAGAAAACATTTTTAAGAGTTAAAATACATATAACCTCCATATCATATAAATTTTTAAATAAAATTTAAAGTAAAAAAAATAAGCAAACTTTAACTCCACAAATTATAAGAAAACTACCTTAATAGTTCTTTTTTTTGTTATTTTCCAATATTTATAAGTAGTTTATAATTTCAATTTTTTTTAAGAGTAATTTATATTTTTTGATTTTCAAAAATATTTTAAATAGTATTTCTTCTCTTAATTTATTCAAATTTTATAAAAGTTTTTATTTATAGTAATATAACTTCTAATTTATTTATAATAATTTAAATTTTACTTGAATATTTTATATTTAACACAATCCGATAAGATAATAATATTTTTGACAATCTTATATAAATATATGGTCCCATAAATATCATAAATTAATAAGTATATAAACTTATCAATATATATATATATATATATATATATATATATGCAAGAAAATCTAGTGGAATATTATTCTTGTGTTCTTTTTTCTTAAACAAAAAAAAATTTAATATTTGAATTTGAATAAAAAATTTATTAATTGAGGAAATTTATTTTGTTGTTTTATATGTATTAAATCATTAAATGACTTATTTGTTTAGATAAATCATCTGTTAGATAGCACATAAATTTTTATTCTATAGTTAATTGTGAATGTTAAATATATTAATAAGTTTTTCTAGTAATTTACGTGTAAATGCCCTTAATCTAAAATTCTCCGTCTAGGCGCTAGGCCTAACCCATTCGCCTCGATTAATGACTAATCTGTTTAAAAAATCAGTCATCCAATTACTCTCCGCTTAATCCGATTAATCTCTGCCTAATCCGATTAATCTCCGCCTAATCTTTACATATTTCGATAGTTTTTGGATTGCAAGTATAAAATAATATTTTTTGTTACTAAGATGTCTAAATAGAGAGTTTGTGATGTTAAATTTAATGAAAATTATTAAATTTTGGGGTAATGAATACATTCTTATGTGTTTACTGTAGTTTTGAAAACAATATTATATCAAAATTTAAATATAATAGATTAACATTTTTTTTAAAACATAAATTAGCTCTAAAACTAGTCTCCGATTTTCTTATTAGGCGCTAGGCCCACCCTAAATGTTCGACTAACGCCTAACGATATTTTGAACACAGGTAAATGCTAAGTGAATAAAACTAGAAAAATGGGCCTCAAATATATAGAAACAACATAAGCACACACGCACAAAGTGAAAAGTAGTAACAAATAACTCAATGCTAACAGAGTAATTGGGCCTAAATTAGGGGTGTTCAAAATGGAAAAACCTCGAATTGAACCGAACTGAATTATATCAATATAGATGATTTTTTGTTATACTATACAAACCGTATGAGTATAGTTTTAAGAAACTGTGGGATACAGATATAGTTAGGTTTTTAACCGAATAAACCGATTAAACTGGAAAAAATCGAAAGGCCCTAGTTTACATCTTTATAGTTTATAGTATCCTAGATTTAATGTTGTTCTCTACTCTTTCCATATAAAAAAACTTTGAGAACTGATTTTTTCCGTAAAACTTTGAGAACTGTTTAGTAAAAGATGAGACTAGAGAAAAATATTCACGATTCGTGACCCAAAAAAAATCTGAAATAGGAAGACTTTGAAATCAAACCAAACAAAATTATGATTTATTTAGTTTTAAACCGAAAAACCAAAACCAGTAAAACAGAAAACTGAGAGTTTCCAAACCGAACCATACCAAAACAGCTATATTTGTATATATATATATATATATATATATTTATATAATATGGTGAATTTTTCATTAATAAAAAAACCGAAAACCAAATAAACTGAACCGAAAACCGGACTGAACACCCCTAGCCTAAACAACAAGACGAAATCAATTATGCAAGCACGTATACGATGCATGAGTATCGCTCAAAAGAAATGATTTACCTACTTATGTTACCAAAATACATTAATCTTTTTTTCAAATATCATGATAGAATTTTACATTTAAACCTGTTTGACCCGAAGTGATTTCAGAATGGATGATCTACTAAGAAGTGATTCTTAATATCCGTGTAAATGAGAACAAAACACATAAAAAGAAATCATGGTGATTTGTAGGTTTAATAAACAAGTCTTTTGAAGCTGTTGTAATAATGCACCAATTATCGAATCAAAGTGAGACGCACGTACCAACAGAGGACGTAAGGGTCCCGAACGATGGCGGTCGAGACGTTACAAATGGCAGCACATTTCTCCTTTTAGTGAAAGTGACATTATATGTTTTTAAAAATAAAAATCCCTACCATCTTAATTTTCATACAATTATGACAAGAAAATGTCCATAATTGTAAAGGCTATGTAGCAGTACAGTTATTAAATATAATAGTCACATATCTGATATGTTGTTAAACTTTTACATAATTTATTATTCGATATACTAATATAGTTGTCTCTTTGATATATGGTCATTTTAAATGTCAATTCTTGTGGGCATTGTTTTCAAAAAAAAATTGATTAACAAACACAAAACAAAATGAAAATGGTGCATGGAAATCCAAAGCAAATGGATTCTTGCTCATAAGATTTTAATACGAAAAATAAATAAGATCTAAAATAAGATAGCTCATTAGACCTCTATACAAGTGCATGGAAAATTAAAAGAAGGAAAGACAAATGAAGAACATTAAGGTAAATGATCCTTAGATTGATATCATAAAATGAGAAGAAGGAGAGTTGGTAACAAGTTGGAATAAGAGTGTTTGGTTCCCAAAGGCGACCCCCGATTACTCTTTTCTAACATGGCCGGCAGTACACAATAGGCTCTCCACGGGGGATCGAACTCGATGCTGGAATACAGGACACCAAACGGACTGTGTTTTTTACAGAGCCACAACGGAGTCTCGTAACCACCTCTTCTTTGTTTGCCCATACTCCGCAGAGGTCTGGACACTGACTGCAGGTCGTCTGCTTGGCAGGGACTTCTCTCTTGACTGAACTCTCCTTCTCCCTCTCCTCCGAGGCTCCAGCTATGATCGGGTGCACTTGTTCACCATTTGATGTGCGTTTCTAAATACCATATATCACATTTGGCGTCAAGGAAATGGTTGGCGCCATGGGGAAGAGCCAATTTCTCCGATTCACCTCGCCAAGCTCATCGACAAGGACATCAGAAATCGATTCAGTTCAATCCATAATAAGGGAGACTACACCTACGATGCTGGTCTTTCCTGATGGTTCGCTACTCGCCCAACTCACCCAACTTATAGAAGAAGCATTATAATGTTACTTATTTGTTTCCCTCTTCTATAAATTCTAAACTACTCTCAGCTTTAAGGTAACATTCATTGTACAAAAGATTTTGGTATGAATAAATTTTACATTCATTTCAAAGAAAAAAAAACATCTCCTAACGTTCAATACACATTAAAGGCCAAGTATGCATGATACCCACTATTCTTACCGAAATCGCTGGTAACCTAACTTTTTGGTACGTACCTACCATACATCAGAACAACAATGGAAAGATTTGGTATGCATCTTCACGTGAATTTCTCATTTCATAAATCAACCACAGAAAAACACCAAAACCAACACTTTACTTTATTATACCAAGCAAGTCTTCACACACCGCTTTATTATGCCTACTTATTTGAAAATCAGGCTATATAGAATCCGCTACTTCACATACAGCGGTTTACATACAGCGAGTGATAAGTTTCTTAGAGAGCCTTGAGAATATCATCGGCGCTGGAAACCGTGAACTCGCCACCAGATTCAACATTGGCTACCATCACCTTGAGGTTATCTAGCAACAGAGCGAATCTCCTTGACCTAACACCAAGACCCTTGTCCTTGAGGTCAAGCTCAACCCCTAGAAGCTTTGTGTATTCCCCTGACCCGTCCGCTACAAACTTCACATGCTTGTTCTCTGGGTATGTCTTTCCCCACGCCTTCATCACAAATGGATCGTTCACTGCATCAATACATGGAAATCACAGCGTCAATACTATAGAAACCAAAAGCAAATATACACATTTGGATCCTTAACATTTGCACATCAAGCATACTAAGCCAAATACAATGACCGATCTAATTTTAGGGCTCCGGTGGCCGAATCTCTAAAGACCCCTCATAAACAACCGTTAAGAACACTCAAATCATTGTACTCCAACTACTATTCACAATTTAGCAAGTTTGACTAACTAACGAATTCAACATTTTTGATCAGATTTCACAAGTATACACGAACTCATCACAGAGATCAAAACAAATCAATTCATACTCACCGCTAAAGCAAATGATCTCATCAATACCCTTTGACTTCAGCTCCTCTGCTTTCTCAATGAACCCAGGAACATGCTGCATGCTAACCTCACCAAAGAAAGAAAAAGAAAAAACACAATTTTCAAATCAAATCTAAGGATTCATCAACTTAGAATCAAAACCCAGATCTAAAAAAGCTAAATCGAAGGAGAAATCTGAAAAAGTTTGAAACTTTATACCTGCAAGTGGGAGTGAAAGCACCAGGAACACCAAAGAGAATGACTTTTTTACCGGCGGCGATAGAGTGAACGGAGACGGTCTGAAGCTGATCATTCTCATCGAAGAATGAGATAGTTCCGTCTGGTACAACATCGCCAACAGCAATTGGAGCCATGAGGAGAGTTCTCTGCGGCTGCGAAGCAAAGGGGAAAATGATAGAGTTTGGTTAGACTGGAGCGAGAAATGAAATTTATCAGCGTTTTCGGAGTTAAATATAGCATTTTATCCCTTTTACTAATTCTAAAGTTGATGTAAAAAATCTAAACCACCCAAATATAAACTTTATTTTCCAAATACAAAACAACTTGTTTTTTTTTTTTGAAAAAGTTCTTTTTTGAGAAAATTAAAAAGCTTTTTTTTATGATACCTTATTAATTGTTTTTATGATACCTTATTAAATTTTCAGTAACTAAACTTTAATAATTTATGAAAATTTCTAAACTATTTTTTAAAGAAATGAAAAAATATATTTTGTAAGTACTATTTTTATTATAATTTTTACTTGTACTAGGTAAATATCCGCACTACTCTGCAGAGTATTTTTTGTAAAAAAAGTTTTGGCTTAATATAAGCATAATTAGTAATGTTAATAGTTAGTTTGTCTTGTATGTCTTTGTTTATGAGTTTTACTTTTATAATACATTTTTGTTTCATTAGTTTTGATTTTGGGATAATGGTTTCCTTGTTTATGCTTTGGCTGTTAAACAAATATGTAATTGAGATTTATACTTTATATCATGAAAAACTTAGTTGTGAAATCCCATTACGCTAAGCTTTATGATTTTATGAAACAACACAACTTCTCGACGAAAGCAAACTTCAGCGGGTAACAAAATTTTCTTTTAACCTTTTATATCATCCTTCTTTTCGCTTCAATTTGTCGTGTTAGTTGTTGGCTTAGGCATTTGTTGTTAAGACTTTTCAAATGTTTTTGTTAGTTATGTGTCTAAAATAACAATTAGCTTCATTTTTATGTTTGAGCTCCTAATCATCTTCACTACTTATTTGTGTATTTTGTTTTAGTTTCATGTTTAGTGTCAATATCATCTTCTGTTTCTCGAGATATATGTATTTTTCAGCCTACTTAATCTAAATAACGAATAGTGCTCTAAAAATTACTCAATTCTATTTTCTATTGAATTTTAGAATCTTTTTTTTTTTAAATTTCAAACATCAACTGTTTTGTGTTTACATGAGCAATTAATAAAATGACTTATTTTCTCTAAATGGGTAAATGTTTGAACTTCATGGAAAAATACGAACGGTTGTGGAGAATTTTTTCGATATGCTCTTCTTGAGATTCCTATCATCGTAACCTTAAAAGTTCTCTTTCGTCTCCACCACTCCATTACTTTGCTCCATAGTTTCTTCTCATTACTTTGCTACATATTTGATTTTTGTTTGATTAGTTTTTTTTTGGTTTAAAGTTAAATGTGTCTACTTACTTAGACGATTTAAAATTAAATAAGTGTTTGTATTGGAGATTGTTGAAGATCTCTTTATAAACAACACTTTGATTGTTTTCGTTTTCTCTTTCTTTGTTTTTTTCACTTCAAATTCATAATGTTTTTTTTGGAGGTGATTCGAGATAAAACAACATAGAGTATGTGACTGAACACGAGATTCTGTAAATAAATGCCAACATTTTCTAGACTTTCCCTTCACTTTTTATTATTGTCATGACATAAATAACTTTTATTGGAAATTGTCTCCTTCTCATTATGTATGGACAATATGTGTCTACAGTTGCCATTATGATCCTTGGTGTAAGGATTTTCTTCTCAACATTTGTGTCGACTAAAATCTATGCTTTGAGTACTTTTTCTCCCAAACTTGTAACAACTAAACTAGTGTCATTACATAGTCCTTATTTTTTATTTAGTTTTTATAAAAGTATGATTGTGACGTTTTTCTTCAAACAAATCCGATGATTTGGTAATCTTGAGCATTTGAGTGCGTTTAAATACTTTGTTGTGTATTAAAGATTAACTATCGACTTCACTATCATCGTTTTCAATAGTTTTAACACTCAGATATTCTTTCATGGAGCCTCTAATTTTAGTTAAGATAAAATCATTTATCTGGTCCAATGTTTCGTTCTTTGGGGGTAAGAATGTCACATTCCCGCAAATATTGACGGTCTTGAAAAGAATTTTCCATATCAAAAAAATGTTATGTTAGAATTTTCTCTAAAGGGTTCCAACCTTTGGCCAATCGATGTTTTGTCAATCTCTATGTTGTCATTTTCTAGACTGCCTTTTGATTTTCTGTAAAAGATAAGAAACACAGTGACTTTCAAACTAAATCATCGAAGTTGGTAAGTGACGTTGTGTTCTTCAATCTGAAAATGACAAAGAAGATAATTAAAATCCCTAATTTCTAATTAAAATCCCAATAAAAATGATGAGATCACCTCGAGCATCGCTGAATTACTAATGTTGCATGTTTCAATCTTAATTCTATTAAAAACTTTGATTTTCTATAAAATTTTTAATTTTGGAATCGAAAAATAGTTTTAATAAAAACCTAAGGAACCTAGAGATTGAAAACGATGAAATTACGTTGATGATCGTACGATAAAGATTTAACCATAATCTCTACTATTTTTATTTCAGTCTCACTTTGTTTTTATTAATATTTGGAATTAACAATTGATTAGAAGTGAAATAGTAAGAAATTTCAACTCTAGGTCGAGAAAAACGATGAGGTCGAGAAAACGATGAGGTCGAGAAAAAAAATCTAGAAAAAGCGAAGAGGTATTCATTTTGTTTTGTATTTTTAAATAAATTAGAAATTCATGTGTCAGTATAAAATTTTTAACAAAATGATGTGTATTATTTCTTTTAATTTTATTTGTTGTCATTTTTAAATAAGATGTCACTTTTTAACAAGAAATTTCTTAAAATGCTAATGTGTATTAATTTTTTTAATTTGATTGGTTGTCCTTTTTAACAAAAATGATGATGATTTGCCAAAAAAGAAAGTGAGCTGTATTATTTGATATAAATTGATTGGCTACCTACTTTCAATGAGGTCTCAACTCCTCACAACACCAAAAAGCTGATGTGTAAATCTTTGGAAAGACACAAAGGTTGTTAATGTATTGATTTATTTTGGTAAAATTTTCTTTTGTGTGTACGAGATGTTCATCATAGAGAACAAATAATTGTTTTCGTCAGCATGGATAGACAGAGAGAGCTAGCAAACGTAGCTTAATTTTTCTAAGTTTAGATTTCGTTCTTTTCGTTGAGAAAACTATTTCTTGTATCCTAAATTATTGAATGTTTTAGGAGAAAAATTTGTTCTAAAATATTAGATTTTCTCAAATTTTTATGCATAATTTATATTAATTTAATGGTTTATAACCATTTAGATTCTACAATATTTTTTTCTATTTGTTGGATTTTTATAAAAAAAAATATTTATTATTTTTTATTCTTTGTGTTTTTATCTTAAAAGTCTAATAATTTAGGACAGAAGGAGTAGTAAACTGTTCCCAAAATAATATTAACTCGAGAAGTAAAAAAGAGACAATAATATTGGCATGATTATTTTCTCTCAAAAACTCTCAGATGTTTATTCAAAAATAGACAACAAGGCCAGAAAATTAGGCAACATCCAACTTCCTATAGTAAATGATATATTTATTCTATTAAAATTGAAGTATAAATAAGTTATTATTTGTGTCTTTTCAAAAAATATTTCACAAAATGCCATTATTTGTAAAAAGAAAAAAAGTCGATTCATAAATAGATTCTCGAACCAAACACGTATTTGAAAGGATATATTTATTTGTATCTTAGATAACCTATTCAAATATGGAATAAGAGGACGCAAATCATGGTTTAGGATCATGGATTAAACCCAGAATTTTTAAAAATTTGATTTATCTCTGAGATCTATGAAAACAATTAGCAATATATGGTAGATGATGAGATGATGAGATGATGAGATGATGAGATGATGAGATGATGAGATGATGAGATGATACACAACTTTAGGTAAAATTTTCTATCAAAACGATGAATTATTTAATCCATAAATAACGGATCCAAAATATTATTTTAATTACTAAAATCTTATCTATTTAATTATTTCATTGTAACGTGTAAGAGATAAAATAAAAATTGAGAACAATGTAAAATATTTACCAAATAGTCTCTAAAAAAAATTATAATATCAAACTCTTACAATGATATCTCAATAAAGTATTCAACCCATGCAAGAACATAAGAGCAAATAACATATTTATGATTTATGATTCGAGATATGATGGAGGAGGATGTGAAAATGATTATTTATAGGATGAAAAGTGATGTAAGTTACAAAAAAAAATTATAAATGTTACAATTATAATTTATAGTGTATTTAAATGACATTGAATGGAATAAATGAGGAGTCTTATTAATAGAATTGCCAAAACTGACGGAGAATGAATACAAATCACAATGAAGAAAGTAAAATCATGAAATTGACATTGAAAACATAAATTAATGACCATGACACGTGTCAGCTTCTCTTTGCATGAACCCTTTTTATTATATAAGATATCGTCTTCCTTCGAGAATAACCAATTCTCGTTCATAAAATTATAAAAAATAGATAATATATATACAAACCAAACAAACCAAGAAAATAGTATTGTATATCATTATATTATTTTGTGAAACGAAAAACTAAATTTTTATATATTACTGCAAAATAAAATTTACACCTAAATGTTATAAATTTTAAGTTCTAAATTATATAAAATATGAAGGAAAAAAATATAATCCTGTAGTATACCGCGGGTCTAATCAAATTACAGGTGATCAAATATGATCTAACCGACCACTAACTGATTTACGGTCATTCTCGGTATGACAGTTAGCTCGGTCCGAGTTTTTTTTTTGGCTAGCAAGGAATACTGAAGTTAATGTCGCACCACATTCAAATGGAGTTTCCGAGTACTAATGCTAATCTAAATGGTGTTAGTTATAAAAAATGTTTGGAATGCTAATCTAAATGGTGTTAGTTATAAAAAATGTTTGGAATTTTGCAATGATTTATTATTGGGTTGACTGTTTAAATCCCCCCTCACTCAAGTAACTCTATCTATACCCCCCAGACTTGAAACCTCATGATAAAACCCTCCAAACTAATCAAATTATTCTTGAAACCACCTAACATATTTTTCTCAATCTAATTCCACATCTTTAATCAAAATTGAAAACCCGAGATCAGTTTTCACAAATCATGTGTTTGTAAAGAGTGATTACCCACCCGACCTCAAAGATGACTCGATTTTCTCTATCAAAATCGATTAGGGGCTTTCGTTTTTAGGTTTCTTCGAGAATTAGAGAGAGTAAGAAAGAGTGAGAGAGTAACAGATAGAGTAAACTGGGTTTCTTTTGATCCTACCTTAATTTTCCAGTGAGAAGATCTGTCAGCTTTCTGTTAATAAAACCATCACAATTCTGCCAACGATTGGAAGAAGAATTTCTCAGGAAGGTGAAAAAGTATATAGGAGAAATTTTGTTGAAGATGGCTCAAGATTCAACCACCATTTCATTCAAAGAGATGATTCAGAAAATATGTATCTAAGACTTTACTTCTTTATTTCATTTGCTTATGGTGAGAGGCAGCAAATATGGTATAATGAGCTTTATACAACTTACAAGAGTTGAAATAAAAGTAGTTGTTCCATCAACATATTTGATTGTCGTCCATAGGTTTGGTTGTAACCCAAAATTTCACAATCTTGACTTTAATATTCCATGGAATCTATATTTACAATCACTAACTTGAGATTCCTTAGTAAACAAGCCTCTACCTATGTGATTTTAAGATAGTTTCAGCAACATACAACACATACGACAAATGAGATGACGACTACTCGCCTCTCATGAAACGGAATCAAACAAAACTCATATTTTGGGGATCTTTGTTACTCTCTCTACTTCTTGAACAACCCTCATATCAGATTTTGGGTCATGTTTGGGGTCGGGTTGGTAATCATGGTTTACAAACGCGATTTTAAGTAAGTGAGGGGGTTTTAAGTAGTCAACCCTTTATAATTCAATGGGTTTATGTTGTTTTGTTGTTTGTTACTGATAGTTGATGTCAATACTTTGGTTTTAGTTTAATTGGATACACAATGTTACTCGGATTTAGTAACTATTCAGTTTTATTTTGCAATTGGGAAATCTTACCTAAAAAAAATAAAAGCTTAACGTATCAAGTTTAATGTTATGTTCTGATTTCATTCAATTCGATTCTGAGGTTTAATTTGGTAAGATCTTTATGATAATTTATACTTATTCTTTCTTTAATTCTCATATTTTAATTTAACATTATATATGTATAATACAATTTTGATAACTATAACAAAATTTATTTATATATGCAGATTCAACAATATTGATTATGACCATCACCCAACAAGGAAATCAAGTTGAAAGAATCCAGTTTCATTCTTTACGTTTAGATGTTTGACTATTTTCTTAAATATTCATGTATATTTATTTTTGAAAGAAACATGCAATATTTTAATGCAAAACATTTACTCCATTTGTCCCTAAAAGATTGTTTTCTAGTTTTTTATTCTGTTTCACAAATATTGATTTTCTACTAATTAATACACTTCTCTTTACAACATTATTAATTAATTTTGAGAAATTTAGTTTCGCTTAAAATTAAAGCATAAATTATTTTTTATTGGATTTTAAACATTAATGAAGTAACAAGTAGTTTTAAAAAAGTTATTAGAAAATAAATTAAACATTGTATTAAATGTTTATATTAATATGTGTGAAATTTTCAGAAAATCAATCTTTTAGGAATAAAGAGAGTTTCAAATAAATGTTCCTTTAACTCTTTTTTCTCTCATTAATAATGTTTTTTTTCTTCTTTACACTAAATTAATAATGAAAAAGTTTTTAACAATGTGGAGAAGGATCCTCGTGAGGTCCTTAAACTAGCAACTGATGAAGCTCAGGCGTGGGCCTTAGCCCAAGAAGAGGTTTCAAGAGAGGTTAATACCCTTGTAACTCGTTCACAAGATATTAATTCTCTAGGTAATCAATGTTTTATTGACGGTTCGTGGAAAGAAACCAATAACTTCACAGAATTGGGTTGGTTTTGTTCAACAAATAATGGCGAGCCGCCAACGATGGGCACCTGTAATCTTCGACGTAGTCTATCCCCGTTGCACATAGAAGTTGAAGCATTAGTCTGGGCGATGAGATGTTTGATTGCTGCACAGAAGAATGAGGTCTCTTTTGTTACGTACTGCTCAGAATTGGTGAGGATGATGTCTTTTCCAATATAGTGGCCAACCTTTACAACGTACTTGGAGGAAATTGAACGTCTTAAAGAAAGTTTCTCAGTATTTTCTATCTCGTTTATTTCTAGACAAGCTAATACTAAGGCGGATAAACTTGCACGCATTGTTCGTGTACAACCGCAATATGCAATGTATGTTAACAATGTTCCCTCTGATTGGCTCTTTTGATCCGATCTGTTGACAAAAAAAAAATTAGCATTCGCGTTTGGTTTTAAAGACTAAACAAAAATGAATAATGCAATTTTTGTTTTTGGTCTAAAATATAATATGGGAAAAGGAAAATTTCATGGATTGGTTGGAATTGTTTGTCCCTCACAATTGTTTTTAGAGATCTCACAACTTCAATAGAGCGTTTCTTGTAAACAAAACTTAGAGAATTTTTACAAACCCTCACGGTTTTTGGCTTGCTTGTAGAAAGTTTTTTTTTTTAATCCATTTTGAGCTTCAAAACTATTAATTAGCTCTATTGTTTATCTAATATGGTTGAGTGTAGTGATACATAAGGAAATGATGAGTCCATAGCTGAGGTTCACAGATAATTCTTCTTTCCCTTTCTGAGAGTAAGAAGGGTCTATCATGTATGGTTGTTGGACTTATCATGTGAATGAGGAAGCCAGTGTGCTTGGTGGTATTGTGGGTGCAACATTCACAACTTCGGACTCATCGATCCTCTTCTCGAATGAGAAGGGACTATACATGTATGGTTGTTGGTTAAAAGACGCAAGAATAGCTATAAAAAGGACTACTAAATTCAGTAAAAAAAGGGGTTAACAACATGTCCAATAACCAGACATGATTGGCCCTTCTCACTCTTAGAAGAGGATCAATGAGTACAAAGTTGTGATTTTTGCATCCACAATACCACCAAGGGCACTGGCTTCCTCATCCATGATATATCGTGTTTTTATCATCTTTCGTCTCAAGTTTTAACCTCGTTTCTAAGTCTGTTACGTCTTTTTAGCGTCTTTTAATATCTGTTTGGTCGAGTATTGAGTTTCTGCAGATTACGGGAAGTTATGCGGGAAAAAGAAGTTTTTACAAGTTTTTCGGGACGATTGCGGGATAGCGCATGCATGAAGGAAAGGAGACCGATCGATCTACAACAGATCAATCGATCAAAGCCCACATACGAAAGAAGAGAGAACGATCGATCGATCCATACCAAGATCGATCGACCAAAACTATCGGATGAAGGAAGAGGCGAGGGACCGATCGATCCACATCATGACCGATCGATCGAATCCCTCGGATGTGCGTTAGAGGAGGAGATCGACCGTTCCGGAGGAGGATCGACCGATTCGATCGCGCGAACGGATTATACTTATCCTAGATATTATTTCTTTTTGAAAAAATGTATAAAAACCCTAAGACCTATCTTTTAGAAGACATCTTTTTTTCTATTTTCTGGAGAGACTTCCACATTGTAAACTACTCCCTAGGATCTGAGATTCATCCTTTCTGACAATTGGAGAAGATTTTTGAACCCTATTTTCATATTCTATCGCAATTCTATTATGTCTTCTCCTTTGATTTGTGTTATTTCTTTTGATATGTCTGAGTAGTCTCTCAATTTGGTTTAGGGTTCTAAGTAGAGGATTCAACGGTTTTATGATTTGATTGCTTTTATGAAACTCTAACTCTTTAGGTTCTTCAATTCACATGTTCTTAATACTAGAATATGATTGATCACCTTGTTTTAGATCATAGGTTTATCTATGCATGAAAGTGTTTGATAGGTTGCCTGAATTGATGTGAATTGAGCAATATGCTCTTAGCCAACGACATTTGATGTTAGGAAGTATTGTAAACATAGTGAACTTGATTGATAATGCAAATTTGACTAGGAGATTCTCAAACGACATTTTGTAAAATTGATTAGTCAAATTTAGGGATTAATGTCTTGAAAGAGAATTAATCTTATTAAGTATTCATGTTTGAGAACGATTTTATCTAATGAGTTTCTTGATTCATTCATCTTATTGATCATTATTTCTCTGAAATACCCATTGACTCAATGTCTTTAATCTTATAGTTTACATCGTTTATTCTCTGCATTTTTATTTACAACTTTGAAAACCAAAATAAATCTTCTAGGCTTTAGCTATTTATGAATCTCGCAAGTCTATTGAGTACCATTAGTCCTTGTGGATCGACTCCAAACATACTACTGCGGACTTCACCGTGCCCTGGATTAATTACTCGAGCAATCAAGTTGGCACAGTTGCCGGGGACCAATTGCGTTACCTATAGATTTAGGATTAGTTCTTAGACTAAGACAATTTTTATTTTTAGTTACTTATTTCCTATCTCGTCTTTCTCTTTGGTGTTTTGAGGTGTATGACCCGCAACAAAGGCTCAACACATCTGATTGAATATTAAGATGATCTAGGGAAGTTTGAAAGAGAAAGAAAGAGAGAAGCACTTGCTAAGAAGAAAGCAGTGGCTGCTCTCAATGTGAATGATGATAACTTGCTCAAGGCTGGTGATCAACATGACAATGATGACCAGAGGGAACTGGAGGCTCCTCCTCTCTCTTCTGTGAACTGAGCAGGTTTAGCTCTTGGAGGAAACCGTGAGAATCAGAGGCATGCGCCTGCTAGACGTACTTTGAGGGATCATGATGCTCCAAATGCTAGGATGTACCATTCTGGAATCTTACACCCCCAATCAATAGGAATGACTACGGTAGATTGCTTAGGAGTAGCAGAGTTTCAGAGTTTCAGAGTCAAACCAGATTGCATAATTAACAGCTAAGGTTCAATAGCTTCTAAGGAAAGACCAGTGAGGGGTGCATCTTGTTGAAGACTCAGGGGACGGTCATGAGTACCATGAGGTAGTTGGCGATGGGTCTGAATATCTACTGGCAGATCTGAACTATGTGAATAGACAAGGGAATTTGCAGAACAAGGGGTTCAACTCGAACTACAGGAATCATCCTAACCTTTCGTACATGAGCACTAATGTCGAGAATCCTCAGGATCAGGTGTATCCTGCTCTTGCGGGAACACAAGGTCAGCAGTTTCAGCCTAAACAGTTTGTACCTGGACAAGGAAACTATCCTAAGATATACATTGCCAAAGGGCAGTCACAGGGGAACAATTATGGGGAAGGAATTTTTTTAACAAAAACCTCAATACAACAGCTTCCAGGGTAATTATCAGAATCATCAAGCTCCTATGAGCGCTCCTACCCCAGCGTCCCAGGAAAATGAGCTGAAGAACATGATGCAGCAACTTCTGGAAAGACAAAAAAGAATGCTATTGATATCAATGTCAAGGTTGATAGCATGTATGGTGATCTCCACAGAAAATTTGAGGCTCTATCTTCACATGTGAAGACACTCGAGAATCAGGTAGCACATACATCATCTTCTTCTACGAGACAGTCAGGAGTTCTTCCTGGTAAACCTGTCCAGAACCCGAAAGACTACAACACTAAGGAGTTTATGAATGCCATCACTTTGAGAAATGGGGCAAGTTGAACAAGTCTCAAAGAAAAGAAAGGTAGTTGAAGTTACTGAGGATTTAAATGAGGAAGATACACCTAGAGTTGCTGAGAGTGAGCTAGTGGTTGAAGAAGCCATTACAAAGGACACACCTTCGATACCGGCTTAGAGTACCGAGGTAGAGAGACCGATACCACTGCCTTACATACCTAAGCTACCTTTTCTAGGACGTCAGAGGAAGATTCAGGGGAAGAAAGAGTATGCACACTTTGATGAGGTGATGAAACAACTTCAGATTAAGCTTCCATTCCTTGAAGTTATTCAAAACATTCCTACCTACATGAAATATATGAGGGATATTTTGACTAACATAAGGAGTCTTGAAGAAGGAGCTGTGTTAATCACACATGAGTGTAGTGCCATCTTGCAGAACATCATTCCTAAGAAGAAGGAGGATCCTGGTATCTTTGTATTACCTTGTACTATTGGAGAATCCACATTTGCCAGATGTTTGTGTGACTTCGAGCTAGTGTGAACTTGATGCCGCTCTCGGTGTCAAAACGCTTAGGGATCACAAACTTCATGCCAGCAAAGATTTCTTTGATCCTTGCAGACTGTTCTGTACGGTACCCTATTGGTGTAGCAGAGGATGTACATGTTAAGGTTGGGAACTTCTATATTCATTGATTTTGTGGTATTGGAGATTGATGAGGAGCCACGAGATCCACTCAACCTGGATAAGCCTTTCTTGCACACTGCTGGTGCCTTGATAAATGTTAAGAGGAGTAAAATTTATTTGCAAATCGGAGACATTGTGCAAGAGTTTGACATGAATAGAGTGATGCAGAAACCCACTATTGATAGCCAAGTTTTCTGGGTTGATATCATGGATGAGCTAGCATATGAGCTACTTAAGGAGTTGAACACCAAGGACTCCCTTCAGATTGCTTTGACGAAGGAGGAGAGTCAGTTTGGGTATCTTGAGAATGAGACTACTAGTTTTGCTAGGCTGTTGGATTCTAGTGTTGAGATGGATACAATGGTTGCATATGCTAAAATTGAGCAACCCAGGGACAAAGCTGCAGAAGTATACCTTCCTCCTAAAGTCTGTGATGATTCGAGTGAGGTCAACGATCCAAAAATTGAGTTGAAGACACTTCCTACAGGGCTAAAGTACGCTTTTCTTGGTCCTAACTATATTTACCCTGTCATAATCAATGCTGAGCTGAACAATGTGGAGACTGCCTTGTTGTTGTGTGAACTGAGGAAATATAGAAAGGCTTTAGGTTATTCACGTGATGATATTAAAGGAATCTCCCATGGTATTTATATGCATCAAATTTATCTAGAAGATGAGTCTGTGACTTCTGTAGATCATCAGAGGCTGTTAAACCCAAACCTTAGAGATGTTGTAAAAAAAGAGATAATGAAACTTCTAGATGATGGGGTCATCTATCCTATTTCTGATAGTACTTGGGTGAGCCCAGTCCATGTGGTCACTACAAGAAATATGAGTTTTGTTAGCTCTAAAAATATGCTATTATAAGTCATTTATAGCGAATTATCAAACGCTATGTCTGTGTCAGCTATAATAGGTCTGACCCATATTATAGCATTGTTTTCTTTGCTATGGTATGTGGCACGTATGATAGCGTTGATTTTTACTTGATATGTATTGGTATACCTTATAATAGTTTTTGGTTTAGACGCATTCTAACATTGATTTAATGTTATATATTGTTTTCAGAAGTTTATTATATGCTGTATTGAATTTATATAAAAATAAATAGAATTAAAAATTTAGAAGATAATTTTCATTAATATCCCAAAACATGTCTTATACAAACAACATTACAGAAACATAACCAAGGCAAACAATATTACAAAATCATAGCTAATTTTAATGTCTAAGCAAAAAAATAAAAATTTGTTGGAAGACTTTGAGTATCATCTTGAGATGTGTCTTCAGATGTGTCATTGACTTGTTTCCATCTTAGTGGTTCATGTTTTTTTGCCTGCATCAATAAAAGCATTTTAGATCATTGAAGAGAGACTAAGCTGAAATGTTAAGATATTTCAACATTGCATCGATATTCATATAGTGACAAGAAGACTAAAAACAGGTAGTTGGTTACTGTACAAGTGAGAGGCTAAGCTTCCCTTACTCTCGTCATCCACTGTCTCCTTGACATCGATTTCTGATCCCCCTGCAGCCAAGAACACAAGCCAGTTAAGATACCACTTCACTTGAGACTAAGATTAATGGAAGCACTTGCATACACAACTATAGAACTCTAGCTCAGCTCCTAATTTGCAGTGAATATTAGTAAGTCTAACAATGGAAGCGCTGTCTAACGCAATCGCACTATAGTTCCAAAAACAAATACAAACAAACAAAACCGTAGCTTTGAAAAAACCAAGTGAACAATGCACAACATGAGAATCTGCTATTAATCGTTATCGGGATCTTTGCTAAACACATCAATCCGTTGAAACACATAGCTCCACACAGTTTTTATGAGTCAGAAACAAGAGACGTTATTAAAGAAATTTGATGTCAAGTGCTTAAGGTTAGGGGCCATTGCCAAATTGAAACCAACAAAACATATATTCTTAGGTCATCACCATTAAAGCTCAGCCAAAACTACCAATGATAAACCAGACAGTACTCAACCACTTACCCAAAAACCGAATCTAGACGGAAAAAAAAATAGAGCAATGATTGAAGAATCACAAACATTACCTGACCAAGAGTTACATGGATCAAACGACTAGTGGGTAATCATCAAGACTCGCCACAAGTCCTCTGTTTAATCCTGCACTCTGCACAATTCTCACAACACATATCAAAACCTCTAAGCTGAAAATTTCTCCAACACAACACAGAGTTACCTCAAGAAACTCACTAAAACCAACAGCCAAGAACACAAGCCAGTTAAGATACCACTTCACTTGAGACTAAGATTAATGGAAGCACTTGCATACACAACTTTTGTACTCTAGCTCAACTCCTAATTTACAGAGAACAGTAGTAACAAAGAGACACAATATTGTTGGTAGCAATTTGTAGCAGAACTAAAGACTAAGACTTTGAACTCTTACCTTTGATGTAAAAAAAAAAAGGGACTAAGACTTTGAATTTATCACATCATAATCGAAGCAATAACATAGCTAATGTGATCAAACAAGTATATGACTTTAAAGTAAACTATTACTTATTAGTAGTCACCAAATTAAACGTTTAACTATTTAACAGACTCAAAACATTTGCAGCTAATACATATAAGTGAACTGAACATTCAATGTTCTTAACCACATAACTAAGAATTTGCATGAAATCAATATAGATTCGTGATTACCTTTTTTGGTTATGTTATAAATCATTTTTAAAACCAAGAATCAAGTAAATGTTCCTTCTTTTGCAATTTTATCAGACACACAACCTTTTCGTTGCTAAATCTCTTACCATCAAACTCATTTTTTGGGGAGGTAGGAAACACGATTTGTAGTTTGCATAGCTTTAAACACTTGCGCCTTAGCAGTAAACTCAGCTTGCCTCATCTCTTCTTGTGTCTTAATACTTTCAAATACCTACCAGAAACCAAACATTCATCAACTGTAAGGCCACACATAACTGACAAACACAGAAAAATAAACACTTTAACATCCATCCCAAAATTCTACCATAGAGAGCTTTTTAGCTCAAACCTATCTTCCATTAGCTTCAAATTAATGGGGCTTTGATGAAGTAATCAGTACCCCATTTAATGGCGTCAATGGAGTTCCCAAGCTCTTTGTTGGCTTGTAATTGATTCCCGTATTCAATCACACTCCACGCCATCATCGTCGTAAATGCCATCAGTACGTAGTCCAAATTTCACATTGTCTCTGACGTCGTAGTAATCTCCCACTAGATTCACCTGAAAACAAAACACCAAACACGAGATTTGAGGTAACCGGATGAAACATGAACACTATCTGAACGAAGAATAGATCTATACATAGCTAGATGTTTGAGATGTTGTGTCAATAAATTTAAAATTCAGGCACAAAAACAGAGTTTGATTCCCGGAGTTAGGGTTAATATCTGGTTTTTTAGGTGATAAACATCGAAATTTCTTATAAGAATCAAAATCTAGAGTGAAGAGAGCCATATGCCGCTAGATTCGCCGTCGGTGAGACCGGAGTGAGAACGCCAAGTGACTCTCTGGTTACGAGGGAGAACACCAGATCTCTGAGCTTTGAAGAAGAGAAGACTATTAGAAAGGGCTTGACCATACTCATGACCGGAGAAAGCTACCGGAAAACAGAGAAGCACCAACAACATACGATTTTTTCCCAGATGTAGATTCCGACGCCGGCGCAGTAGAACCTTGCTACTGAGGAATCGAAGCAGACGGAGAAGTAGATAAGCTAGAGAAGGTGAAAGTTCCATCAGTAGCAGCGCATTTTGACTGGGAGAGAGAAGCAAAGGCTGCTAGGGCTGCAATTCGGATCCAAGCAGAGACTCGGAGTCGAGTTCAGAGTCGGATTGGAAGGAGATGAGAGAAGCAGAAGGAAGAAAATGAGAATTGGGGATTTGGGTTTGGAATGCCAGAAGAGATGAGAATGAAGGAAGAGAGAGGAAGAAGAAACCTAAGAGAAAAGAGTATTGCAGTCCATTATATCCTTATTAATAGCAGTTAGCAAAATCGTGCTATCAATGTCCATATTTTTTATAGTGTGGTGCATAAAAACGGTGGTGTTACAGTGATTAAGGATAATAAGAATGAATTAATACCTACAAGAACTATCACAAGACACATAAACTACCTTGATTATCGAAAATCGAACTCTGCAACTAGGAAAGACCATTTCCTTTTACCCTTTATTGATCAAATGCTTGAAAGACTAACTAATCACCCTTACTACTGTTTTCTTGATGGGTATTCGGGATTTTTTTAAATCCTAATTCACCCTAATAATCAAGAGAAAATAACCTTTACATGCCCTTATGTTACATTTGCTTATCGAAGGATCCCATTTGGGTTATCTAACGCTCCAGCTACTTTCCAGCGTTGTATGATATCTTTCTTTACTAATATGATAGAGGATTTTATTAAGATTTTCACGGATGATTTCTCTGTGCGTGGTATGTCGTTTGTTGCTTGTTTGTCTAACTTGTGCAGGCTACTTCAACGCTGCGAAGAAGCATTTGGTTCTCAATTGGGAAAAATGTCATTTCATGGTGAGAGAAGGTATTGTTCTGGAGCACAAGATTTCAGAGAAGGGGATTGAGGTTGAAAAAGCCAAGATTGAAGTCATGTCAAGAATGCAACCTCCAAATTCAGTGAAAAGAATTAGGAGCTTTCTGGGACATGATGGGTTCTACATAAGGTTTATTAAGGACTTTTCCAAGATCGATAGACCATTGACACAACTGCTCTGTAAGGATCAGAAGTTCGAGAGTTTGGACGGCCAATGACACAAAGCACCTCGTTCTTATGAAGAAGATTGAGATTTTACCTACACACTTTGGCTGTCAGGAGACGTTAGACGATGCCATCTCTCTGTTCGAGGTGATGGAGATTAAACAGTTGTGGCGTCTCTGCCACCACAAGTTTCCGAAGTATGTCAGAGAGCTTCTTGCCACTTGCCGCCTCACCTATAAGAATCTTGACAATCCTAAAGCAAGTGAGGGACGATTCTTTTTCCTCCTCGACAAGAAGTACTCATCATACTCTCTATATGAAATTTGCGAGATATATGGTTTTTCCAAGAGAGATCAATGTCATCTTGGGAAGCTTTGTGAAGAAGATGCCACACCGTTTTGGAATCTGATTGGGAAAGGCACCTACAGGCCGCGTACAGCGAAGATCACTTAGATTAGAAACCTGGTTATGCGTATTGTGGCTAAGATCCTAAGCAACATATTCTTCTTCATGTCAGAGGTGGGTGGGGTGCATAATGAAGAGCTGATCATGCTATGGTATGTTGTTAGGCACTTGATGGCTGAGTTTCAGGACTACTTGGGACTTACGGCCAACCTTGCGGTAGTCTTGTGCAAGAACTTGGTGCATGTGAAGAGAAGCCCACCGAAGACGAACCAGCTCTGCCTTGGTTCACTTCTCACACCTCTCCTCCTTCACACCGAGCTCGATTAATCAAATTCTGAGAAGATCACAACAGTTGTGAAAGTAGACATGAAGTATGTGGAGCATTGCCATATCCTCAAGAAGAACAAAGTGTATCAATTCCAGGATCGAGAAGGATCCCTTTGAACCAGGCATCACTTCTCTCCTTTCTCGAGAGAACTTGGAGTTCCTTCCGAGTGATGTGTTTCTTGCCCCGGATCCTTCAGAGAGTGGCGGGGGACCATCTCGTCGTCGGGGTATTCTTAGACCACAACAGGTTCCTGTACCCGAGCCTGACCATGATATTCTTTCACCGCATGTTACTGCAGAGGGTGATGATGGCAGTTCCGCCAATGAGCCTCAGCCATACCTGCTTCTTCCACTTATCCCAGACCGCGTCCGCCTACACCAGAGGATATCTCAGGACGCCTTTACTGGATCGTCAAGTCGCAGAAGATTACCAACATAATGATGCATCATATGTGGACTGCTTTGATGAACATTAGCTTGTGTTTGTGCTTCTAGTTCGGGGACACAGGGTAGAGATGGTTCTGCGGGTGGTGGCAGCCCATCGGATAGAGAGATTAAGATCAAGCGTGCTGAGGATGTTGCTGGACCCAGCGGAGCTACACCACCACATTCACCACAACACTTTGCTGACACTCGCCTTGGTAGGAGCAGCGATACCACCCTGGACAGAGCCAGAACGTGAGCGAGAGTCCTCCTCATCATCACTGAGTGCTAGTAATTTCTTCTAGTCCTCCGTATTGTGCTTTGTTTTATTTTCTTCTTTTCTTTCGCTTTCTATTATTTGTATTAGTGGTATTTCCTTTGGTGTAAAGCAAGTCTGGGAGAGGATGTTACCCATCTACTGATGTTATCTTTCAGATGTTTTTCTTATGTTTTCCTTTGAGTCAGTGTGTCTGTATTATCGAGTCAAAACTTTGTCGAAAACTATGAGCTTTTCTTAGGGAATTGCACAAAGCAGTAGCTGCAGTAATCACAAGTCTAGATGAAGAACTCTATTGAATTTCTCCTATCAATTCAGATCAACCTAACAATTCATCAAACACCTTTGAATAACCCTAAACCTAACAAGGAATCTACTCAGACATGGTGAATGAAGCAAACATCATGAATAAAATAGATTGCATAAAAGAGTAGAGTGAAGAGTAACAAGGGTTCGAAATCTTCTCTCTCAGGAACAGAGTTTCTGACTTCTCTCCCTCTCTTAAAACCCGAATAATGGATAAATTCCAGTCTCTCCTTCAAAAGTGGCTAAAAACCCTAAATATCATGCTAAAACACATTCTGGCCTTAATTGTAAATAAAAAAATCTTCTGGGCCAAGTTGCAGAATCTTTAAACTTGTAAAATCGCGTGTTTTCTTTTCCTGCAGTCGGTGTCGATCAATACTGGGTTAGTGTCGGTCGACACCAGGACTTTATGATCGCCAGACTGGACTGTCTTCACGAAAACTGGCATAACTTTTGATTGCACCTTTCGAATGACCTCAAACCACTTCCAAATGAAAGCTAATCCATTGATCTGTCTTGTATCCAAATTTGAGCTCAATCCAACAGTGGGAAATTCTTCAACGGACGCCAAAAAGCTCGAGAATGCTCCAATATCTCTAATTATGATCCAAACGTGCCAAAACTTGAAAAGACTCAAAAAGACTCTGAAAACAAGACCTATATCATGGCTAAAAACGGGTTAAAACCATGATATATCAACTCCCCTAGACTTAGCCTTTGCGTGCCCTCAAGCAAACAGAAAGCTAAACTAGAGAAAGAGGTTTGAAAACACGGAGACTCACCTGTTCTTGAAACATCGCAATGACCATTTTCCCAAGCTTTCCAGATATCACCTAACCAGTTCCAAATCTAACCACCATGTACTTCTCCGTAGACATTCGCAGCTGCCTAGACTCCACACATTATCTCACAGCATCATCCAACCAAAGCCTCATCGCCAGTTTCGTCACTGTAATCAATGTTCAAGAACCTTCTAGATTCTTTCCCATACAATATCATGACAAAAGAACCACCCAAATTACACACTTTTGGTATTGTTTTCCTCTCCCCCAGACTTATCTCTTTTTATGTTCTGTTTATATATATTTTTTAGCTTCGCATATACAAATCAAGGTTTGAGACGCGAGTATTAATGGTGTTTGCCACCGAATCCCCGGTTCTCCCCTCTCAATGTATCAAAGGCTTTAGATGAATAATGGGGTCCCGGGAAATGTTCCTACCCCTCGCTTCCAACCTTTGTGTGATCATTCCTTATCCAAGTAGAATAATGGGATCACTGGAAATTTTCCTAGCCCTCTACTCGGCGGAAATCATCTCATCTTTTATGCATCTTATTTACCAACGTGTGTCAAGGGAGAGGTATACCATTATTTTTAAACACATGGGTTCCTTTGTCAGATATGAATGATGAATCAAGCTCTATAAACACTAACCACAACGATGAAGTGCAATAATTTGGCTCAGGCTTTGGAAGGACTCTGCTGGAGACATCGGTGTCTTCTAGTCAACTGATCAGTCTTTGGATTTTTCATTAGTCGATCTAGAACTGATTATGTAACACTGGTCACTCAAAAGCAAGGTCAGAACAATAGATTCAAGAAAAAGATCATAATCTCCAACAGGTTTTGACTCAATAAAACAATTTTTGACTCAAAAACGACTGACTCTAAGAAAAACAAACACGTTGTCAGCAACTACCTCCCCCAGACTTAAACAACATTGTCCTCAGTGTTATCTAGTCTAGAGTTGGCAAAAGAAATCAAAGAAACAGACTGCGAATGAAACACAAAGAAGTTACCATTCGTGTGATGGTCAGTATCATTAGCTTGACCGTGTCAGGGCTCAGGCGTCGGGTGGTTCATAGAGAGACAGTAAATGCATCTGTGAAAAACGTCTCATCTAAGGTGGTGTGTAAGCATTAACTGCATGTGGTCTACCAAGGAAGTGAGGAACAACATCAGGGCGGGATGGAAGATTGGGTGGGATACTTCATATTCCTGCACAGTCATCAAAAGAAACAACAAGCGCTCGACGAGAATCTTGCGGCTTGCTTAAGTGTGAAGCAGATGGAAACATATGATTGATGACATTAGGTGGTTTGGAATTAGAAATAGAAGGTGCGTACCTTTTCTTTCTCCGAGGTGTCTTGTGTGTGAGAGGTGGGGGTTCTTGCTTGGAATCAGCTGGCGGGCATAATGCTGCGTCGACCGACGCAAGGTCTGAAACTTGAATTTCACCACTTTTTCTGTAGTTTAGCTCTGCAATCCTTGCATCCATTGTAAAGACATCATTTTCCAGTAGTCTGGCATTAATTGGAGCCTCTTCCTCGAGCCTAGTACTGAAAAGACACTCCTCACTCCAATCCTTAAGCACATCATTCCTTTCAGAGCCCTCAACCAAATCTTCTTGAACAACCAGCTTGCTCATTTGCTCAGTAGCATCCAACACCTTGACATACCCAGCAGTAATGTCTTCTGAACGCTCTGTGGTTGGGTCCTCATCCATGGAAATCTCTACAGAAAAGGTCTGTCCATCAATGTTAGATCTCCTCCTCTGCTTGTCCATGTTGAAGCTCATGACTTCATCACCCAAATCAAGCTCTATCTGTCCCTTTCTCACATCAATATGATGGCACCAGCTGTTCCCAAAAATGATCTTCCCAAAATAAGAGGATCCTGAGGTTCTTCAACATATTCTAAAACCACAAAGTCTGTCGGAATCATACAGCCTTCGATCATTAGTGGAACATCTTCTAAGACACCTTCTGGAAACCTTTTGGATCTATCAGCTAAGATGAGAGAGATCTTTGTTGGAACGAAATCAATCATCCCAAGGCTTTCAGCAACAGAGAGAGGCATCAGGTTAATGCTAGAGCCAAGATCACAGAGAGAATGAGGGAACCTTTTAGTTGAGATGGAACAGTCTAGTACAAAGCTTCCTGGATCAGGTAGCTTCTCTGGAATCCTACTCTGAATCATAGCACTGACATGTTCAGAGATTTTCATCTTCTTCTCTTTCTTTGAAACTGTCTTTTTTCAGGAGAATTTCACTGATGTCCTTTGTGAGCAGAGCTGCTTCCTCAGGACTCACACCATTGGTAACCATCCTCTTAGCATACATCCTGAGAGCTGGTGAAGTCTTGATAGCATGGACAACAGGAAGCTCAACAATCAACTTTTCTTTCATTGCTTTGCATCTACAGTCTTCTACTTCCTTCTTTGTCTTCCTAGAAGATCGAAGGAAAGGTATCTTGGGCACGTAGACTCTTTCCTCGACAATCTTGGGTGTTTGAAATTTTTAGCTCAGTCTGCGGGGGGTGTCGATCGACACCAGACTAGTGTCGATCGATACTGCTCATCTGTGTCGTTTCTGCAGGTTGGTGTCGATCAACACTGGTAGTGGTGTCGGTCGATATTGGGGTTTTTGAGGTGTCCCGTGAAAGTATCTGCACTGGTGTCGATCGACACTGGGTGGTGTCGGTCAATACTGGGTTGGTGTAGGTCGACACTGACGTATCAGGTTCAAAATCACCTCCTGTGGTGATTGCATTGACGTGTTCATTGTGTGCATGAATCATCTTTCCCTTGACAGCTGCTGAAGTCTGAGTTATTTCAGTTTCCAGCATCTTCTTATGAATGTTGAGAGCTTCAATCTTTCCATTCAGATCGGTGTACATAGCGTCCATCTTCCCATTAAAATCAACAGTCATCTTCTACTGTCCCTCAAGGATCTGTTCAAGCATGGATTCAACCTTGCTCTCCTGAGTCTTAAGCGGCAGAGTCTAGTAAGATGAACTCCCATAGGTGCGAGTGTAATCACTGCTCTGCATCGGTTTTTGGGCAAAGGAATTTGCTCCAAAATCAGACTTGAATCCTCGGTTGTTGTTGAATTGATACCGCTGATTCTTAAAACCAGTACCACCAATGTAATTAACATCCTCTGCTTCAACCTCATCTACAATCTCGACCTTATCAGCAAAATGTACAGCCTTCTGCTGCTTGCCCATCAAAAGATTATGCACCGAATCCAGTTTCGCATGCACCTCAGCAATCTGCGAACCATCAATGTTTCCGTTCTGCTTCTTCCGCTTGTAGTCTGCATTCTTGGTGCTATTGCTAGATGCCAAGTTCTCGATCAACACATAAGCATCATCGGGATATCTCATGTTGTAATAACCATTGCTCGCAGCATCCAGAGCCATCTGATACCTCCAATCGATCCCTCTGAAGAAAATACCCAGCAACTGAACCTGTGTGAACCCGTGATGTGGACAGTCTCTCTGATAAGATCTAACTCTCACCCAAGCAGCCTTAAATGCCTCTGTTGCTCCCTGAGAGAATTGGGAGATCTTGTTCCTTAACTCTTCGGATCTCGCATCGTCGTAGAAGTTGTTCAGAAATGTGTTTTTCGTCTCTTCCCAGGTGCTCAGTGATCCTGGAGGCAACTGCTTCAGCCAGTAAGCTGCATCCCCACCAAGAGAGTATGGGAAAATCTTACAGAAGAGGAAATCATAGTACACTCCATCGTACTTGATGCTAGTGACCAAGTCCTCAAACCTCTCAATGTGATCCATGGGGTGTTCATGAGGAAGACCATGAAAAAGATGCTGACCCACAAGAGTGAAGTATGCAGGTTTCAGCTCAAAGTCATTCCTTTGAAACGCAGGAACACGAATCGCTGCTCGATTGGCATAGAACTGATCAGGTCTGTTGTACTCACCAATCGTCCTAGCACGATTAACCACAGCGTTCCCCTCATTCCCGCGCGCAGCTCGCGCGTCAACAACAGCTTGAGGGACAATGATGTTTCCTTCTTCGTCAAGACGTTGTCCTCTCTCATTGTACAAACGACCCTCTAGGTCTCTATAAGCACCAGCTTCATCACGAACTAGAACCAATGGGTTGTTCATCTCTGCTGGCTCTTTTGCTTTCCTGAAACACAAGAGTCAAAAACACGTAAGTAACAAAAATAAAAAATAAAAAATACGATGACTATCGACCGATACCACCTGGGTATCGATCGATACCGATAAACTTAGTCCAAACTCTAATATAAAATCTAATGGCGAATTTAGAGTCGGAAACGGCGCCAAAATTTGATATGCTCAAATATAATACCCTAAAAGTACTAAAGCAGTAGCTGCAGTATATAGGGGTCGAACCACAAAGACTCAAGAAATCACTCAATAGATTATAAGCTAAGCAAAATCAATGTAATTGAAAACAGCAAACGATTAAAAGTAGTTGTAAAATCAATGGAGGAAAAACGCTAAGCCTAGGGAAATTCTCTGGTAAATCAGAATTGCAGATCAAATAGAATGTCAGGAGGATATTAAGCACTGTTCTTGAACTTGAAACACAAATGTTAAATCAACCAACCGTCGCTGCGAAGATTATCTATGTCTAAACCTAGAATTNGTCGCTGCGAAGAGTATCTATGTCTAAACCTAGAATTCCAAATTTCTTTGCAAATCCTATGAATTCAAACAAGCATTAATGATCAGGTTCAATTGTTCACAAAATCCTAAACAAAATTTCTTTGCGAATATGTGTTTTGCTCATCTAACACTAGTTCAGGCAATCAATCACACTTTCGTACCAATCAAACAACCTAAGATCAGATTCTAGGTCATAAAGCTAGAATAAGCAGTAATCACAAGTCTAGATGAAGAACTCTATTGAATTTCTCCTATCAATTCAGATCAACCTAACAATTCATCAAACACCTTTGAATAACCCTAAACCTAACAAGGAATCTACTCAGACATGGTGAATGAAGCAAACATCATGTAAAATCGCGTGTTTTCTGGGCTTAATTGTAAATAATAAAATTTTCTGGGCCAAGTTGCAGAATCTTCAAACTTGTAAAATCGCGTGTTTTCTTTTCCTGCAGTCGGTGTCGATCGATACTGGGTTGGTGTCGGTCGACACCAGGACTCTGTGCTCGCCAGACTGGACTGTCTTCACGAAAACTGGCATAACTTTTGATCAAACCACTTCCAAATGAAAGCTAATCCATTGATCTGTCTTGTATCCAAATTTGAGCTCAATCGAACGGTGGGAAATTCTTCAACGGACGCCAAAAAGCTCCAGAATGCTCCAATATCTCAAATTATGCTCCAAATGTGCCAAAACCTGAAAAGACCCAAAAAGACTACAAAAACACTAGAAAGACTCTGAAAACAAGACCTATATCATGGCTAAAAATGGGTAAAAACCATGATATATCACTGAGCTTAACCTTGCTTATTAGAACTTAAACCGCACTTATTATATCTCACTTAGGGGTTGATAATCATGTAATGGATCATATATTCAGAGCCTTTTTTGCATCATTTATATCACTCTCTGTAAACTCCGAATAGCTAGACTCACCTTTAGTCTAGTTCCTCACCTTGTCCTTACCCATGTTTCAAACCCCTGTATCTTTATGTTATCATCATTATGTGCAACCATGTGCAATACTACGGAGTATACATACCGACATAGATTTTCTGTCATTAGGATTAAGTTGTATAGTTTGTATGGATGAATTTCTGAGATGATTTAGTAGTTGTGATTGATGGTGATGTCTATGAGAATGAACGAAGAATGTATGATTAACTTACCTTTTGATGCAGCTTATATAAGACAAGAACCGGTTCTACTCCCCTGCTAAAAAAAAACAAATTCAAAGAAATAAAGCGGGAAAAGGAGGAGGGAAGGAACCGGAAAAATCGAATTGCTATCTTTAATTTTCAAAAGCATCAGGGGAACTTCTAGTTCAATGAGGATTTGAGTTGGTTTGGTAATCTAGGCAAAAGAGAAGCTATGTACATCTCAGTTGGTCTGTGTCTCACAGTGATTTTACATAATGCCTTGCATCCGTTCGCATTTGTAGGAAACCCTAAACACTTGAACCACCATAAACTAACCTTAACACCTAGACCATAATGTGTTTGATACCCCCTTTGTGAGAGTGAACGCATTGCTTTAATGAATGTTAAAAGGTTGAGTTCATAAACTGTGAAAGTTCTTTATTATTCCAGGATTTAGTATTGTTGCCACAGGTATGACGAATTACGGCGGAGTACAGTTTGATATTAACCTTGTATCGGTGGTTTGCAGGCAATTGATTTAAGGCATGATCTCAAAAGAATCGGCGGAGTACATGTTTTTCGGGATGATTGTAGGACAGCGCATGCATGAAGGAGATAAGACCAATCGATCTACAGCAAGATCGGTCGATCAAGCCCACAGACGAAAGAAGAGAGATCGATCGATCGATCAAAGCCCACGGACGAAAGAAGAGAGAACGATCGATCGATCAAAATTCCCGGATGAAGGAAGAGGGAAGGGACCAATCGATCCACATCAGGACCGATCGATCGAATGCCCCAGATGTGCTTCAAAGGAGGAGATCGACTGATCTGATCGCGTGAACGGATTAAATTTGTCCTATATTTTATTTCTTTTTGCAAAAGGATATAAAAACCCTAAGACATATCTTTAGAAGACACCATTTTTTCTATTTTCTGGAGAGACTTCCACATTGTAAGCTACTACTCCCTGGGATCTGAGATTCATCCTTTCTGACAATTTGGAGAAGATTTATGAACTCTATTTTCATATTCTATCGCAATTCTATTATATCTTCTCCTTTGATTTGTGTTATTTCTTTTGATATGTATGAGTAGTCTCTTAATTGGGTTTTAGGGTTCTAAGTAGGGGATTCAATGGTTTGATGATTTGATTGCTTTTATGAAACTCTAACTCTTTAGGTTCTTCAATTCACATGTTCTTAATGCTAGAATAGATTGATCACCTTGTTTTAGATCCTAGGTTTATCTATGCATGAAAGTGTTTGATAAGTTGCCTTAATTGATGTAAATTGAGCAATATGCTCTTAGCCAACGACAGTTGATGTTAGGAAGTATTGTAAACATAGTGACTAGGAGATCTCAAACGACAGTTTGTAAAATTTATTAGTCAAATTTAGGGATTAATGTCTTGAAAGAGAATTAGTTCTAATTAAGTGTTCATGTTTGAGAACGGTTTTACCTAATGAGTTTCTTGATTCGTTCATCTTATGGATAATTATATCTCTGAAATACCCTATGACCAAATGCCTTTAATCTTTATAGTTTACATCGTTTATTCTCTGCAACTTTGAAAACCAAAATACATCTTCTACGCTTTAGCTATTTACGAATCTCGCAAATCTATAGAGTACCATTGGTCCTTGTGGATCAACCCGAAACATACTACTGCGCCCTTCACCATGCTCTTGCGGTTTAATTAAGTATTTCAGATTAATTACTCGAGCAATCAATCCACATGACAAGTCCACCAACCAAACATTCTTACTCTCAGAAGAGGAAAGTTGAGTCAGCTGCAAACCTCATCTATGGACTCACCATATTCATATGTATCACTACACTCAAGCACATTAGATAAACAATAGAGCTAATTAATAGTTTTAGGCTCAAAATGGATTAATAAACTTTTTATAAGCAAACACAATAACTGTGAGGGTTTGTAAAAGTTCTCTAAGATTGGTTTACCAGAAACGTTCTATTGAAGTTGTGAGATCTCTAAAAACCATTGGCTCCTTTACATTTTGGGAGGGACGAATGATTCCAAGTCCATGAAATTTTACTTCTCCTATATTATTTTTTAGACCAAAAACAAAAACAATATTATTCTATTTTTTTAGTCTTTAAAACCAGCGCACAACGCGAAGGGAGAATTGCTAAAACTAAACCCAAAATTGAGTTTGAATACAAAACTAGACCCCAAATTGAAACAAATGCAAAACTAGACCAAAAGGTAGGGAAATTACATTAACATATTTATTTGCAAACAAAAAAACAGAAAATGCAATTACATTTCTAACATTCGCACGGAGGAGACTTCATAAACGAAGTCTCACAGTAGACTTCGTCCATGACATCCATGAAGTCTGAACCATAATTAAACCTTAGATTTAAATTAAAAAAAATAATAAAAAAATGATTTCAATGTAATTTTTTTCTACAGAAAATAAGATTATTCAAATATGAACTTTATAAATTAAAATTTCAGAAACTTTTATAAAATTAAAGCATGTAAGGTTGATTATATTTTAAAAATTAAACAGTTGCAGACTTCACTATTGAAGTCTCCAACCGTAATTAAATCTTAAATTTAAATTAAAAAAAATATAAAAAATATTTTGATCAAAATTTGAAATCATGTGAGGTTATTTTATATTGGAGACATAAATTATTTTAAATCAAAGCTTAAAGTTTAAAAATAAAATTTCATAAAACTAAGTCATGTGATGTAAACCATGTGAGGCATAATAGGTTTAGGATTTGCCAATTGGTAAGAATCCATGTATATATCTTTAGGGTTAGACTTACGTTCATATTTTTTTGATATAAAATGTTGATCTTTCATATACTATTTTGATGTCAAATGTAAGTATTTGTTAACAAAAAATGAAAAACAAAATGGGCGAATTGCTAAAAATAGACCCAAAATTGAGTTTGAATGCAAAACTAGACCCCAAATTGAAACAAATGCAAAACTAGACCTTTAGGGTATGGAAATTACATTAACCCCCTTATTTGCAAACAAAAAAAACAGAAACCGCAATTACAGTTCTAACCTCCGCGCGAAGTAGACTTCTTGAACGAAGTCTCACAGTAGACTTCGTAGACTTCTTGAACGAAGTCTTACAGTAGACTTCTTGAACGAAGTCTACTGTGAGACTTCGTTCATGACATCCATGAAGTCTGAACCGTAATTAAATCTTAGATTTAAATTAGGAAAATAATAAAAAAATATTTTCAATAAAATTTCTTCTAAAGAAAATAAGATTATCTAAAATATGAACTTTATAAATTAAAATTTCTGAAACTTTCATAAATTTTAAGCATGTAAGGTTGATTATGTTCTAAAAT